>JAOXNZ010000177.1:5751268-5763527 GCA_028566095.1 Kryptolebias brasiliensis | reverse complement strand
GTGAGACTTATTACTCTGCTGGCAGACGCCGAGGCTGGACCGAAGACCGGCTGAACCACCAACAGCTCACTTTTAAGATCAGCTTGCCAGAATCCAGAAAACTAATAACAGTCCAAATTCCTGAGTTTAATGAAAAAAGCCAAAACATCCTATAGGACATCTCCCTAAGATGGACACTCTGTTTTTATTTTGTGATACATCAACTTACAGTTTAACCTCTGACCTCACAGTCAGTTTGATCAGAGCAAAACTCTATAGATCCTCTTCACCAAGATGAGTAGCTGAACAGAAAATAAAATGTGTCACGATGGAAAAAAATTTTAGTTTTTAATGGTTGTCACTGGAGCTGAAATGATTCTCATTTACAGTCTTATTGTTAGCTCCCTCAGTTTTTGTCCTTGTTGTTATTATGATTTAAAGTTATTTATCACCTGCTGTCTCCTGGCTTCTCATTCTGCATTTGAATCCTCCACCTTCTTTATGACCTGTAACATTTCCAGTAAGACGTGGAGCTGATGAGGCTGAATAATGTGGCTCTCTTCCCAATTAGTCAGAAAGGAAATGACACTTTGTGTAAACTGATTATCTGAGTTTATTATACAGCATATTTCAACACCAACATGAGAATAAATTGTTTATTTAGACTCCACAGTCCTGTCAGCTTTTATTACAAGTCATGCCTAAACTGTTTTTGATTAATTTAATAGCAAATACTTTATTTATACATTAGGTTGTTGTTAGTCATTTTGGGCAATATCCAAGTAACTTCCTTGTGCCAAAACTTCCTGTTCAGCTCCTCTAATTGTAGAAATGCTCACAAAGCTAATAAAAAGGATATGTTTTGTCAGATGATAGTCACTGAGGGTTACTAAGCTTTCCAGAGCAACTGTTTACCAAAAACCATAGGTCTACTTTTCTGTTGATAGAAAGTGACTTCTGTGATCTAACACTTTCCAGAAGGTTTTGTGAGAACTTTGCTGCTCAATCTGAAATGCTTCTTTTCTAACAGAAAAACAATTGTCTGTAAACCTATATATAAAATAAAATAAAATAAAATAGAGCACAGATTAGAAAACTGAAGACAAAGTTTATAACCTGGAAGAATGGATTTTGACGAAGTTCAAGTTTTATTTTATTTTCTCTGCTGGATCTAGGCAACGACACAGGTTTCTATCTGCGATCTAAGAAGTTTTGATCAAATATATTTCAGCGGGTTTGGCTTCCAATGTGTTGCTGATAAAAAAAATTAAAAGAAAAAATCTGCATCGATTGTGTTTTACTTTACAACGAAGCCTAATGAGCAACTTCCCAGAGATCTTATTATCTATCTGCTGATGTAGACTTCCGAATTGACCACAATTGTTTCTAATCTACTGGCAAACTGTTATCCCATTTTTATAAAGACAATTTCTTTATGCAAAGATATAAGGCTTCTGTCAAACATCACAGGGCTAACACATTTCATAGCTCTGCCATACATTGTATAGATTATGCTAGACTATTCTGACCTTACCCAACACAAATATACATATAACTGAATCAGTTTTACAAATGTTGAGCTAAACTTTGGAGTGGTAGTAGCTGAGAATCCTCTAAATGCTTAAAAAGATCAGTTTTATAACATAGGAGTGTGTGTGAATCTGGGGTGACACACACACACCACATTCCTACGTGTGTTTATTACATTGCAACAGATGTCTATGCTCTAAGCTAATTAGTATTAAGAAATATGGAGTTATGGTGTTTATGCTGGGTTTTGCTTTTAATGAGTTTGCAACAAGCTTTTTCTTCAGAATAATTTCATTATATTTGAAGGGCTTTGATTAGTGGCAAAAAAAAAAAAACATTTCTAAATTCACACATTTGTTGTAAATTTTGTGCTGGACTTTTTGAATAATTTCATAAAACAAGGAAATGTGTGTGTGTGTGTGCTGCTGCAGACACACCCACAGGTGAGGTAGTACCAAAGGAACGTATCAATCAATATTAGTTATGATGCGGGGACTATGATGGAAGACAAAAGAAGCTAAGCCGTACTGGACCATAACGTAATGGAAAATCGCCCTTACTGGGATTATACAGAAACTTGGTGGAAATCCAGAGTGTGATAAACGAAGAACCAATAAATGTGCTAAAGTTTGTCAGCCCAAGGTTAAATCAAGCCTGGTATTTTGGTTTTCCTAACAGTCCTTTAGCTTACACTCCATAGAACCAGCTCTCATCACAGTGAATATTTTAGATAAAACCTGGTTTTCAGATCAAAATGTTTCATACAGTCATCCTCTGTCAAGGTCCATGTGTCCTCCTATGGGATGTCCCCAGACAGACAGAGGATCGAGAGATGGATGGATGAAAGAATGGATGGACTGATTAATGGATGGAAGCTCTATAAACATGTAAATCTGACCTTACAGTGTTTCAAAGCTGCTGCATTGGCTGAATGAAGCTGTGCTGCTTTAAAAAGCTTCCTCTGCTGTTCAGTCAACTCTCCGTTTACACAGAAAGACGTTTTCAGACAGAAGAGGCTTTGATACACAAATACCACACAACCCCTGCAAGAAAAAAAACCTTTTACCTACACACTGCCCCCTGTAAACCCCCTTTTCTACCATTATCACTATGTGTGTGTCTTTGGAATGGAAGGTGGGAATCTCCGGGGACAGAATCCATTTTACCTGCTTTTCCATTACGCCTGCAGACCCGAACATATACACTTGTGTTACCCAATTGTGCTTCCAAGCTGACCAACCTTCTTACTAAAAATAAAAGCTCCTTAAGTTTCCTTTTAGTCATCAGCTTGTTTAAATGGTACAAGAATGCTATATGCTCAAAAGAAAACTAAAAATCTTCAGCCAATGGCAGCTCGTTTCTGACATCAGAGATTCTGAGGTTTATTAAAGTTCAGGTAAACCGTTTTAACAAAACAAACGACTTTAGAGCTACCTGCATGGCAAACACTTTGTGAGGCTTTTAGCACATGTAAAGATGTGTTTGGTGAAATGACAAACAAAAGGTTTATTAAAAACAGTAAGCTGACATTTCATCCCATTTCTTTGGTTTAAACAGAACAACTTTAAACTCTGGTATCTGAACATTATTTTCACGATCCTTCAACTCAATCACCTGTGTTTGTTATAAAGTTAACTAGAATTATTCATTCGTATTGCATCTCTTGATTTGTTTATATGCAATATGTAAATAAAGCCCCCTTAAAACTAAAATATGTTGTCTTTCAATTCTTGGGTGTGTACTAAAGCTAATTCCGCTGTATTATTATCTTAATATAATTAATGTTTGGTTATTTATGCATTAAATAACTCAGAGGACAAATTAGATTTCATGTTTGTAGACTGCTCTGTAAAATAAAAAGGTTAGCATTACTTGAAGGAACAGCAGACTGCCAAACAAAGATCTCACGCAATCTGTTAGCGATTGAAATCTGTGTTGAGGATGACTCTCAGCTACTACCTCACTAAACCTTAGCTTAAGATTTGTAAAACGGACTCAGTTGTAGCCTTTTTGTGTTTGCTAAGGTTGATTAGCTTTCTTGAATTGAGTTGATTCCAAAAGTTTATCAGTTATAGACATACATCCATTGATTAATTTCTCAGAGTTTCATTAAAAATCATCTAGTGGTTCATGAGAAATTTAGCTACTGTTGTTGGTAAACTATTGTCACATCTAGTTTTCTAAATAAATACTGTTTTCCTATTTAAGTTTTCCAAAGTATGTTTTGGCCTCACCATTTATTCAATTTGGCTGTTTATTTGACTTTCTGATGGAAAATCAGACCTAACTGCGGATCAGGTTAAACATCTATATTAGTTAAGCCATCTCATATATTTAGCAGCTCAAACCTCATTTTATAAAACTCATTGGTTTCTACAATACTGCCCACTCCCTGCAGGTAGTATTGTGGATCAGATCTGAACTGGTCTACAGTTCTTTTGGTCTATGGTGGATCTGGTTCCAGGTGAAGCATTGTTGTTCTGCTCTGATTGTTCTCCAGGTTCTATCAGAGGATCTGAGTTAGTGAAACTCGACCTGCAAACGTCCACACTGAGTGTGTTTGTTAGATGGGGATTCCCTGAACTGTGAGGATGCCAGGAAATTCCAAAGAGACTGTGGCTGTGTGTGCTGATCCTCCATGCTCGTGAGGACCAGTTTTACTCTGAGACTGAGATTTTACTAAAATAAACTATTAAAAATAAAAAGTCTCATCCTGGGAATTGCTGCCATCTTTTTTGTCAGTCTTATTGGTAACTCTCCACGTTATTGTGGGGGCTGTAACAAGACAAGTCAAACCTTAATCAGGTTTTGAACAGCTTATTTTTAAAATAATAATTAGATATTAACCCTGTCCTTAGATTTACTGTGTATCAAGATGTTTTCTATGTTTTCAGTTTACTAGATCCAGCAAAATCTATCTGAATTCTTCAATAATAGCACTCACATACACCGAGGAACCTCAGTGTGTGAAAGTCTTCTTGACTTCTTACTGTCGAGCATTAACAAAGAAATTTGAAACTCTGACACACACATGAGCAAATACACGCTAATAAACACACACTTTGGTCCGTCCTCTGTCCAGGTGACATTTAGGCAGATATATAAACCACCGCCCGGCGCTGGGAGACAGAAGATTCCTGCGGTGCAATACTGAAGTACTGTAACTGTTTCCTGTCTGCTTACCTGAGCTTTCAACTGTCCGCCTACCTGCTGCACCCATCAGGGACCTGTCTGACCTCAAAGCATCATGCTCATCAGGTATGACAACCATCACCTTCACAAGCCTTTCTGTCTTTATTTCATGGCCAGGGGTAAAAACAGCAACATACAGACCTTACAAACACTACAATCACAATCACAGCAGAACAACAGAAAACAGGTCAGTAAAAAATGTCTTTCTGATGTGGTTTAGTCTAGTTTTAGAGCATAAGATGGTTTAAGAGTGAACAAAAAGCGCATGTTTTCTGTCAAAGTCCTTAATTTGATTCTAAGCCTTTTATCCTGAAGGCAAACAGCAACAGGTTTGTCTGTTAGATTTGTGTCATTTCTCTTATTTATTTTGATCTTAATGACAAAAGTATATTTGTTCTGACCAGCCTGAGCTCAATCAGCTTGGACAAATGTTTCTGATTAGAAAGAAGCTCATCGTTTAAAATGGTTAACAAAAAACAGTGCAGTCAGTTTAATGCCATACACCTCCCCACAAATAAAAAAATATTAAAAATAAATGAGTCTACAGCAGTTTTCTGACTAATGGTTGTGTTTGTGTTGCAGGAATGTTATTCTTTTGTTCTCTTTGTTTGTCCTGTTGGTGGAAGGAGACTTTGACTCCAACGGTGAGAATACATCTAGTCTGATTTATATTCCTGAATAAAAACTCATTTTAGTGACTGTATTTTTTGTTTTGTACTTTTAGATGCAGGAATACAAGCCATGTTGACAGGTAAAATGCCCTAACTGTCTACCATCACTAACATCCACAGTGTGTTGAATCTGATGATCTGTGTGTAACCTGCCTCTGTCTCACCTGTATCTTTCAGATAAAGATTCATTGTCTGATGAAGCTCCAACAGGTGAGAAACAAACTGTTCATCTCAGTGCCTTGTTATGAAGAAATGAAACATTTTGTTTGTCTGTGATAAAAAACATTGAAAGAAAAGTTATGTCAAAGTCAAAAACCTAACATGCAATTTGGGTCTAAAACTGGTCAGTGAAACAATATTCTCTGAAGATGAAATTAGCCTTTTTAAAAGGAATAAGTATGTCCACCACTTGGGATGCATCAGTTTAAATACAAATCCTGTGCGATCTGTTAGAGCTTGGAGCATGTGTTGTGGATGATTCTCAGCTACTACCACACCAAATTTTAGCTCAATATTTGTGAAATTGACTGAGTTGTAGCCATGTTTGTGTTGGCGAAGGTTAATTAGCTGAGGCGACGATCTTGAATCAAGTCAACTCCAAAAGTTAATGACTTGTAGAGGTACATTCAGTTATTATTTCTTAAGAGTTACATTAAAACATGTCCACTAGTTCACAACAAATTTTGCAAACAAATACACACACACCCACACACACACAGAGGCAGTTACATGATCGCCTGTCTTTCATGGTGACACATGATAAATATTATTTCAAACACTGGTTTCTTTAACACAAGAGTAATGGATGATTTAGAAAAAAATTCGACCATCATTAACAAATCGGAGAATCTCCCATTAAAGTTTAAAGATCTTTTAAAAAAATAGATTTTTTGTTTAGCTCACAAATCTGCCAAATTAATAAAACATTTATTGAACTAACATACTCAGCCAAATACACAAAATACAGAAATAACAACTACACAACTCAAATATTTCACACAAAAATAAAAAGGGTTACCTAACACATCAAAGATAAACCTGAGAAAATCAAGTTGTTTGCTGGATTTCAAGCATCAGTTCTGTTTTCTGTTCCCTCTAATGATTAGAAACTGTTTTTAATTTACTGTTCTTGTTGTTTCAGAGAGCATGAACGTCGTTTCTTCTGATCAGCCTGGTAAGAGTTTACATCTGAGACACGTTTGACCAAACTGACATTAAACACAGTTTTTAAAACCCAACGTATGAAGCAACAAAGTTAAAACATCGTAAATATCAAGAGCTTCTTGTTTGAACTGAGTTCTGAAATCTTATAATTTATCACTTAGTTAGTGGATCAAAATAAGTTGATAAAATTGATTGTAAATAAACTTTAAAGAGATGGACGGACAAGATCTACATGGAGGACTTTAATGTTTATAATTTGAATGTTGTTCCTGGAGGGAAAGATGCATAAAAAAAGTAAACTTAATGCTTATTTTAGGTTATGCTAGTGGTTCCCAAAGTTGGGGTTGGGACCCCACTGTAGGTCCTAAAACACCAAATGGGGGTCATTAAATAATCTTACATGTTAAAACAATTACGTTTTGGCATATTTTCACTGTAATAGTTACAAAAACAACTAAAACAAAAAGAGTAGTCATACATTAATAAAAAAATAATTTTGTGGTTGTTCAGATTGTCATTATGCTTTTGTTTAACAAGAATATTGGCAAAGTTTGTATATTTAAACTGGTAATAGATGAGGTCACAAGCCTTTGTCTCAATGAACCAAAACGCCTGGAAACCACTGTGCTTTATTTCTTGTTTTTATTTGAGTGTTTATATTGTGTCTGATGAACATTAGCAGCTTTACACAAATGACTTTTTTTTTACAGATGAATCTCAGTATTATGGAGGAAGACCATCAGGTAGGAACATGACTTTAAAAACTAAATGTTCTTTTAGGGTTTTTTGCTGTAAATCAAAGTTCCTGTTCTAAAACCGAATTAAAGAATTATTCTGAACCAGCTGATTATATCAGTGATGCTTTTAACAGCATTTAGCTGTTTAAATGTTTAGTTGTTTTTGCGTTGATGTGTTTCAGACACCAGCAGCTCCAGTTCAGAGATCGCAGACAGTAAGAACAACCGTCTAAGATTTTAAAAACAGATAGATTAACACTCGTTCATCAGTTCAGACAGAGACTTATACATCTTTTTATTCTTGCTCCTAAAACAAAAGTCATCTTTGTACTCTTTTATTTTTGATACTCATTCATTTATTGTTTCTGTTTGTTTCCAGCTCCAATAGCTGATCAGATGGCAGCACCAGGTACGATACGTCTTGTTTTGTTTTAAAGATTGGATATAGAGATCAGTTAAATTTATGTTTCTGTTTGTTCGACTGATTGATTACTTGAATAATTAACTGATTGATTTCAGAGCCTGTTGTAGCTGCTGCAGCCAGTGCAGAGGAAGAGGAAGGTGAGATATGGCTGCTGCTTACAGGTTTTTTTTTTAAATAAAGTTTTGTGGAAGGTTTATAAACAAATAACATCTTACCTGTTGTAGATAGCGCTTTGAACAACCTCAGTTTAGAAAAATACATTTAAATTCTGACTGGATTATTGAGGAGTGGCTAGTCGCTGCCATCTTGAGACTCCAGTCTCAAAAAATTCATAGTAATTATTGCAAATGCTCCTCTTTCATAAACTTTAAAGAATAGAATAAAATAGAATAGAATAGAATAGAATAGAATAGAAAGATACCTTATTGATACCCTGAGGGAAGTTGATTTGTCCCAGCCATACCACTGTTGTTTTGTTGTTTTGGCAGAAATATGATGATATATAGGAAGTGCCCGAGGCTGGAAGTGCTACAGCAGACTAGCCATTAGCTCATCAGTCCAACTCTATTTACCCAAACTGAGGTCATTTAAAAAGCTATCTACAACAGGTAATATATTATTTGTTCATAGCTTTTCCACAGAACCCCACTTTAAGAGATCTGAGTTGTTGCTTTAAAACATTTTCCACAGTGTCTGTATGTTCCTTTTTTAACTATTTTAATGACAAAATGATAAATAATCATAAATATTTTGACAGTAGACAAAATCCATTTACAGTAAAAACATGTATTTCCAGATATAAGCTTCTGGTCTGAAGAAATTCTATTGTTTTTTGGTAAATAAAACAAGAGGACCAAATCAACAACAATAGAGGACTTTTTTTTGTCTCAAACATTCAAATTATAAATTTTGTGTTAGATTTTTTTTAGATATTTAAACATATTTAGCAGTTTTAAAACTTTTTTTTTTCTCGCAGAAAATGAGGGTACTGATTCTGATGAAGGAGGGAAGAAAAAGCTCCGTTCCCGCTCAGCTAAAGTTCAGAGCCCCGCCCACATTCAACAAAGCCCCGCCCACATTGTCCAAATCCCCGCCATCCCACCGCACCCAATCATCCCTCAGCCCAAAACTTTGGTCAGAAGCCGGGCGTCCAAGAGACGATCCAGGACCAACCGCCGCCAAATATAAAACACGAGGAACTCGTGAAATAACTCTGAACACGCAAACATGTAACCTGTCGCACACCACGTGATGCCCACACGTACTCATGATCGCAGAAAGTCCCATGACCTGTTTGAAAAATAAAACACACAGCAGAAGATTTCTGTTCAGCTCAAGTTTTAAAATCTCATCTTTGCTGACTCTTCGAACAGTCCGACCGATTGTGTTGTTGATCAGTCAAACCCAAAACCCGCCAACACAGAGGTCCGTTTCTTCATGTTTCACACCTTCTCACCTGTAACAGGAAAATACCAGTCAGATGTCTCCAGAATAAACACGCTGTTTTAATCCCAGCTGTGACACATTCAGAGATTTCACTATTTTTTTGTAAATTTATATTTGATTTTTAAAGAGAAATATAACACCAGATAACTTAGATAATAATAAAAACGTTTTGTGTCACTTTAAACATTTTAATCACAGTCAAAAAGTTTCCGAGACACTTTGGCCCCTGATGTATTTTGCCTTTTGGGCCCCTGGTGTGTTTGAGGATTTTGGCGTCTGGACTCCAGCAGACCTCAGAGTATTAAATCTGCTTCGTTGATCTGATCTGTATTTAACTTCTGTTCTTCCATGAAACATTTAAACAACATGTCGCTCTCTTCTGTGTTTATTCCTTGTATCTTATTTGAATAAAGTTAAACTGAACACAAACTCCACCTGAACTCAGCTCTTCCTGTTATCCACTGGAGATGGTTAGTCCAAGCAAGGCATGAATTGTTATGACATTTTTTAGATTTCAGCTGTTTTGAGAAGGGCAGCAATTCACTTTGACCTTGGCCCTGCTCAGACTAGCCATTAGCTCATCAATCTGATCAGAATTAAACTCTTTTTTTAGTAAATGAAGATTGTTTAAAGAGCTATCTACAGCAGGTAACCTTTCCAAAGAGTCCCACCTCAGAAGATTTGACCCGTCTCTTTAAGAAACTGATAATGCACCAAAAGTTTGATTGTCGTGTTTGTCTTGTTGAAACCAGGGCTTTCTGACAACCCGCAGTTTGGTTTTTTGTTTAGGTTCAGTCTGAGACGATTAGATCCTTCCTGATGCTGATGAGAATAATAAAAATAGTTTAATTTGATCTTGTTTATGATGTAGTAGTTTTGACCTTGTAGATATGTTCCAAAAACCACTGTGGACAAAAACTTGTGCAGAAAAAAAGATGTGAATGAGCCTTTAAAGACAGTCCTTCAGCCTGCTGAAGAGACTTTAATAATTAAAGGACTAGCAAATCGTTCATCACAAAGTTTTAGACTAAGAACTTCGTTTGCTGAGTTGCAGCTATCTTTCTGATATTTTGAAAATAATCTTATGCTTCAGCTACAATCACATCAACTTTGGCTCAGTATCTATAAAACTGGCTGGGTTATAACCATTTTTGTGTTTGTTAGAATTGATTAGCTGTGGTGGCCATCTTGAACTGGATCGACTTCAAAAGTTCTTCAGTTGTAGATGTGCATCCAATGATTATTTCCTGAAAGTTTTATTACAATCCATCCAGTGGTTCATGAGATATTTTGCTAACAGACAGACAGACACTCACACAAGCAAAAACACAATCATCCACCTTTCGCAGCAGGCGAAACTCAGGAAGCTACATAAGATGCTACAGTTCATATTTTCTGGTTGTTGTGTCTCATGAATGGATAGTTTTGGTAAGCAGCGCCTCCCAGAGGAGAGAAGATCTGTGTTCAGTGAGCCTGAAGTGATTTTACCTGATGAAGAGGAAACAGATCTCAGCTGGATTAATGAGGCAGAGGAGGCAGCCGCTGTCAGTCTGTCTGTGGGGTCCTCACCAGATTAAACAGGTTAAGACCGATGAGGTTAGGTGTTGGGGTCTCCATTAGGATAGATGACAAGAATGTTTAGCTGAGTAAACGTGTGAATGGCTGTTTGTGTCCGTAGGAGAGTGTTTGTGTGATTAGAGTTAGTTGCTGCAGAAACGAAACAACAGCCAAGAAGAAAAACAAAGTAAACTTTCAGAAAAACAACAGCTCACTCTCTTCACATGCTTGCAGTGTTTTATCACTGAAGGTGGCAACAGACTGGAACAGTTTGGCACTTTGTACTGATGTAACCCCCCTCCCTTTAGGGGTTTCTTTGTCCTGCAGAATGTAGGCACCAGACTAAACTGAAGGCTGAACACCCTCTGCTGTTTGCTCGGGAAGAATCCTCGCAAAGAGACGACTGGAAACTTGTTGGTTGCCTGATTTCGAGAGTTGATAAATGTTAATCTTCTGATTTTAAATTTCAATGAGTGTGTTTACTGTCAGTCCTGCTACACATACAGTCACATTGTATTCATGCCCTCAAACGCCCCTTAAACAACCCAAATGAATCAGATTAAAGACAAACAAACTGAAGTAAAGTCAATAAAAACTTCTTCCACATTAACGTGAGGAACTATCAGGCTTATAGCAAAAGGCCATGTTTGGCCTAATTTTAGGTAGGGTGAAACTAAAATAAGGTTAATTTCCTTGTTACCGTGATTGTACAATGATCAGATCTCCCAGGAGGCATGTTAATTCAAGGTTGCCCTAAAGTCGCCAGCATTATTTGCAAACCTTTGCATCTTGTGTTCACATCATGGTCATGTAAGGATGAAAATGAAGTACATCCTCAAACACCAGGTGTTATCCATTAAATCCAGCAGGTTTTCCTGGAGAAAAGTGGCTGTTAAAAGCGATCACCCTCAAAAGCGTCCACTGTTCTCTGGGTGTAAAGCCCTAAATCCTTTGAGATGCCATGCCTCAACTGTTTGCAAATTAGTTAATGCTACTTCAGTAAATATAGGATTAACTTAGCTTCCAAATCTACTGAGCATAAACCTGAAATTCTTAGCAAGAGCAAAACCTCCCGACATCTTAGGTGGCATATTTCAACTTTATGCTTCTGGAAATTAAACCACCTAATGACTTTGTTTTTACCAAGAATGTTGAAAAAGCATCTCCAGTTGTAACGACAGAAACAGGGTTTTCTGCAGAAATGCAGTGTGAACAATGAGTGCTGAATGACTGCTGAAATTTGCTGAAGAAGCTGAAAATGAGTTGTTAAAGCTAAAAGAAGCAGAACATTAGCTAAAAGCTAAAAGGAGCAAAATAATAGCAGTAAAATGCTAGCTAGAAGTAGCAAAACACTAGCTAAAAGCTAAAAAAGCAGAACAACAGCTCAAAGCCTAAAAGGGCTAAAAGGAGCAAAATGCTACCTAAAAGTTAAAAATAGTAAAATGCTAAGGTGGCACAGTGGGGGTAGTGGTTAGAACTGTCGCCTTCCAGCAAGAAGGTTGCAGGATCTCCTCCCGGCCTGGGGCCTTTCTGGGTGGAGTTTACATGTTCTCCCTGTG
>JAOXNZ010000177.1:5718471-5737399 GCA_028566095.1 Kryptolebias brasiliensis | reverse complement strand
CCTGTTTATGTTCCTCTCTGTTGATATGTTTACCTGTTTATGTTCCTGTCTTGATATATTTACCTGTTTATGTTCCTCTCTGTTGATATGTTTACCTGTTTACGTGTTGTCCTGTCTGCTCACCTGTTGATATATTTACCTGTATGTTTGCGTTTCAGCTGAGTCCGACTCAAAGGATGGCAGCAAAGCTCAAAGTGAGTGTCAGTCTGAAGTTCACTGAGCTGTTTTTTTTTAACTAATGAAAAAAAAATCAGATAACCGATCTTGTATAACATTGCATTGCAGTCTTTTTAGATTGTTATTCTGAAACATTTTATTGAAAATGTAATGTTTTCTTTTTGTCTGTGCCTGTTTCAGACAGTGCCAGTGAGGAGGAGCCTGAGGGTGAGTGAACATCTAACGTGTGCTTCCAGCAAAAAATACGAGTTACTGGAAAAAAGAAATCAAGCTTTAATATGAACACACACATAAAAAAATGAATATTTTATACCAAAGAT
This sequence comes from Kryptolebias brasiliensis, assembly GCA_028566095.1. NCBI lineage: Eukaryota > Metazoa > Chordata > Actinopteri > Cyprinodontiformes > Rivulidae > Kryptolebias > Kryptolebias brasiliensis. The sequence continues at coordinate 5,736,902 of JAOXNZ010000177.1, read as the reverse complement.
GTACAGGAAGCCAAACTCTTCAGGGATATTTTTATTTGTGTCTACCTGTCCACCTGTTGCTGTGGTAACGTGTGTCCCTTTCTGATCCTTCAGATGCAGAGGAGCAACGTGAGCAATCAAGTGAGTACAAGCCCTAAGATCAGCGGAGACAGTTTTAATCTTTGTTTTCAATGAATAAGCTTAACTCTGAATAAATATCTCATTTTCAGTTTGATATTGTGTGTCTGTGTGTGTGTTTTCTTTTTCAAGATGTTTCTGAAGATAGTAGCAACACAAAGGAGAATGCTGAAGGTCAGATTAGGTTTTGTTTATTTTACTAATCCTGTTTCGTGTTAAACATATGGATGTGTTACTGAACAGAATCCATCTTCCATGAGAGACAAAACAACTCCCAAGATGAACAAGATGAGTGAAAAACAGCCTGAAGAAAAAGAAATATGAGCTGCAGAACAGCTCCTAACTCTGCCCACAACACTTATAATACAGTTTATTTTAAATGGGTATAACAACGTCTTACATAGGTCTGCAACTATTCCTATATATGAATTTAGTTCTGTTCCTTTTTTCAGAACAAGGCTCTACTCTTACACCACAAATAATTGTTTTAGTTTTAATCCCTAATACAGACCAAGTCCTGATTATACTGTATATATTTAATTATAGAACTACTGGCAATGTTGTAACAGTACTGGTGTTTCAGCTAAGAAGCAAACAACTGCTGCTAAAGTGTGGCACATCATGGAGCAACACTAAAGGAATAGCTCAGATCTTTTGAAGTGGTGTTCTGTTGAAGGTTTCTGAACAGTTATTATCTCACCTGTTGTAGATAGCTCTTTGAAAAACTGAGTTTAATCCTGACCCAACTGATGAGCTAATGCTAGTTTGAGAAAAACTCTCAAAGTGTTTCACAGGAACACTGTTACCGAAGGTAACCCCTCCCTGTCTGTGCTGGCCTGCCAGTGTGTCTTATTCTATCTACTCATGTTCTTGTAATAAAAGAAACTCCACATCCTCCATAAAATACTTTTAAAATTAAATTGTAACAAACTGAAAGCCACCTAACAACATAAGTCATGCTCAGATAAATCTAGCATTCATGAATGTATTTGTTGCATTACTGAAGCAGTTCCAGAGCAGTTGAGTCACGTTAAACAGCTTCTGCTTCACTCAGAGTTTGTTTGGTTTTACCACTTGTAAGAAACTCAACTATTATCGCCTGCATGTGTTCATCAGGACATTTCAGAGCAGGGCTTCGGGGAACCATAAATACCATTAATCTGCTGTTTGTGGTGATGTTTTGTCTGTGCAGGTGGAAGCTTGGACAGCGATGAAACTGAGTCTGACTCTGGTAAAAACACTCTGCATTTATTTACTTTATAACCCAGTAAAAACACAGCTCCACACATTTCTATGGAAATATTGCATATGTCTATCTACACACTGCTTGTAGATAAGCAAATACATTAGCAGCTGTTTTGGGAAAGATCCAGTTTAAAAAATGTATTTTTGATCAGTTGTATTATATGTATAATTTGATCACATTTATATATTAACACAACAAAATTCCATTTTTATACTACTTGTTTGTTCACAGGTGCTGCCGACGTGTCTGATGGTGAGTTTTGTTTTTCTCCCTCAACCTAATCTGGTTTTATTCTTTCTTCTTCCTCCTTCCTTCGCATGTCATCATCTCAGAGCTGTGGCAGGAATGAGGAACTTAGTTTACTTACAAATACTCATGAAAACTGGGTTAATATTCTGTCTGATTAAGATAAGACAACTAAAGCACAAGATTGTATCATCCAGATGAAGCAGTTTCACACTAATTTCCTTAATTCTTTTACCTCCTTAGGCTCTGTTCCTCCATTGTATTATCAAAATCTGCATAAATAAAAAATGTTCAACTGTCTTTATTATACACTACTACTAGCCTGTTTTGCATTTATTAGGTAATGATCATATAAACTCAGCTCTTCTGAAAAAAAAAAAATCAAGGTGGTTAAAAAAGATCTTATTCTATGGTAGTCATATTAGTGTGATGTACCTGCAAATGTCCTGTTTGTGAAGATCAATTAACAGCACTCGTTTAATGTTGGGAATGTTTTTTGAGAAATGTTACGTCTCCTGTTGACCTGATTGTTTGTCTTTGTAGATGGAAACAATAAGAAGTCTGATTCTGAAATGAGCGAAAGTGGTAAGTTAGTATAGAAAAGTGATTTCTCAAGCATTTACTTGAAATTTGGGGCACTTTTTGGGTTAAGATTGGATCCTGATATTTGATATCAGACGTCTGCTGATACAGATATTTTTCAGTCTAGAACTGTTTTACTTAAACATTGATATTATTATTATTATTATTATAGTTTTTATTATGCTAGCATTTCTTGGTGATATTATTATGTAAAGTTAATAAACCACACAGATACCCTGAAGAGAGTAAAACATGACAGCTGCCACAAATTTAAACATCTGGCTCTGAATTAAGAGCAAACTCTTATTTTTGTGATACTTTGTTATAAATTGCATTGACCATCTTTGACTGAAAGAAACCAAAGTTTGTTCTCAAAGTTGCTGACAGTTAATTACATGGTTCGTTTGGGAAAAGTGTTATTTTAAAAGCCGCTACATACACTGGCAACACTTGGTAACAGTGTAAAGCCAAAAGCTTTACACTTTAGCAAAGAGCCATTTTTTATTGAAAGTATTAAAAATGGAGCCAACATTGGTAGTGTGCTACTATATTAGCAGGCTGTGTCTAATTCCTGGAAGGTAAATATTACCTCCCTAACCCTGGTTCATTGTTTTCCAGCAAGATGACATAATTTCCAACCAAATCCAACCTTTTCACTGACCTTCACAGACAATTATGTAGAACTCAACAAGCAGCATAAACACAGATAATAGTAATATCTGGAGTTAACATTAGCTCAACATTTATGCTTGTTACTCTTGGGGATCTCAGCCGGGTTAAAAATCTCGAGATTGCACCGAAGAAACTAGAGGACAGCAGTACTTTAAATATAAAAGGCATTTATTTACACTTTATACAGATCATGAAATGACTGATTAACTGCTCAATAAAGCTGTTGTCTTGCTGTTCATTTATTGCTCCCTACACATCTCATCTTTCCTCTGACTGAAGTAGCAAATGTCAGGCTGTGTGGAGTTTTTTTCTGGATATTAATAAAATAAAATTTAGCTATTTGAATGTTTCACACAATAAGATGCTGATTTGCTTTTCTCTGTGAAAACTAAAGTATCTTATTAAAAAGGACAAACTGAGTTGTTAGACAGACGGCAGCAGGTTCTGCTCATTTGTTTTTAACTTCTAAGCAATCTGGTAGGAACGTGCATCTAGCAATATATGTACTACTATACATTTTCTAGACTAAGTTACATTTTAGATTTGAGCTTAAAACAATTAAACATAATTAGCAATAGCATTAGAATAGAGTGGATGGTGGATGCATTGTGATTTCTAACTAATACTATTACCTTTTGATAGTTTGTTAACCTTTCATACTGGTGTTAGTATCAAAGGTAAATACCTACATTAGATCGGTCCCAACTCTGACAGAAACAATACTATAATTAGTACATGTTTTGGTAACTTTAGGGTTTGTCTCTGTAGATGGAAAAAGTAAGGAGTCTGCATCTGAACTGAGTGAAAGTGGTAAGTCAGTATTATAGAAGTACTCAAAAGGGAATTCTCAAGGAACTCTTTTTTTTTTTTATTAAAATGATTAATCTGTGTTCTGTAACCTTTTGGTTTGTCTCTGCAGGTGAACAAAATGAGGAGACTGAATCCAAAAAGAGCCAAAGTGGTAAGTCAGTATAATCCTAGCACTGTAAGGTCAATTCTCAAGTACTTGTCTAAAAAAAGATTTTTTATTCTATATCTTCTATGCATGGTATATAATCTTTATAATCTATGTTTTGGTAATCTCGGGGCTTGTCTCTGTAGGTGAACAACATGAGGAGACAAAACCCAAAAAGAGTCAAAGTGGTCAGTCAGTATAATATTAGTACTGAAAAGTCAATTTTCAAGCCCTTATTTATAAACAAATAATATTTTAGTTTATATGTAATATATTTAATGTTCATAACCAAGAGTATGTTCTGGTAACCTGATGGTTTGTCTCTGTAGGTGAAAGTGGAGAGTCTGATGCCCGGCCACGTGCAAGTGGTACGACAGTATCATAGCAGTACTGACAACTGAAATACCAAATATTTTTCTAAAACAGAATTACAGCTTTAATCTATATGTTCTGTGTATTTCATATAAACTCTATAATCTATGTGCGTTGTGGTTTCTCTCTATAGGTGAACAAAATGAGGACTCTGAAATGGAAATGAGTAAAAGTAGTAAGTCCTTATGATCTTATAGTGCTGTATATAATGTTTATCGTCGACTGCATGTTCTGGTAACCTGATGGTTTGTCTCTGTAGGTGAAAGTGGAGAGTCTGATGCCCGGCCACGTGCAAGTGGTAAGACAGCATAAACTAGGAGAACTGAAAACTAAAATATTATGTACTTCTGACACACAATTATATTTTTAATTTATATAAAATGTAAATAATCTTTATGATTATGTTCTGGTAACCTGATGGTTTGTGTCTGTAGGTGAAAGTAAGAAATCTGATTCCAAGCAGAGTGAAAGTGGTAAGTCTGCCTGGCAGTAGTAATGAAAAATTAAATATGAAGCACTTGTCTGAAACAGAAATGTATTTCATCTATATGTTGTGTTTAATTGATATGATTTTTATAATCTACATATCATAACCTAATGGTTTATGTCTGTAGATGAAATCGAAGATGATTCTCTTTCCAAGATGGTTGAAAATGGTAAGTCAGTATGATAGTAGTACTGAAAAACAAAATATAAAGTGCTCCTCTGAAACAGAATCATAGTTTTAATTTCTATGTTGTATTTAATGTATACTCCTTTATTTAATGTTTTGTAACCTGATGCTTTGTCTCTGTAGATGAAAGCAAAGATGATTCAGTTTCTAAGATGACTGAAAGTGGTAAGTCATTATTATAGTAGTACTAAAGAAGAAAATATAAAGTGCTCATTTGAAACAGAATCATATTTTTAATCTATATGTTATATTTAATGTACATAATCTTTAAAATCAATGTTTTATAACCTGATGGTTTGTTTCTGTAGATGAAAGCAGCGATGACTCTATTTCCAAGATGTCTGAAAATGGTAAGTCAATATTAAAGATAAATTAAAAATTAAAAATTAAGTCCAGAGTTAAACTTTTAACTTAAAAACTGTTTTGATCCTGTGAAAAGAACTGATGGTTCTCTATTCGACGTTCGAGAAAGTTTAAAAAAAATGTTTAATCTTTAGTGAACAAACTTTAATGTGAATAAACTGACTTTTTTTCTAATGTTTTTTGTCTTTAAGATGAACCAAGTCAGGGTTCTGATTCCAAAATTGATGAAAATGGTAAGTCAGTATAATAGTAGAGCTGAAAAGTGAAATATAAAGCGCTTCTCTTGTAAAATAACAACCCAAAAGTACTATAAAGAAGTATGCATGGACACTAAAATAATATTGCAATTAGTGATACTTATTTTGAAAGTTAGAAGCTCTTCCTAATTTTTTTAGAATTTTAAATACTGAATTTATCAGAGCAAATCGCTAAGTGTTTCTTGACTTGATATTTTTAATCAGAGATAACACAACTGCTAAAATTATATGGGACTTTAGCCAAAGTAGAAAAGTATAAATAAGAACCTGCTGGGTCACTGGTTGCTATGGTGATTCACACCTTTTTTGTTTCTCAAAAACCTCGAATTTAATCAGTTTCAGAGTTAACACTACTCTTTCTTGGATCCCTAGAATTACACATTAAACTGAAAACTGATTGTCAAACAATTTGAAGAACAGATATATATATATACATACTTCCATCTCGCCCTATTTGTTCCATATGGGCGGTTCCACTTTCACTTCAAGCTCGGGTCCTCTGGGAGCTTGAGGGTTCTGCTCAGCATCAAAAGCCCTATTCATACGGGATTAGTTTTACCTACGGACCACATGCTATTTGTAATAACTACGGAGATTGTCTGTGTTGTTAATCCCATGCAAATCAGTCATGTCAGTAATTTGTTAAGTAAAAATTCCCCCGCAAATTATCTACTATATTTTGCTGAACTCTGAGGTCCTGTGATTATACTAATCCAATGCGAATAGGCATCTCTGTGCACGAAAAGCTTGAGCAATACCAATGGCTGAAAGAAGAAATAGAGAAGTTGTGGAAAGTCAAGGCCTCAGTGGTACCAGAGGTCATCGGAGCACTCGGTGCTGTGACCCCAAACTGGAAGAGTGGCTCCAACAGATCCCAGGAACAACCTCAGAGATCTCTGTCCAGAAGAGCGCAGTCCTAGGAACAGCTAAGATACTGAACAGAACCCTCAAGCTCCCAGGCCTCTGGTAGAGGACCCAAGCTTGAAGTGAAAAGTGGAACCGCCCATGTGGAACAAATAGGGCGAGATGGAAGTTTTTATACACACACAAGTACAGCAGAAGGAGTAGCGTTAAGTTTGAAACTGTTTATATCAGAGGCTCTTGAGAAACACAAAAAAGTGGGAATCACCATAGCAACCAGTAACCCAGCAGGTTTTTGTTTTTTTTCTACTTTAAAAGGTTCCTGTTTATTTAATGTCAGGAAATAAGAAAACCCATTGCCTTCCCCAAGTTTTTTTCTGTTTGTTTTACTGACAACATGTATTTCAAGCTTTACCTGCACAAATAAAAAGTAAATCCTATTTATGCTGAGATAAAAGTATTGAGTGTTCTCATAAAAATACTGTGGGTTTGTTTCAGATTTAAACTGATACTGTATGAAACGCTGTATTTTACTGAATGTTACTAAAGCATGTTTTTTTTTGGCCTGATGTCCTTTCTTTGTAGATGAACCAAGGGAGGACCCTATTTTCAAGATGATTGAAGGCGGTAAATATTCTAAATAATTTAATTGAGTTCAGTTTATTCACACAGTCCCAATTCAAAACAAAAGTCATCTCAGGGCATTAAACCAAAAATTAGACAGATCCAGTTCATATTACATTACATGCCATGCACTTCAGTCCAAAACAGATCAAGCTTCAAATCTAAACATTTATTGTACAAACCAAAAACAGCCTTTGGAGAACAACAAAATGGGAATATAGTGACATATCTATGGAAAACACGTGATATAACACTACCATCATTTTCTTAATGCAACCACTTTACAATCAACGTCTACAAGATTAAGACACAATATAACCGTTGAAAATATTCAAACTATTAAAAACTATGAACGGTCACCAATACCTGATAAAATGTGCAAACAAAATTATTTTAGACCCCTTAAGTTTTCCACAAAATATACCCTGGAGGGATTTCAAGTGAACAGGCGAGTTCTTTCAGATTTAAAAGTGTGATTTGTTATTTGTTATAGATGCATCTCTGTTGGAATGCCTCCTGCTAAATAAAGCTAAGAGGGTTAGGATTGTATTTTATACTTTTTATTAAAACTTTAACACAGTTGGAATAAATATAATTTAAGTACGATTTTTAAAAGCTTTGAGTGGCATGGTATTTGGATAAGGACTGATCTCTCATGTTGACTTTTAATGGTAAGAAATAAAAGAAAATATATAAATTATTAATTTTTATCCACAGATTTTGACAGCTCTGAACTTGTTAGTCTTGACCAGGAGTCCAAGGATACTGAGTCTAAGGAAGGCACAGCAGAAGTCTCTGATGACAGCTTAGGTGCAGAGGAAGATGATGGTTTAATTAGTATTTTGGAAGATGAAAATAGCGAGAACCAAGATTCGGACGAGCAAGACTCAAAGGACAGTGACGACATGGATGATGATGATGATGAGGCAGAAGATGCGAGCGACAGCAGCGATGATGTGGGCAAAAAGCAGAGTGAGAGTCAGAGCGAAGAGGACGGTGGCTTAAGTATGGCTGACGGTGATGCAGGTGTCGCCATTGAGGTTAATGACTCCAATGTCACTGAGGAAGACAACATCATGCCAAACGACAACACTGAAAACGAAGATAACAAGGAACCCAAGCCCACTGAAGGTAAACAGCAGTGTCAAAGCTGAAAGCTCATGGGGAGATTTGACATTAAGTTTTTAGACATGAGTGTAAAGAACTTGGAAACCGTCTCCTTCTTTGTGAAGGGGTTCATTTTAGAGCCAGGGATTGTGTGCCACGATTTAGAAAGTAAACAGCAACACCGAAAAATATAAACATGAAGTAAAATAACTTTAAAATACTGAAGCTGAAGAATGTTTCAGTAAAGTGAAACACTCCTAAAGTCAAGTTAAAACAATACAAAAGATCAGGATAAATAAACATTTAATTTGAGACTCTTCTGTATAGTTCATTACACATTTAAACAGTAAAACTCTAATTAAAGATAGGAGACAAAAGACTTTAAAGAAGTAAATTTTTAAATGCGGAAAAAGGAAGTCTCAGATGCAAATATGTATGATTACAAATTTTCATAAGAATGGAAGAACATTTGACTGTAAACATGAACTGTTTGATCTTCCTTCATCCAATTCGTTAAATTAAAGGCAACATTGAAATGTTAAAACAGTAAACTTAAAAACTACCCAATCTGTAACCCAGTGCTTTGGACCAAGCCAACCCAGGACAGTTCTAACTCAGCAGGGTTGGGTTATCAGTTTTCTACCCAAAACTGGGTTAAAATGACTAATCTGTTCAATTAGAGCTACTAAAAAGTTGAGTTTAAAAGAACAACCCAATATTTGGGCGATTAGATAACAAAACCTTGGGTTGGTGCTAACTGGCGTTAACAACTATTAGCATCAACTAATGTTATTTTAGGGAACCAAATTCATTGTCTAGTGCAAACTAGAGTGATTAACGAAGTCAACCAGGTAAAACATCTTCTTACAAGTTGTTTTTACCATCTTGTACTTATTTTATCCTAAAGCAGAGATCCAGTGAGGTCTGATTAAGTCAACTTTTGGCTCAAAATGGCAGACTGTGAAGCATGACACGACTCAACCACTGGATCAAACTTTTTGATCCAACAGTTGATCAAACCAATCCAGCCTACGACCCAATGGCTTTAACCTAGCAGCTGAGTTATCAAAATAAACCCAGCAGTTTTTATACTGTAAAAACCAAAGCGTTTCTCTTTAGTGCATTGTTCGAGCAGGCGTTATTTTCATAATTTTGTTGATTTCTGTCATTCTGCCATTGCTATTTCAATGCTTCCTCTGATTGCTTCAGAAAAACACTGAAATCTTACTGATAAACTGTGTGAAGGCTTTCAAAGCTAATGAATGCAAAAGAGATAGAACAGGTTATCTTTAGGACTTTAGTGCTACAGATGGAAGACAAAATATTTACAAGCAAGATACAGTAAAATTTAAACACGTTTAAAAAAGGAAATGGACATTTACAAGTCACTTTCTGTTGCAGAGCCAACCACTGACAGCCAGTCTGCTGAGTCCAGCTCCCACACCACAGATGGTATGTTCATTCCTCTCTCACATTAACATTTTCACCTTTTAGACTCTAACCCTAACTTACAGGACCTAATTATTGCAGTACAACAAAATAAATGCTAAAACAAAACAAATAAAACTTCATTTTAGAGAGCTAACAAACAGTTTTTCTAAATGTCTGTTTTCTTTTAATAGCCTTGATCGTCTGAACTGTGGGACCACACTGATGCCAGGTATCAACGCTCAATGTGTCATTACTGATTAAGTAAAAAAGTAAATAATGTTAAGGTAGTCTATAGCTCTGTTTTAATATAAAATGCTTAAAAAATAAACACCAGCCAGTTTTGGATGCTGCAGTTTGAAAACATTTGTTAAGTTTCACATTAAAAATCTCCCTCACGCAGGTTTTTAGTCACAGAATTGCCTAATAGGCACAAGTTACAACGGTACGGAGACAATAAGTGTTTCTGTTTCCCGACAGAACCAATCCCATGGCCGCCACAGTGGGTAACAGTTGCCATGACAACAAGCTAAACTGCATCTAAACTCCAGCTTCCTGTTTGTTTGGAGTCTCCAGCGTTATTTTTTTTTCTGATTACTGTTTCTTTTTTTTTTCCAAGCTGCTTTAGGTTTAATTTAAAAGATATAATTAAAAAAAAAAAAACATGTCTTCCTCCTTTTTTGCCGGCTGCATCTCTCTGATGTGTCCGTTTTAACTTTAACTCACTTTCCTGCCTGTTTGTTTGCAGAAACATTAAACTAGCTGCTGATCTCAGATCATCCGCTCTTTGTGTCTGATTTCACACATTAACGTGTACATACAGCCCATCGTTTACTTTACGAACATTAATGATTATTTTTAAAAGAAAATGAAGGATGACCAGACAATGATTGTACGCAAGAAACGGCTAATAAAGTTTGAACTGTCAGAAACTCCCAGAGTCTCTTTTTTTTATTTTCCAATGTCTAACATGTTTCTGTGATCAAATTGTAGTAGCGTGCTATTTGTTTCTGTGGTCAGAATAAATTTATTTCATGACATATGTCTGTATTTGTTATGAGTCAGTGAGTCATTTGTAATCCTTACTGATTATTTTTTTTCAAAACAAAAGATGCTAAAACAAGAAGAAAGTTGGGGTAAATTTTGTAGAGAGAGGACTTTTATTTTTAATACACTGAAATCTGTTTAAATTTTCATTAGTAGTGAAAAATTCTGCCTCAGAACAGTCCCTTGTTAACTTGTTGATAATATATTTTTAGTAAGTCCCTCTTATTATTAGTTTTACTCATGAGAATTAAAAATGGGAATACATTTTTTCAATTTGCTATGATGAATTTATAATCAGAGCTAAAGAGTTTTGAAAAGAGGCTCTGTTAGGCTGTGAACAATTATTATCTTACCTGTTGCAAATAGCTCTTTGAGCAGCCACAGTTTGGAGGAAAAGAGTTTAAGTCTTACCAGATTAATGAGCTAATGGCTAGTCCAGGTGACACCAAGACCAACTCCAATTTCACATTTTTCTGCAAATCCTATTTTAGAAACCTTTACATTGCTGTCAATTTCTAAATGCAGTTATTTTTGCAGAAATAAAATATTTTAAAAAGCTGATGAGCAGAAAATAGCGTTTGCATTACTGTTATCAAAAGTTTTGGAGTTAGCTCATCTATCTGGTCAAAATAAAATAATTTATTTAAACAGAGGTTCCTCAAAGAGCTATCTACAACAGGTAAGATATTGTTTGTTCATAACCTTTACACCGAACCTTACTTCACAAGGTTTATATGATTGATTTAAATATCTTTATTGTCGTGTTAAAATAAAAAAAAAGTTTAATTGATAATCACTTGTTTACAAAACAGACACTTTTAAATGTGCACAGATTCTGATGACAGATAATANNNNTAATAAACAGAAATAAAATGTCATTTTTAGAAAAATCAGAAATGTTGTGCAGTCAAAGCTTAAATATTTTATCTTGTCTGTTTACCTTTCTTCAAATAAATATAACTTTTCAGTAAAAACTTATTTTCAGGCAAAAACCCTCTAGTAAAAATGTCTGACTTTGTTGACTAACAGGAAGCAAAGGGAAGCGTTTAAATCCTGGGTCAAACATTTATCAGCAGTGATCTGAGCCCTGCGCCCTTTACTGGAACCGACCCGGTCCGGCCAGTTTCCTGAAGTCCAAATGCTGCTCGTCCACATTCTTCCGCATCAATGAAGCGTCTTTATCAGCCGGATCATGCCCCGTTACTATATATTCACTGTCGCAACTAACCTAATAAAACAGTTTATGACGTAACAGAAAGTTTGATTTGGTCACTCTTTGGTTCTTCAAGGTTTATCAGTATTTTCCCATTTGTTTTATATAATCTATGTTTTAACAGTTTTCCCTTATTATTGAGTCATTTCAGATGATTTAAAGCAATTTGACCAACCTTGCTATCATTATTTCTTTATTCTTGTTGGTTTTTGTCACCTGGTATTCATCTTTATCTTCTGCTGCAGCAACATTACAGCTTTAACTGGCATCTTCACACTTACGTGACCCTATTTAACTGTTTTCATTGAAACAAACATCATTAAACCAATGGTTTATATAATTTGAGGTGAGGTACTTCGGAAAAAAATATATATCTTAACCGTTGTAGCCTCATTTTGAAGTTTAAATCTGACTGGAACTGTTAGTCTGAGCAGGACCAGGACAAAGGTGGACTGCTGCTGTCTTAAAACAATTATAGTTCATAGCAATTATAGCAAATCATTCAAACACTATTTATAAAGCTTTACATTGCTATCAGTTTCACATTATACAATTATTTACAAATAATTCACAAATAGCACCTAGCTAGCAGGTAGCTGTAGCATTTTGGGTGCAGCCTGGGACATTTCCAACAGGAATACCATAATATTTCTACAATAATAATTGTGCAATATGTAAGTGATATTACTGTTAATGTTTATAAAATAGTGTTTGAATAAAGTGCCATGAAATCTTTGAGACTGGAGTTGTTTTAAGACGACAGCGATTCACTCTGGTCTTGGCTCTGCTTGGATTAGCCGTTAGCTTTTCAACAGTCAGAATTATCTCTGTTTCTCCAAAACGAGGTCTTTCAAAGAGTTATCTACAAGTAAGAAATTATTGTTCATTACCTTTCCACAGAACCACACTTTAACTTTAGTTTTAAGGTTTCGGAACATTTCAGTGTAGCCAGGACAGATCACCTGAAGGTGATCACAGGTGTGTTGGAGTGGGAGGAGTCAGGTTACCTGGTGCCACAGGTTGATGATGTGGAAGACCGAGTCCTAAGATGGAGAAGATGAGGTTTCTCTAAATGAAATCTGACCTGCAGGTCCACAGAGGTTAACTGACTCACCAACACACACTGAGAAAAGGAAGGCAGGAGGGCACTTCCTGCCAGATAAAGGGTGCTTGTTTCGAAAAAGAAATCCCCCGAACGGTTCATGGGGTTGAGGCTGAGGCCAGCGGCTGGGGGCAAAGCAGTGGAGCCTGAAAAAAAAAAAAACTTTGCGTGAGTCTGTGTTCATGTGCGACGTAAAACAAAGCTTTGTTCAGGTGAGTTTCACACAGGAGCAGCTAATGGGTGGATATCTGTGAGAAGAGATTTACCTTCACCTGAGACGTGCAGATCTGAGCAGGTGTGGAAGAACACTGTGTTCTGATCATTTTCCCCAGTAAATCAACAGCAACGTTCCACCAAGAAACTAATTTATCCGCTCCGTTTTTTCCACCTTATAATTATTCATAGCAACAATATGTTACTTATATGTTATTTGGGGCTCTTGCAACTATTTAAAACATCCAAAGTGTGTCCACAACCTAATTTTTTCTAAAATATCTTCCAAAAATACTGGGCTGGTATTTGCTTCTGCCGAAGCAGCCATTTCTTGTTGTCTAACTGTCCCACAGCTCTTGTTTTCAGTCAGACATCAGGATCAAAGGTCCAGGTGAGCTCCAGTCACTCAGAACTGAGCTGGACCAGGCTGCTAGAACTTAAAGTGCCCCTAATTCCTGTTCTGGACCCGATCCCGGGCTCCAGACAGGTTCCAGCTCGGTTCTGATTTCAGGACATTCTGCAGCAGATTGATGCAAACTCATGTTCTGCCCTGATTCCCACAGACAGCGGGAAACCGATTTCAAACCAGCGGCAAAGAAGCACATTTTGTTCTTATTCGCCAATGTACAGAATCAGACACACATAAAGGTCTTAGAAAAAAGTGTTCTCACTAAGGCTTTAATTTAAGTAATGTTTCATCTAACTGCTTCTTTACAATTTATGTTGATGAAACAGAAATACATATTTTCTCAAAGTTTCTCGTTTTCATTTCAGAAAATTTGAAGACTATAACAGAAAGAAGTCAGTTGTTTAATTTAGATTTTCTTTATTTTAATCACTAATAAAGCTGTTCAGCCTCAATTTAGCTTTGTTTGTTGCATAATAACAGAATGACTTCTTGTGAATTGATCACTTTTGTCATCTTATGTTTGAATTTTGGCAAAAAAATATATATATGTAGCTGTATAGTTATTGCCTTTCTGTAAAAGTGTGAAATATTATCATTACGAAGGCATTTTAAGAAGGGTTGGACATAGCAGATTGCACATGTACCCTGACCAGAGCAGAATAAATGGTAAAAAAGTCATTTTAAAGGAAAAGGCAGAGACAGAGGGGGTAGAGGAGGGGGAGATAGGGGTCCATGGATGTAGTTCCAAGGAATGTTGGCAGCTTTTTCTCCGGCAGCTCTCTATCACTTTAATAAAGCTTCCTTTCTATACGTCCTCTAAGCCTGAGCACACATGGTAACAAAGAGCTGCGGCTCTGAGGGTTCATTGGGGTGAAACTGAAGTCAAAAAGCTTGAAACAAACTGGCCCTTTTTCCTTCATGAAACCGAATACGCTTCATATTCGTTTAAGAACAAAATCCATCAGATTCTTGTCTGAGTCACTATCTTTACATAACATGTGATCATCGGATCTTAAGGCTTGTTCTACATGAGATTTTGGTCATTACCTAACAAGCCTGCTGATTTCTTTTGTGCTTCTGGTAGTTTTTAAAGTGATTATAGCACCTGGCTTAACTCTAACCTAATAGTTGAGCGGTAACATTGTCTACATTTGAGTGGGAAGGAGGAGCGAATCCTCTGAGGGTGAATTTGGAAGCTGAAATATAAATTTGGCTGCTAATTTTCTCCCTGTCTCTGATCCAAACTCTTCAGTTGTTTGGTGAAAATTCAAAATAACTATAAATTTGCTCATAAATAGCATTATATTTGAAACAATACACACAAAAGCTAAGTGCTCATTGATCAAATCAACAAATAAAAGAGATTAAAATAGATTGAAATGAGCGTTCCTTGAAGGAATAAATATCACCCAAGATCTGTTAGCGCTCAGATTATGTGTTGGGGATGATTCTCAGCTACTACCACACCAAATTTTAACTCAGTGTCTGTAAAATTTATATTGATTTTTGTGTTGGCTAAGGTCAATGACGATCATGGTGGGAATTTGAATCCAGTTGACTCCTAAAGTTAATCAGTTTTAGATGTACTTCCAATGATTTCTTTCTGAGTTTTATTCAAATCTGTTCAGTAGTTTGAGATATTTTGCTTACAGATCTACAGAAAAACAAACTCTCCCGCATGATCCCTCACTGCCATGACAGACAGCTGATAACTAGGCCTAATAAAGACTGATTTAAACTGTTCTTTTTTTTTCAAACCTTTATTTAACCAGATAAAAAAAACATTGAGATCAACACCTCTTGCACAAGAGTGACCTGGCCAAGAAAGGCAGCAGCACACGTCAAGATAGACAAGACAAGTAAACAGAAATAACAAAAATAGACATTAGAAGTATATAAATGCCAACAATTTGACAATGAAGGGCAGTAGTTGTGACAATACTAAGTTAAAAACAGTGGCAATTTATGATTTAAAACACAGGCACTGTTGACAGGATATCCGTTGAGGCATTCCAAGCAGAGGGTGCAGAAAAACTAAAAGCTTTCTTTCCCTTTTCAGTTTGCACATGAGGAACATAGAGGTGCAAACAATCCTTAGAGCGTAATGCATAAGTGCTGTCTATTCTCCTAATGAAAGTGCATAAATAATTAGGAAGCAGGCCAATTTGAGACTTGTACACCAGAGTCATCCAGTGTGTATATTGCCTGATATGCAGGGAGGACATGCCTGCTTTAGAGGACAGATCGCAGTGGTGGGTGAGGCAGCTACAACCAGTGATAAATCTACGTGCACAGTGATACACTGGAGTCAAGGACTGTAGACAGCTGTTTGAAGCACACATATAGACAACATCACCATAATCAAGTACAGGCAAAAAAGTAGCTGTGATCAAAGGTTTCTGAGCTCTGAGGGAGAAACATGATTTGTTTCTGTAATAGAACCCAAGCTTTACCCTTAATTTGGAGGTTAGATGTTTGACATGAACTTTAAAAGAAAGCTCCTCGTCAATAATTAAGCCCAGGTACTTGTAACTAAAGACCCTACTGAGAACTTTACCTTGGGCAGTTCCTATTAGAGGGATATTCTCCAATCAAACAGAATAATTGAAAAAAAAACATTATTTTAGATTTATCAGCATTTAAAACCAGTTTTAGTTGCTCCAGATGAATCTGCACATCATCAAAGGCAGCCTGTAGAAATTTAGATGCCTGAGCATCTTAATTAGAACATTAAATAACACAATCATCTGCATAAAAGTGGTAGGTGGCATTTTGCAAATTTTCACACATTGCAGTAATGTAAATTGTGAATAAAATGGGCCCTAAAACAGAGCCTTGAGGTACAGCTATTTTTACCTTAAGAAAACTGGAACTTGCTCCAACCATCTGAACACATTGTGTCCTGTTTGCCAAGTAATCTGCAAACCAGCTTCTTTGGAGATGCCTACTTTTAAAAGGATATTTAACAAGATATTGTGGTCGACAGTATCAAGTGCCTTGGATTATTTCCTTCTTCCTTGTTAAGTTGAGGTGTTAAATACAATTATTTGATGTGACAAACTGACTGTAAAGTGTGCACTTCTTTATCTAACATAACAAATGAGTGAAACTGAGGAAATTCATCTTAAGATTTATTTATGAGGCACCTTTCATGCCTAAATTAACACAATTTGCTTTTTATTAAAACTACAATGGGGGAATATGAAACTCACAAGCAAACACTGAAGCTAGAGAGGGCCTTTTACAGTTTTTTTCTTTATTTTTAGTGTCTTTTTTAAGTTGCAGTTTTAGATTTTTATCAAATCTCCAGTCAGTTCCTTTAGAATTATAGGAAAATAAAATCCTTACTTTGCCTGAATGTTTCCATGAACTCTAAACTTTTGACAACTCTAAGAAACCGTCAAACCGTCTAAAATGAAATTAGAATCTGCATTCAAATGGTGTTCTGTTTTTTTACCGTTTTTATGTGTTTGTTCAAAAAGTCTGTAGTTATTTTATTTTGGAGGTTAATGGGTGAATATAAAACAGACTTCATGTCTTCAGGTCTACAAAATTCTGAGAAAGTCGACAGATTAGCCCTTCCAGAGTTTCAGTTTATTAGAGGGAAGTCGATGCTGGAGACTTAATCTGTTGGCAAGATTAGTTTCCCCAAACAAGTGTGCTCTCGCACCCAAGTGGCTGCAACTGGAGTCTCAAGAAGTCACAAACTGTTCACTTTTAGGCTACTACACACATAAAAAGACAGTTTTATCCTTTTAACAAACTGGGCTAAAACTTTTGTAATAATTTGCTTTTGCGTTTGTTTTAATTTGGTCTCCAAAGGTTGTTTAATTTTTTTTGGCAGGACAGTTTTAGCTGAAATGGTTTAGAGATATTTAGATGTACCTGGTTGTTCCAAAACTCGGCGCAACAAGATCACATCGTTGGATATATAAGAGACAGCGAAGATCATTAATAAGAAATGAGGACCTAACAAAGCTGCAGACTTCTGGAGACGGTTTTAAAGCAGTTTGAGACGTTTCTAAGCACTTAAACTTATTTTGTTTAAAAGAGTTTGGGTTCCAGCTGTAGAACACCTTAAAGCAACAGTTCAGTGGGGTTCTGCGGATAGGTTATGATCAGTTAATATGTTACCTGTTGCAGAACAGTTGTGCAAGTTGTATTTGTATAATCAATTAGTAGAAAACTGCTCTAAATTGGAATTTAATTGGGTTTAGTACAAAACATGACTAAAGAAATTGAAAGATGAGGACATTTTGCTGAAACCTAAACATGAATAGTTGTGATCTTCATGTCTTTAGGCTACAATAAACAGACTGCTCTGTTGTGGAAAACCTTGTTACAGATATAATTTAAAAAGAGGGAAAACAGTTCACTTTTGAAACTATACATCTGCATTTCACAAACACCCAGAGATTTCTTTTTCTTTTTAAGAGTGGTACACAAGCTCAGTTTGCTTATTGATTATGTATTTGTTCTATTTTTAAATTAATATTTCTCCAGTCTCTGATATTTTGTAGCAGTTCATGCAAACATTATTTTATAAACATTTCCATTGCTGTCAGTTTTGCATTTCACGTCACTTACACCAAACTCTGTGGTTATTTGCAAGTTCAAATACCAGCAAATATAATAAATAGCAGCAAATAGGTGTAGCACTTCCAGTCTATTTCTGCTAGAATAAATGTGTAAAATTAAACCGAAGAAGGTGTAAAGACTTGAAATAAAGTGTTTGCACAAAATTCTGTAAAATTTCTGAGTCTTAGTCCCATTTGAAAAGCTGTTATCTCAACAATCTGGTTAAAATAAACGGAATCTCCAAATTGAGATTTTTCAAAGAGCTTCTACAACAGGTAAGATATTAGTTGTTCATAATCTTTTCTTAAAACATCACTCCAAAAATCTGAATAAGCTCTTTAAAACTTCAGGTATAGCACTCAGCAC
>JAOXNZ010000177.1:5684644-5703053 GCA_028566095.1 Kryptolebias brasiliensis | reverse complement strand
TTATCAGAGGTGTGTATTTGTTTTTAAGAGTCCAGAACCACTGTAGAACAAATCTAAGAATAAACTATTCACCATTTTAAAACCAGCCTGAAACAGCACTCCAAACCAGTCTTAAGATAAAATTAAATTCAATTTGAGACCAGTTCACAAACATGTTTCAATCAAGGTTAAAACCAAACCAGGATACAATCTGAAAACTGTTTTTTAACTATTCTGGCTGAATGCAGACTAAAATAAACACCAAAATTACAACTCGTGTACAAAAATAAATAAATTAAGCCAAAAGTTATCTTAGTTGAGGGCTCAGAGCCTTGTGTGTCTGACCTGAGATCAGTTGCTGAAGGCTTGTTCTTTCTCTTTTCTTGGTTCTGCGTGTCCTCTGCAGGTTCAGTCACTGAACAGTACAACCCATCTGGTCAGGGTCCTGAAGGTCAGTAACACCTCACTCTGACCTGGTTTTTCAGCTGAATTTTTCCCTCTTTTTGTACTTTTTTTTTTAACACTCTTTTCTAGTGCTTTCATGTTCTGATTGTTCTCTATTGATTAACGGTTTTAAAGAAAACCTGATTGTGTTATTGTGTTCTAACTCTTTGTCTCCTGAGGATCAACCAAATGTCCCCAGCAGGTCATTTTCTTAGTTCTTTTCAGGAACTCGTCAGTAAACTTGGTAACCTCGTCCTAAATATTCCAAGAAGCTTATTTAAGAAAATAGAAAAAAAAAACAAGTTTGGTAGCAAAAAAAACCCAACAACAACAACACAGAACTAGTCAAGTATTTTGTGTTGCCAGCAAAAACATAAAGCACAGAAACAAATTTAAACTTCATATTTTAGGAGATTTGGATCACATCTTAGCCTTAAAGGGATAGTTAGATTATTTTTGGAGTGATGTTCTGTCAATTAGTTACCAATAATTGTACCTTTTAATCCATGATAGATTCTTCTATCGTCTTCCTCCATTTTTTCTTAACATTTTTGAGTCTTATAAAACAACTCTTTTCCAAAAACAACTGTGACACGTTTGTTTATTTTGTTTTTTCAACCGAACAACGTTTGTGTTACTGTGTGAATATTTGTGTTGAGGATAGTCCCACTGAAACAGACCGACGATGGTGCTGGGGCTGCAGATGTCTCAGTCCGCCTGGTCAGAGTGTCTCATTGGTCTAAAGGTTAACTCAGACATTTTAAAAACAGGCTTGTTTGGTTAGTAATTAGCCTAACCTGGATGAAGACTTTTCCTCTTTCTCCATACTCAGCGCTCGATGACGGATATGGCTGATAAGGTGCTAACTACTGATAACTATTTGACAGAACATCACCTCAAAAATGACCAGATTGTCCCTTTAAATGACACAAGACATTGCAGTGAATGTTTACAGCAATGAGCAAACCTGAACCTGTGAGTTTAAATATAAGAGTTAGCGTTGAAAAGAACTGAATAAACTCTGTTTTGTGTCTCAGTTGCAGAAAATGTGGAACTGGAGGATACCTGCTGACTTCCACAACAAACCACGAGTGCGATTTTTGAGATTTCGATTCCAGTGTACCGACCAATCAGCATGGCCCAGGAATGTTGACTCCTCCCACTAGCTATAGGCCCCTCCCACCAAATGAGAAACACTCATGGGTGTTCTTTTTTTTATTGTAATATTTAAAAATGTTAATAGACGTTTATTTTATTTTAGAGAAATCACTGGGTCCGCTCCTTTTCCCATCACTGCCGCCGGCTATAACTGCTCAGTAAAATCAACCATGGTTTATGTCTTTTTTTTTTAGTTCATAATAGTCTAAAATGTGTAAAAGAGAAATAAATACCATCACCAGCAGGTTAATGCAGCATATTCTGCAGTTTTATCTGACTTTTTGTTCATTTAACTACGCCATTTTGCTTGGCATGGAAACAAACCTGATGTTTATTTAAGCCATGTATTTATGGTTTGCGTGTCCCCCCACCCAAGACTAAATATTGTGCCGACCCCGCCTTCGTCACACACCACGAGACTGCGCCGATGTGTAAATGGTGCGGACCCACTGAGAGGGGAAGTAAATAAAAGTTTCAGGTGAAATCTCGGCCATCTGGTGATTCTGTTTTGACATCATACAAGATGCGACATCATTTTCATTGTAAATTGTGAACTTCTACAATAAAGGTTTGTCTATTTTGAACATCAAACCATTGCCTTTTTTGACAACAGAGATTTGAAATGATTGCTCCCATGCAGAGGTTTTCTTTTAAATATTTTATTGAACCAAAGTTTAGCAATCAAAATGCTTTAAACGTTCTAACCAAAACTACGTTGGTTTCTGATGCATGTAGAAAGCTGTCAAGTGAGCTCAGGTAAATTAAATAGATGGCTTATGCTTGAATAATTTATTGGATTTAAATGTATTATTGAACAAAGCTCAATATATAAATCAGAGGTTTTTACATTGCAAAATGTTTTGTACAGCAGCTGACAAACCTGGGGATCATCTGCCAAAAGAAACAACTTCAGGACATCAGGGGTCCCCTCACCATCACAGAATAACATTTTGTTAAAACTTATAAATGAAAGATAGATTACAGACATCGCTATGGATAAAAGTATAGAAGAGATCCAATTAAAAAGCAAAAACACATCACTGCAAATACGGTTCCACTTGGTAAAGCAAAGGCAGTTTTTGTTTGATTACGGCTGAACATCCTTTTTACATTTAAAGGAATTATATTTTATTCCAAGCTGAACGTTTCCGCAAACAAAACACACCAGCTGTGACTTTCACGGGAATAAAATCACTTTTGATACAAGTAAAGTTTTTATTCTCGACTGAAACGTCTCATAAAACTGAAACGAAGCACCTGATGTCCTGAAGTGATCCATTACCCAGAAATGACCTGATAATAGTTTGACTTAAATTGTGTTTTACGTGAACAACAAATGCTGACAAGTTAATGTAGCTCAGTTACATTTCTCCGGCACAGAACTGATCAGAGCAAACGATGACAAATTAACAAATTAAAACTCTACGTAGCACAAATGTCAGCTGCTGTTTCATGTGTCACTCATGAGAAGTTTGAGCTCAGAGCTCAACTTTCAGTAATCTGTGTTTTGGAAGCATTCAGGGCTGTCCCAGCGGTTACTGGTTTCTCTCAGTTTCTGCTGCACCGCCTGAGCCGAGTGGAAGAGATTGTCGGGAGTTTGTGGGATTTTAGGAGTCTGGGTTAAGCATCAGAAAACATCTGAACGTGGCTGAAGAACGAACAAACCCCTGTTCATAGAAAAAGCCCAACAGCAGCTTGAATCAACGCATTCCTATCTGCTGTTTCTATGGTAACAGAGGTATAACAGGAGGATAAATGCTTTGTAATAAAAACTTTTTCCAAAAATACTCAGATTCTCTTTTTTAAATTTTACACATGAAAACAAATATAACCATCAAATCTGACATCAACATGCAGAAAAGACAGGACCGGGGTCACATGATCCTGATTTTATTGTTCTGACACATCCTTACTGTCCTCAGATCTGTTGCTGAACAGACCAGCAGGTAAACATGTGACCCTGGTTCTGTTAGAGCGTCTGTTGTTTTCTTTTTTTTACAACAGGCAACAAACAAAAATGACTTATGAAGCAAACAAGAAGTAAAATCTAAAATAAAAATACTAAAGTATAGAAATGGATTAATATTGATCAAAAACATCTGCATGATAAAAACAAGACCTTTGACCTAATGATTGATCTACAAGCGATCGATGTTATCTATTGCTGCTGCGGTCGGTGCTCAGTGTCCTGTTGCTGTGGTTACTGAGAAGTCAGTACATTCTTGACGTTATCAGAGGTTAGAGTCGAGTTGGGTGTGGCTCAGCAGGACGTCGGCTGGGTTGTCAGCGGGTGCGTCGGAGTTGAACAGAGGCTCCGCCTCCAACTCCAGGAGGGATGGCAGGTCGGCCCCGCCCTCCTCCAGATTGACCGGTTCTGTTATTTGGACAGGTGTGGCCGTGTAATGCACCAACTGTTTCCCTGCACCAATCAGAGAAGGCGCAGCGTTACCATAGCAACAGTAAAGCAGAGGTTTGCGCTCATCTGACTGGAGCTGAATGAGATTTTTACCTGTGTTACTTTCACTCTCTTTAGGGACTTCGTCAGCCAGCAGCTGAGAAAAACAAATTTATTCATTAGACAGACGTAAAATTAAACTTATCTCATTAATTTCTACAAGGTCCATCTTTAAAATGCCAAATAACTGCTTTTATTATGATAATTATGCAGGGGGGGGGGTTATGATACGATTGAATTTTAAACTCACAGTATCTAAACTGTCGATGTCAAAGTCTGGAGAGGGAATAGATGAGCTGAAAAACTAAACAGACAGAAAAAGTTCACATAAAGACACAGTTGTACTAATAATTAATTATTGGCTGAAACATAAAAATACATAAATCACGGTTTGACTCACCTCCATGAGAGGAGATGGGTCAAAGCTGAAGGTCTGCGCGTTCAAAATATTCTGTAGGTTTTCCAAGCTGTTGTCAATACAATCAACGTGGTCGAATAGTTCAGACCTGAAACAAAGACAAAAAGGACAGACGGATGTCAGTTGACACAGAAAGTCTCGTGTTATTCTACATTTTTTAATCATGTCAACATGAACCCAAACCAACAGTGTGTCACTGAATAGTCAAGTTCTCTTTCAGGACATTTGCAGTCCCTGGTTCTCAGCATTTCCAAATTTCTACTGAAGGTAAATCTTTAAAATATACCACAAACTGGACTTAAAAGCAGGTAGAGTGGTGGTGTTGAAGTAGGACATGAAATCTGAACTGAAAAAGCAGTTCATTAAAAGATGCAAATTTACTAAAATTAGAAATTAGAAAGTGAAGAAGAAGTTATCCTCAGCAGCTGATGAATCCACGTTTTGATGAGGTTTGGGACAGATGCTTGTCAGTAAAATGCACACTACTGGTCTGGTCTTTTTTTCACTTGACGAGAACAAAAAAATGTGGAATAACACTAAAAGGTATAAACAGACTCGCATCCTAAAGGTTTATAATCATCATAAGACTTTACATAAAAGCAGACTGTAGCCACCATGATGTAACTCGCACAACTGAGGACGAACGTTTTGACGCATCAGGCTGGAAGTCACAATTTTCTTTTGCGATAAACGAAACAAAATCTGTTGATACTTGGGACGAGTGTTGCAAATTAGTATTCTTGCTCCAAATATGATACTTGCACTGAAAAGCTGTTTTTCTTCTGTGTCACTTTATCTATGTAATGTACCTATCATATAAACATGAATGACTGCACACCCATTAGGTAGCAGTTTGCCCACTAAATTATCTGATTTATAAATGTTTTTAAGTCCAGAGGAGTCTCCTGCTGCTGCCGACAAACACTTAAAGATGTGATTTCATTTTCCAGACCAAGAGGCTAAGTCTACCTTTTATATACAGTCTAAGATAATTATTTAAAGATTCACTTGTCAGGCTGTTTGGATACGATGCGCCAAGCGTCAGGTGGAAGTCCACCTGCAGAGGAAGGGAGGTGGAACCTAGGGAAGCACAAGGATTTCATAAAACATGTGATCTTTAACAGAACTATTATTTGATAATAAATATACAAATACTGACACTTAGGAATGTTTAACTAAATAGTACTTAGTTGGACATTCAAAAAAAAAAAAAGACAGCCTCTGTAAGTGGAATAAGTGCCGTGCAACAAGAACTCTTTTGGCAGTGTTTTGGGGGCAGTAGCTGGCAAATTTAGTTATTGTACGTTCTGCAGCAGTTCTTCAGAGGACATATTGCTCTCAGTTGTTAGTGTTCAGACAGTTAATGGTAAGTGCTGGCGGGCATTTTATAAAAACAGTTTAGGAGCAATCATTAGGTTGTTGAACAGCAGCAGCAGAAGCAGGTGGCCACCAGCACACCCTGCTGCCACCCTGACTGCACACTTACCTGTCAAGACACGCAATGGCTTGACATTTCTTTCGAGGTGTGACAGGGCTGGGGGGAGAGGCAGAGGTTGACTTGGTAACAGGGGATGGTGCCTGGATGGTTGGAGGTGATGGAGGGGGCCCACTGGAGGTGGGGCTCAAGACAACAATGGGACTGCCTACAGAAAAGACAGACTAAGGTTAAACTGAGATACAATATTTGTTTGTGACAATCATTACAGCTTTAAATAATATTTAACTGATGAATCACAATGTATCTACCTGCTTGGGTAGTGGTGGTGGTTGTGGTGATGGAGGAGGTGACCTGCATAGGCTGTGTCTCGTCCTGAAGGATGGAGTTGATGAACGCAGTGGGGGACAGAGGGGTTTCTACATTTGTAACAAGTGGGTCCTGTTCCCCCTCGAGAACAGGAGACACTTCCACCTCAGGGCTGGATGGCTCCTCTTTGATATAAGCTGACTGACTCTCTCTGTAGGTACATCAGGGAGTCTTAGATACTTCTGTCTGAGCAATCGTTTAACAGTTAAACGTGAATGATCTGATCGGTCCTCACCCTAAGTCAGTCCAGTCAGTGACTGCATCGTCTGGGGTGGAAGCAGCAATCTCTGTGATGTCAGAAATGATCGGTCCAGAATTCATAGGTGAGTCCGCTGAGAGGAGACTCGCTGGTGTCTGAGGAGACAACATGGAGGTAAACACCAATCGATGATAACAATGACCGACACAATGTGACTTGTGGATTTACAAATCCACAGGTCGAACTGAGACACCTGCACAGAGAAGCACAGGCTACTTTTGAACAGTCAATAAGATGCCCATCAGCTCACCAATAAATCACCACTCAGAGCGATGATAGTCTGTTATTTAAATAACAATTTCTACTTTCTGATCTATGCTTTTACCGAGAATGGAATGCAATATTCCCTACTAATCTAAACTCATTTGAATCTGCATTAAAATCTGATTTAGAAAAAAGTATGAGGATTTATATTACCTCTAATGAGAAGGTCCGGCTGTACTTAGGCATGGAGTGGGTGGAGCTGGAATCATTGAGCATCAGAGGACTATAGGCAGAAAAATAAAGTTATGAATAAACCAGACAATGGTATGAAGTACATATAATCATACTTTTAAACTGGTGTTTCACTAACTTTTCATGTCTGTTTTAATAATTAGCTGAAAAAAAAAAAAAGAAAAAAGAAAACCCTGGTGCGTCTGAGAAGGTGATACTTAAATGTAAACTGATGATAAAGGTTTATCGGACTTTTAAAAAGAATAAAGTGTGTAAAATTTGTAGCATTAGAAGTAAACTTGCATCTTCCGCTTGACTCCAATGAGTCTGTTGGTCTGGACAAGAGAAACCAGGAACTGGATCAACTGCAAAAGGAGAGAGTCTATAATTAGTTCAGTTAACAGCTATGGAAACGAGCTGGCATTGTGCTAAAAGATTATTACAGCCAGACAGCAGATCCCCTCGGTGACAACACAATCAGCTCGGGCCAATATTTTTAAAGTTGTCTGAAACATTTTATAAGGCTGCCTTTTATAGACTGGAGCTTTACATTCAACAGCTATAAATATTCACAGATTTGTTTCTCTTACTCTGAGAGCAGAAGTAGTTTCTCATGTGTCACTCTTTTATGCAAATAAATGTTTAGGTGTAGCTAAATATACTTTTTTTTAGCTATTGCAGCAATTGTAAACAACACCAGATATCTCATCTATCAGGTCGCTGTATGACACGTTCTCATCCTCGGTTTAGCTCCTCTAGACTCCAGGTGTGTACAACTTCAGTTAGTCTGATCAGTGCAGATATTTTTGTACCTTGTTGACGACTTTCTGCTGCTGCACATGTTTCTGTCTCAGACTGGCCACCTCCCTCCATAAAGCCTCATTCTCACTGAAACAGATAGAAACAAGGTCAACGTTTATTTTTATTATTATTATGTATTAGTATTTACTTCAGAAAGTAATCTTAAATAGAGATTAACCAGGGACAAGACCTGCAAATTAGCCATGCCTTGAAGTCGCACACAGTACGTTAAAACATTACATTATTTGGTACCTAACATTGTTTTCATGCATCATCCCTACAAAATAAACTTGAATTGAGCTCAATTAAATAAGGAGCCCTATGGCCAGATATATAAGCTATTTATATTCAAAAGTACATACTCACAATACAGATTTATATGAAAGTCTTGATAAAATGCGTCTGATATTAACACCAGTTCAATTAAAAAGGAAAGTTATAAATATGTGATAGGCACATACTAGTCATGAGCTTGTAGGGAACGATAAACAAGCTGTTCACTTTATAATTTATGAGAAGAAAAACAAATTCAGCATGAATTCTTACATAGTTTGTGTGATAGAAAAAAATATGTGTTTATTGTGTGAACACAGAGAACCCTTCGGGGGTCTTCCTCCCAGTTCTTACTGTTTCATGGAGAGGATCCTGGAGTCGATGGTTTCTTGTTTTCCCTTCATCACCTGGACGTCGTTTAGGATTTTGTTAACTTCATCTGCAGAGATCTTCACTTCCTCTTGACGTACTGATGACACCTGCAACAGTCATGCAATACAGAGACTGTTACCATGGAGACAAGGACATACATACAGATAAAAAGATAACCAGGGCATAAACATAGTTTCTTCTTCTTTAATATTACCAGTGCCTACACCGGCTGATGATCAGTTAATCATGTTATTTGATTATTAGTACATGGCTGCAACTTGCCTTCTTCATTACCATGGGTACACTAAAGCCCTATTTGCACGGGATAAGCCTTATCTGGGGACCCCATGTAATAAATAAATTAATCCCCAATGTCTGCTTTTTATGTGGCGCATTCGCTGAAATGTTTGGACATCTTCCAGATATGATGTTAACCCCCTGCGTAATGCGTAACATTTGCTTACACTGTGTGTTCAAAATCTACAATTTATTTGTAGTGAAAAATTATTCTTACCGAACAGAGCAATGCATGATGTGAGCCACCATTTGCATGTGATTTTGCTCCTTCTCTTCAGCCTTTTCTTTTTTATGGGTTTTTAGGGTTTTGCTGGCCCGGGACACGAAAGGTTATCTATGCACTCAAATGCAACCTCCACTGCCAAAAGCAAATAAAAATGCGCCCAAGAAACAAAAACCGCCTAATTATGTATCGGATCCTGCCCATTTCTGTCCAAATCACAGAGATGCCTATTCACATTGGATTAGTATTATCACAGGACCTCGGAGTTCAGCAAAATATAGTAGGTAATTTGCAGGGGAATTTTTACTTAACAAATTACTGACATGGCCGATTTGCACGGGATTAACAACACAGACAATCTCTGTATTTATTACAAATAGCATGTGGTCCGTAGGTAAAACTAATCCCGTGCGAATAGGGCTTAAGGGTGTAGTTTGCGTTTTGTTTAGCTTTTATTAAATAAATTATGATGTAGGGTAATATGTCAAATGCTATCGTTCATCTGAGGTTGTATTTACAAAATGGTGAGACAAGAAAAAAAACAGATTTTTTTTTTTTTAAATTACATCCTGATATTTAAAATGTTTGTACTGAGAGATGTTTTATTGTTTTTTTTTTAAATAAATGTATCAAAGAAAAGTTCTAGGTTTCAGGTGAATTATATTGACCTCTACTGTGGTGCTGTCAGGTGTAATTTCATGTACGTACATTAGTGACTTTTCGTTTGATGTTCTCCAGCAGGTGTTCTTGTCCCCTGATGAAGAACGGGTGCTGGAACTCTGTGTCGTCTTTCTCTGGTTTCACCAAACCGCCCTGCTCAATGTGCACCACCTTACGGAAACCATCTGAACACCAACAAGTATAGAAAGAATGTCAGCACCATCAATGAGCTTCTGCATTTCAATAAACCATCTTCAAATGTTCTGAACAGCTAAAACTTATTGATAAATGTGTTACAACTAATACTGATCTGATACCTTTAGCAATGAGAACTACTCATACTTACACATATTGAGCTGTCGGATGAAGCTCGCCATGTTGTTGTGTTTAAAGAACTTTGGTAGAACCTCCTTAGCGAACCGACCCTGATCAAAAACATGGAAGCTGGTTCCACTCTGATACACAAAACACAAACAAATCAGAATGAACAAAAGCTTCATTAATTTAAAAAATACAATTATAAATAACTGATAATTACATTTAATTCAAATCTGACCTGAAATCAGGTTTTCTGATATTACTGTGTAGCTGTTTCTATGAAAGGAAATTTCACAAGAATCCTCTTTTTTTTTTTTTTTGCTTAATCCGTTTGCGCAGTTGATTGCACAACTCCTTTTCTTTATTTTAGTTATGTTTTTAGGTCACTTATACAGGCTGCAAATATTTTCAGTAGTGTAACCTCAGCGTGAGATGTTGGCAACAACATCAGGTTCACAACCTCTCAGCTCTACAGTGACTACCTGCATTTCAAACTCAGAGGTATTACAGAAGTGGATCTACTTCAACCAACACCCACCACCTCTGTTATTTCACACAACAATGATCCTGAAAAGGGCGTCTTGAGTTTTATGTTAAAGGTGCTCCGAAAGTTCAAAACAATTCCAATGTAACAATGTTTGTGTCTTGTTGCTGATTCAATTAACAGTTTAACCTAAACTAATTCACAGTTATGAAGTGCCTTGGTAATATCTCGATTGTTTTCAGAAATGGTGTCATCTACACAGGCAGTACATATCTGTGATAGACATCTTAAAGCCAAGGACCAGCTGATGAGAGCTCAGTCAGGTTGTAGTGTTGTTTACATTCCTGTATATCAAACCTTTATTTACAATCATCTGCAATCCGTTTCAGTATGAACTTGTGGGTAGTTGCAAAATAAAGGAATAAAATAAATGTAGAATTTATAGAATACCAACTAAAAAGTGTCACTCTGAACTATTTCATTCTTACAGCTGCTGGTCCTGTTGGATCATTTCTACCATTTAAACAACAGAGAGCTGAAACACTATGTAATCATCTATGTGGTTGAACAAGTTTCACTGTTAGAAACTAACCTCAGATCAAACTACCTGAACCCGAAGCTCTGCCTAGCTTTAGTTTAACAGGCATTAACAGCTGTTTCACACCAGCCAAGCAAATAAGGAACTCTCTGAGGACCTGATAACTGAATCCAGATCTCATTAGCTAAGGATCACTAGCTAGCCTGTTTGCTCCGTCCAAAATTTAACTTCTAAAAAGAACACCTTTCAGAGTTAATCCACAATAATACTAGATTATCAACAAGAAATAATGTAGAAGTAAGGTTTTTGCACTGGCAGAATTAGGTTTCTATAGTATTGCCTTTTGAATAAACTATCTAAAGTGTTCGGGTGTTATTAGCACTTAGCTTTGCTATGCTAGGCTACGCTAGGCTAAACTATGCTAAGCTAGGCTAGGCTAAGGTGAGGTGAGGCGAGTACCGGGCTCCAGCAGATCAGAGGGTCGGTCTCTGGGTCCTCCACCAGTGTCCACAGTTTTGTTAGGAAGGCCGGGACGTTTCCGCCGCTCACCACCACTCCTCCGGTTCCTCCTCCTCCGAGATACTCCATTATAACGACGATAAACAAAACGCACACTCTGGACTCCTGCGGCTAATGTATCGATGCTAACAGTTTACCGTTAACCCCATCCGCTCCTAAAAGACCCACATAAAGACGGACAAACCGCGACACTCAGACAGACTAGGGTTCCAGTGGCATCTCGGAAGGCTCCGTCCTGGTTCTGGATTAAGTTAGTCTCTATTAGTCCACAGAATACTGCTCAAACTTTAGTCTAAGCAAACTCCGTAGTGGAAAATTCCAACAAATCCGATAAAACAAACAACTGCGTAGCTGCCTGAATGGCTGTCGCTCCACACGCAACGTCGACGAAACGTAAAGCGACCGTTTCGTCGCGAAATGTCGTAAATCTCAGTAGTCTGGATTATTTCTAATTTTAACAAAAAAAAGAACATCAGTTACACACACCAGATAATTAGACATTTATTTAAAGTAAATATGAACTTTATTTGGAACATGTTCTAAATCAACTCCATTTTGCCAATCGGAAGGTTCATTCTCATATTTCCACAGAAAGTGTCCTTGGATAAACCGTACTTTGCCCTCTTTCCAGTCATTTCTACCGTAGTAACCTTTAATGTTTATGTATTCATGTTAAAGTCATAAAGACATGATTTTAAACATGCTGTTTCGTCATGCCAAAGTTATTTTACAGGGATAGGGCACAGCAGATATATGAGAAATGGGGAACTTCTTTATTGGCAAAATCCACAAGTGCAAATGATTTAGCTGGAAACCCAACATAACTCACTCAGATCAAAACTCAAATTAAGGTGTTCACGTGATATTATCCCTTTTTTTTACTTATGATCAAGAAGAGAAAAATATATGATAAAAAACAACATTGTATAGCATGTATGACTATTCGGACCAAGAAGTGTTTGAATATGAGTTTGTGTTAATTGATGAGTAAAAGTCCTTTGAGTTATTATACATGTTTTTGGGATTACAATAATCTAATTGATATGTGAAGTGCATTAAACATGAATTGAACAAGTATAAAACATGTCCTGACATACATAATACACAAACACTGAACTGTCACTCTTCTAAACTAGATGTGTATCTAATTTATAAATGTCAAAACACAATGGATTGGACATGATTTTTTTTTGTTTTTTTGGTCAGAAGAGTGCAGAACAACAAGAGGACAGCAGGGGCCTGACACCTGTTTCAACAAGCTAGAAGTCACCCTGCTGGGTGTGGAAGCTGGAGAAGAGGACAGTCAGAGAACCTGTGCACTGTTACAGTACACACACCAGCTCTAGAACTGGACTTTAGATCATTAAAATGGGTCTCCTGGTCTTTATTCCTGCTTTTATTTCAGCTGCAGACAGCAGGTAGGTGAGGAAGGTACAACGAAAGGAGCGTACAATTTAGAAACAGTTCAGTTTTGTTTTGTTTTTTGTTCTCAATTAGTTTTTTTTCAGAAAGAGGTTACATTTGACAGGGATCATTTAAAAGATTAAAGACAACGTGCACTTTGAATAAGATTTAGATTTATTATAATCCACACGTGAGGACAGTGTTTGTGTAATTCATTTTTTCTACCAGTAGGGGGCAATAGTGAGTTGCACGTTTCACAGTCACGTGCAATAACAGTATTTTGCGCCCCCCCCCGGCTCCATCTACGTAATCCTTTCATTCGACCAGCAGGGGGCGCTCGCAGCAAACTCGTCCACATCACTGCTGTGACGAAAAACCACGTTTCCCACGTGGTTCAATGGAGGGTAGCAGAGAAAACGTGCAGATTATTGAGAAGAGAGTAGGGATGAAGAAGAAGGAGAAAACAGACAAGAAGAGGAGTTTAGAGGACGACGAGGAGGTTCAGGTAAGGACAGCTGACAGCTGGGGACGAAGAAGAAACGCAGTACTGGGAGAATGGAGTGAACTGCTCACGAGCTGGCTGTTAGCCGTTAGCATAAAAAAGGCAAAGCAAAACATTTCTTTGAGTATTTTAACCCCATATAAGATGAAACGTTGACATTTTCTAATAGTTCTCGCCGACGTAAAGGAGCCCATTGTGCATCTAACTAGACTTTAACCAGCTAACTACCGCAGGGTTTGTTAAAGTTTTGCAAATAACTAGTTTTGGTTAAAGTCGTGACTTTCTGAATTGAATTCTGAATGGAGACATGACTCCCGATGTCAAGTCAGGTTTCCTGGTTTTAAGAGGCAAATGATAACGGGAGTTTGTCAGATACTATCTCTTCTTATTTATTTTTTATTGTTTTTATTTGTTTCATTTTAAACACAGATACTAACACTGCTCGTAGTTGAGCTGAGACCCTCATACTAACTTTAACTTAAAAACAAAATTTTCTCAACTGCACTGAGAAACATTTGGTTTCATTGTTTTATTATTATTATTTGGGCAAAATTCACAACCAACTTAGTTCAGTGGCTGATAGTTTTAAAGTGTTTTGTTTTTAATATCTAATAATTGTGTTTACTACAAATCCAGTTTTATCACGAACTTCTATCCTTTCAGCTTTCACCCAATTTCTAATGCTTTTATTTAACAGACACTCCTTTTATAGAATAACATCAGTTAATCTCTTTAAATGTTTAACTGTAAATGTGCAGTAGGTTGGGGCTATAGTTGAATTAATTGTTTTTTGAGTGCAGTCTGGTGTGACATGTCCCTCCTTCCCTCAGCTCATCAATTTCAACAAGGAACCTGTCAATAAAGATGAGGACAATGAAGATTTATCAGACAGTGAGGACAGTGTCTACTCGGGACTGGAGGATTCTGGGAGTGACTCCGAAGAGGGGGAGGGATCACATGATGATGATGATGCAGATGAGAATGAAGAGGATCAGAGTCTGGAGGTAAGTTTTTAACTTGCTTATCTGAGTAACGGCTGATTGGCTGGTTGTGTTTCTCACGTTCAGCCTGTGGAGTCACTCATGTGCTGTCCTCTGCAGGCAGAGGTAAAGAAGAGCGAGGAAAAAGAAGAAGAGAGTGAAGGAAAGAGAGAAGACGAGTATCAACATGACAGCTCAGATGAGGAGGTGGGATGAATTTATTTTATACATTTCTATGTTGGTTCTCGTGTGGCTCAGTCATCTCATGATCGACACGTATTCTGTCAGGTTTTCTGATGTTCGGCACTTATCTTTGTTCAGTTTACCACATTATCATTCATTCTCCATACACGTTCTGTCATTTTCTTACTTCTGTATATTCTTTGTCAAAGTCACAGAACACAGTTCACAACTCGTGCAATGAATCTCTGTCATCCAGCTCATGAAGGTCCATTTGTCTTCTGTTCAGACACTTGAGATTAGCTTATGCATGTTTTATCTACGCTGCCCCGCAGTGATAATGAGAATCTCAGGTTATCTATGAACTGGACTGAGTACTCACACCTCATAAGATTTCTGCAAAATATAACTAAAGTACTAGTATTAAGGCCTCTGCAGGACAGGTTAAATACAGCTACATGTCTCCTCTTCTGCTGGTTTATAACAAACTCCAGTGTTCTGGTTGTTCTACAGGACATCAGAAACACAGTGGGCAACATTCCCATGGAGTGGTACAAAGACTTCCCTCACATTGGCTACGATCTGGATGGGAAAAAGATCTATAAGCCAATCAGGAACAAGGATGAGCTTGATGACTTCTTAGACAAAATGGAGAATCCTGATTATTGGTGAGCTGGTTAGCTTAACACATTTTACTCCACAGTTTCAAATGGGGAATATTAATGATACTTACATGGTTATGCCTGCAGGAGAACAGTCCAGGACAAGATGACGGCGAGTGACATTGTGCTGTCGGATGAGCAGGTAGACCTGGTAAATCGTCTGCAGAGAGGACAGTTTGGAGACGTCAACTTCAATGAGTATGAGGTAAAGTTACCCCTGAACTTGTCCTCTTTAAACATGTAGATGTGTGTCTTAATTGTTGAGGGTAAAACCAGAAAATGGAGTAAAATTGTCTCTTTTTTTTTCTCAGCCCACAGTGGAGTTCTTCAGTAAAGATGTCATGATTCATCCAGTCACAAACAGACCTGCAGACAAACGCAGCTTCATCCCGTCATTAACTGAAAAGGAGAAAGTAAAAACCACAAAATGCTGCAGCTTCATCTATTTTTTTAACCTCTCTCAACCTGCTTGACTCTACCTGTCTTGTCTCACCTGTCTGCAGGTCTCCAAACTGGTGCATGCTATCAAAATGGGTTGGATTAAACCTCGGCGGGTGGAGGATGACAGCAAAGGGCGCTATTATGACCTGTGGGCCAGTGAGGACTCTTCTATTTTAGCCAAGCACAAAATGCACCTTCCAGCCCCTAAAATTCCTCTGCCTGGTCACGAGGAGTCCTACAACCCCCCACCTGAGTACCTGTTCACAGAGGAGGAGGTCAGTCATCAGTCACTGCACTTGTTTAACGAATTAATTAGGGCAGATCTCTGAGATCAACACATTTTTTTTAATCTTGTTTTTCCACCTGTTTACATGTCTGTCGTCTTGTCTTCCCCTTTACAGCAATCTCTATGGGATCAGCAGGATCCGTCAGACAGGAAGCTGCCCTTCATTCCAAAGAAGTTCTCCAGTCTCCGTCAGGTTCCAGCGTTTTCTCGGTTTATCCACGAGAGGTTTGAGCGCTGCCTCGATCTTTACTTGTGTCCCCGACAGAGAAAGATGAGGGTAACTACCATTTAGTTAGTCCTCCACCCACCAGACGGAGCTGTGATTTAACACTGTGGCATTACTTATTGTTTCTCTCTGCCTGTAGGTGAATGTGAATCCTGAAGATCTGATTCCCAAACTTCCCAAACCAAAAGATCTGCAGCCGTTTCCAACAACTCAATCTCTGGTAAATCATATATAAACACTCCCGGTAATCAGATGACTTTAACCTGTAATTGTTTGTTTTCTTCGTACTCATATTTACCTGTGTGTTCAGGTGTATCGAGGTCACAGTGGTCTGGTTCGCTCCATCAGTGTGTCTCCATCAGGACAGTGGCTTGCTTCAGGTAATAACTTCCATTTATTCAACCGAACATTTATCTAACTTTTTTTTTTCTTCAGTTTTAGAAATTCCAATGGAAAAAGACAATATTTCTACAAATACACCAGCTCTCAGGGATGCAAATTAGGATTTTAAAAAAGAAATGCAAAAAAATTTTTTATTTTGTTCTCTAAATACAAAATGGCAGTTCAGTCCTACACTTTTTGTTTTAAGATATTTGTTCATTTGGTGAAACACTCCAAAAAAGCCACAATAATGCAACAAAACACTGCCTTAAGTCATTTTTGTTATGCTAAAAAGTCATTAAGTTTGAAGGTTGTTGACTGAACCAAGATATTTATCGGAGTAATCAGATTTTTTAAACAGCAGGATTTATCAGACAACTGGAAGAAAACACTTGTCAGCTCAGAGATCTGCATAAACACTTTGGTTTGGTTCTTTGGGTCAGTGTATGAAGGTAGTTTCAGAAACCTCTAGTAAGCTCATAAAATATTCAATAAGTAGGAGTTAAAGACCTCACAGACAGGTCTTTTTCCAGATGTTCATATCACCTTTGAGTCTTTGGGGTTATCTGGTGTTTACAGCTTCATCTCGAGTTGATTAAAGGTTAAAACCTTCGGTTTGATGTCAAGTTCAGTTATTAAGAGTAGTGTTATGATGTGTGTTTGCGCTGTGTATTTTCTTCACTTACAGGTAGTGATGACGGTTCTGTCAGATTGTGGGAGGTGTGTACATCTCGCTGTATGAAAACAATCCAGGTGGGGGGAGCTGTGAAGAGCCTCGCGTGGAACCCAAACTCGTCCGTCTGTCTCCTGGCTGTTGCTGTGTAATTATCTGCTGTTTTTCTTGTTTTCATATTATCTGTATGACTTATTGCATTCTGAACAAACCATCTGTCAGATTTAAAGAACCTGTCTAATTCTTTCTCTGACATCCTGTGTCTCTCTGTGGTTTTCAGGAACTCGGAGGTCTTGATTTTGTCTCCTGCTCTGGCAGACAGACAGGTGATCTCGTCGTCAGAGCGACTTCTCGCTGCTCCTCAGGAGGAGGGGCCTTCAGAAGAGTTGGACACTGTAGTCTGGTCTGAAGCTGAGGGGGAGGAGCTAAATCAGGGCATCCATCTCAAAATCCAACATCCTAAAGTGAGATAATGCACCCAAGAAGTTTATTGAAAACTTTCTGATTCATGCCTGGACTGAACTGACTAGTTAGTCTTTGTCTCCTCAGCCTATCCACCAGGTGACGTGGCATGCTAAAGGAAACTACCTGGCTTCAGTGATGCCCGACCATTCGAGCCACCTGCAGGTGTTCATCCACCAGGTGAGCCGGAGGCGGAGCCAGAATCCTTTCAGGAGGAACAAAGGGCTCGTTCAGTGTGTATCCTTCCACCCTATCAGGCCCTACTTTTTTGTGGCCACCCAGCGGTCTGTCAGGATCTACAACCTGGTCAAACAGGAAATGACCAAAAAACTACAAGCCAACTCCAAGTGGATCTCCAGTATAGCCGTCCACTCGGGGGGTAAGTACATCCACAAAGAAATCAGATCTGCACTGCACCAGCTGTTGACCAGTGCAAACTGTTTAAACAATCATATCACTGCTGAGTGGCAGAACCTGTGTCTCACCTGTCTACCTGTCTGCAGGTGATCATGTGATCTGTGGGAGCTACGACTGCAGGCTGAGCTGGTTCGACCTCGACCTCTCAACAAAACCCTACAAGATGCTACGGTACGTCCTGTCAATCCTTCCTACATTTGTCAAAAGGATCAGATTTACTCATAGTGTGAATGTTGATTCAACACCGTTGATTTCCTGTGTTTTATGTTTCCATACGTTTATTGCAGTCCAACTACTTCTGCATACTTTGTTGTTTAAGCCATTCATATATCAAAATGCTCAGCTCATTGAGGAGATG
>JAOXNZ010000177.1:5664037-5677764 GCA_028566095.1 Kryptolebias brasiliensis | reverse complement strand
CACTGTGCGAGAGGCGGGGGACACCCTGGACTGGTCGCAAGTCCATCGCAGGGCCACATAGAGACAAACGAGACAAAACCATTCACACTCTCACTCACACCTAGGGACAATTTAAGAGTTACCAATTAACCCAACATGCATGTTCTGTGGGAGGAAACCGGAGTACCCGGAGTAAACCCACGTGTGCACAGGGAGAACATGTAAACTCCAACCTGCAACCTTCTTGCTGGGAGGCGACAGCTCTAACCACTACGCCACTGTGCCACCCTGCACAAACAACATATAAACCTATATATCAAATTGCTCTTGAGTGCCTCGAATGTACAAAACATCTCACTTGCACTACTGAACCTGGGTTTCTTAAGCAGAATTCTCAGGGAGACATTATAAGCAACCTTAAGCTTCTGCATGCTAGCTTTTTTAAATTTACACCACAAGGGGGCCGTGTACAAAGATGTGCAGTAAGCTTTAGTTTATTTAGTTTAATAAGCAATCATAAATTGTCAGATCTCCTTTTGTTTAAACAACAATAAAGCAATGATATTGATCCCCTTAATTTAAGCACATACCTTGTTGGTATTTCTTTTATATCAACTTTCCCCTCTCACAGCTGTTGTGTTGTTTACACTGGAAGAAATGTTAAAAACTTCACAGGACTTTGAAATTACATTTTGTTTGATATGTAAGAACTGTGATTAAGCTTGTTATATGAGGCTGACAACCTTTTACATATTTTGAGTCTGTGAATTTGAGCTGACTAGTACAAACATCACTGTGAGAATTAGTTAAGACAAATATCTAAAGAAATTGTGGATATGTTGAACCTGTAGCTCAAGCTTCTTACTTCATGTTTGTTCTTGTGTTTTTTGTCTTAGGGTGGGGGAATCATAGGAGCAAAAAAAAAATAGAACAAATGAAGATTGAACAGATCAAACAGCAGAACTACTACGCCAGACAATTTGAGGCTTTGGAACGTTTGAAGACTCAGTTGGCGGACAGACAAGAAATTTTCTGCAGCCGCTTGAAATCAAAGTCTACTCGAAAGAAGCTGGAGGATGATATCAGGAAAAGTGATTTTATGTTAAAACATCCCATGTATAAGGAAGATTTAGAGAGGCTCTTCAGGGAAGATTGTCACTGTGCTCACATGTGGAATAAAGACAAAACAAAAAATGGAAAACTGATGTGGAAGTTCCTCAGGGTCTGGAGGAGGGAATTAAGGAAAAACATTCATGACCAGAATGGTCACAAATAAAAATGTAAATTCCACTTTATTTTAGATTCCTATATTTACGTCACTGTAAATTGTATAAATAACAGAAGGATTTTAGTACTGAGGTTCATTTGTCATTTTTTTCTCTGCAGCCTAAAGATCCATAAAGAGAGGAATCTGCCTGTCCAGTTTCCAGTCCTGATGGTCATACATAAACTTTTGCTGCAAAATCTGCTCTATATTATCTTTTTATTTCTGGTCATTTAAACTGCAAAAATGAAGGCATCTCTTAACTATCCTTTTTCCTGTTTTAACCCATATCACTTCTTTTTCCCCCTCAAACCTCCCTGCTTATGGACAGTCTGATCTGGTTTTCGTTGTGTTTTGTGTGCCCTTCATCATCACTAGTTTATTTGTTTTTACCTAATAATTAAACTGTTGTGGTAATCTGGGCTTTTAAAATGACTTTTTCACAAAATTTTGGTTTGGTTATACATTTGGTTCTGCTTTTCTGTATGTTTCTCTTACACTTGTTAGAATAAATGTCTTGGAGGTCATCGTGTCACTGCAACTTAATGGCAGCACATCAGAATTTTTGTTTATTTTTTTTGTTTTATTAAGGCCCAAAAGTTAAAATAAATCCGAGTTTCACTCCAGCAGACAGGAGTCTCAGCATTGATCAGAGCAACTGCTTTAAAGATGTGTGACCTCAGTTCTTTGTGGATGGAGTGAGAGGAGTGGGGGCTTTACAGCAGATGGACAGTTTTAGGGGGTGGATTTGTGTGGGGTGTTGAGCCCCAAATAAAAAGGAACAAAAGAACAGCTGAGAGAAGCTCCAGCTGCTGCTCAAAAAGTGAGACTCCCTAACAGACAACAGATGTGATATTATTAAAACAGAACATAAGTGGGGGCAGAAATGTGTTTTTGTCTGAAATGGGAGTATAATGCTTTTGACAAATGCAAGATACAATGCAAAAAAAGTTAAGAGTTTTGACTGATCATCTCATGTTTACTCACCTAGATTAAACTAGTGAACAAACACAAGCTGATGAAAAGGGATTTTGGAGATAATAGTCAAATCAAATCATTGACACAAAAACTAAACCCTGGACCCCCATGAAACAGATTAGAGCAGCTTCATTAGAAAATAAATGAATTAAGTTAAGAAGCATGTTATCAGAGAAAGGCTCATGTAAATAAATAGAGATCTGGGTGGTGGGCGGAGCTTCACGCACTCTCACTCTCCGCTGCGTCTGTTGTTGTTCAGCCGACGGGAAGCTAACACCGAGCCGGAGCCGTGAAGATGCTGCGGCGCTGGGGCTGACACGCAGAGTCAACACTCGTTCCGCTGACTTCTGGCACTTATCTCGGGTTGACCCGGTTTAGCTGCCCCGGCTCCGGGTTTCGCGCTCCTGGTGGAGGACGGGCGAGAAAGCCGTGTGGCTCCGTTAGCATGTCGCGGCTAATCGGCCAGTTTCTTTAACGTTAGGCTCAGTTAGCCGGAGACTCCGGCTGTTAGCTTGTGGAGGTTTGCTTGTGTCGCCGCGTTATTTCAAGATATCATCCTTGTGTAGCTAGATAGCAATATTTTATCACAATATGCGTTGCTGTGTTGAAACAGCGGAGCTTATTCTCGGGGTAAAGCCTTGGATGAGCGTCCGATTTTTTGCTGACAGCTAACAGGTAACGCTAGCTGTTAGCTGGAGCTACAGCTGGGCTCTAGATGTCTTTGTTTCCAGCAGCAGCAAGCAGTTTATGATGTGAGAGCAGGTTGGCCGAGATCGTCAGCACAGTTAGCTGGTAGGTTAGATTAGTGTAGATGCTAGGTTGACAGGTGAAGCAGAATCTCAGCTCAGTTTTTATTGTGGTCAGCTGACATGCAGCGCTCAGTTCAGTGACCTTGGACTCATCTTCCACATCAGATTCATCAAACTAAGCCTCGCAGCTGGTGGAGACACAAGGGTTATTATGGCCCTCAGATCAGACTGCAGGCAGAGTCTTGTCTACCTGATCATCCTGTCAGGTGAGTCCACTAACTATGAGTCTTCTGGACTCGAGTTCATGATATTTGACCATAATTGTGTTGCTTTTAATTCTAGGTTAATATGAACCTTATTGACATGTTTGTTGAGCCTAATCCCTCTCATGTAGTCTCATTCTTTTGTCTGAAAGTTGTTTATTATCTTTAAAATCAGCCTTATGATTTACAGGAACTTAGATTCAAATAACAGCTTATTATTATTATTCAGCATGGACTGTTATTTATTAAACGAAAAAAGATTATATCGTCCCATAATCCTCTATAGCACAAACATTTTAAATGATTCACCAAAGCCATATGATAAGATTATCAATATGAAATAAAACCAAGCACAAAAAACACTTATATTGATTTAGAAGAATTATATATGTTCATTTTGTTGTAAGCATTAATAAAACTTAAATGAAGCAACATAGCACACAAGCTGTTGTGGTGTTTCTTCTTTCACATCTTTCCTTCTTATTAGATGAAACAAAGGCACATAGCCTGTTTTTTCCTTTCTTTCTTAACAATTCAAGCAAAATCTCTGTTTGCAGTCATTTCAGAGTTCAGCTCTGTGTAAAAAAGAAAAATAAAGCCACTCTTATCAAGGCCAGAAGTAAACTTGATTACATTTTAATCAAAATACAAATGAGACTGAAATGTTGTCATTCAGACCATCCTGGCAGATTAGTATGATGTAACAAAGTTCTGCTAAAGATGGATTAAACAGATTTTCTTTTAGTTTTATTTTTGACACTCCTTAATAGTTTATGCCTTGTGTTTTTTCCCAGGATCCATTGCTGCTTCTCAGAGAAATGACAATGTCTATGTGTCTGGATTTTCTAATGGTGAGTTTGCAATCATTCAGATATCGCAACTCTCATCACAGTTGTTGTGATGACGGTTAAGACGGTTGTACTTGCAGTACAAGTCTTAACAGTGTTCCCCTGCTCCTCCCATTCAGGTTGTGGTGATGTGGCGGAGCTCCTGCGGGCGTCTAGCGGCATCATCACCAGCCCAGGTTGGCCCTTTCAGTACCCAGCTAGACTGAACTGTAGCTGGAACATACGAGCACGACCTGGAGACTCCATCACTGTCAGGTATCACAAATTGTTTCCTGATAAACAATCAGAAATAAATGTATGTGGGTAAAAAGTTGGTCATGGGGACGTATGTGGTGGACATTATTTTAATGTTCAATATCATGGCTAAATGGCTTAATGTCACTTTGTAAGTTACACCATGTCCACATTTAAACATTAGCACTTTATATATTTAGAAACTTGGCCTTGGCAGACTTGGCAGAGTTCACCTATCTTTGCCTGAGGTTAGAATTTACAAAAGCTTAATGTCAGCCTGCTACATCTTTTTCACAACCAGTTTATATTTGTGTTCAAGTCATTTCAGCCATCTTGTTTACCGGTTTGAGGTTTTGCTGAAGAATTTGAAGTAGACTTTCTTGTCGATTCCATCCACAAGAATCTTTTATGTCTCAGTTTACAACCCTAACTATATATAAAAGTATTTTCTTGACCCTTTCTACAGTTTCCAGGACTTTGACCTCCAGGGTTCCCATCACTGCACCTCAGACTGGATGTCCATCAGCAGCTACAAAAGCCTGGATGGCCTGCGGGTTTGTGGTTCGTCTCTGCCACCCCCTTACATCTCCACCCAGGACCATGTCTGGATCCACTTCCACTCTGATGACACCCTGACGGGGAAAGGTTTCAGATTGTCTTACATCTCCGGTAAGAATGATGTGTTCAGTCTGTAAAGCTGTGCTGCGTTAGTCAGTTGTCAGATTTTTTTCCATGCTGCAGTATTTTGAACTGACATTCTTACTGCCCTAACCTCCGTTTGATCACCAGGACTTGGACATTTGTGGTTGTTGCATAACAGTGTAGAGAGCAGGCTGCAGTGATGCAATGATTTAATGCTGGATTAGAGTCTGATGTAAATCCTCTAAACAAGGACTAAAAAGGAGAGGCTAGGAGGAGCACAGAAAGCTTTATCCCTGTTAGTAAAATGTTTTCAGGTGGCTGGTGGCCATACTTAAAAATAACATTCTTGTGGTTTTAGGTAAACCAGGGGCATCCAGCTGTGATGTTGACCAGTTCCACTGCTCCAATGGGAAGTGCATCCCAGACTGGTGGCGCTGTAACTCCATGGATGAGTGTGGTGACAATTCAGATGAGGAGCTGTGTGTGGATTCACCATTCTCCTTCCAGCCCTGTAATCTGAACCAGTTCCCCTGCTTATCCCGTTACACCCGGATCTACACCTGCCTGCCGCACAGTCTGCGCTGTGATGGCAGCATCGACTGCCAGGTAAAAGGCCATTTCAGTCATACGCCTGGCAGACTGCCATCAAAACTAATGGAATAAATTTTATTTAGTCTGTCAGAACTTTACACTTTTTTGATTAAAATGATTAATTGACTTTTCAGGACCTTGGCGATGAGATTGACTGTGACGTTCCCACTTGTGGAGAGTGGTTAAGGAACTTCTACGGTTCTTTCAGCTCTCCGAACTACCCTGATTTTTACCCTCCAGGAAGTAACTGCACATGGCTGATTGACACCGGAGACCACCGAAAGGTAACCTCTGACCTTTAAGCTCAAATCAGCATCTTGAGAACAAAAATAGTTGAAATGGGAGAAGTTTAAAGAAGCTCTCCAACAACTTCCTCTTTGATCTTTAAACTAATAGCTTCATCTTTCTCTCTACATCCTCCTCTCACAGGTTATCCTGAGGTTTACAGACTTTAAACTCGATGGGACGGGTTACGGTGATTATGTTAAAGTTTACGATGGTCTTGAGGAAAACCCTCGGCGCCTCCTCAGGGTGCTGACTGCGTTTGACTCCAGAGCACCAGTCGCTGTGGTTTCATCTTCTGGTCAGCTCAGAATTCACTTCTATGCTGACAAGATCAACGCTGCCAGAGGATTTAACGTCACCTATCAGGCGAGTTGCTTTGATCTGACGTTGGAGATGTTCTATAACGTCTAACCTTCCATGTCTAAAGAACCTATGCTTCTTTATCTTTAGGTGGGATGATTCTGTTTGACCTGTTTTCATGTCTGTGTTCTTTAGGTGGATGGGTTCTGCCTGCCCTGGGAGGTTCCCTGTGGAGGAAACTGGGGGTGTTACACGGAGCAGCAGCGGTGCGATGGGTACTGGCACTGTCCAAATGGTCGGGATGAGCTGAACTGTTCTTCTTGTCAGGAGGACGAGTTCCCCTGTTCCAGAAACGGAGCCTGCTACCCTCGATCAGACCGCTGCAACTACCAGAACCGCTGTCCCAACGGCTCTGACGAAAAGAACTGCTTCTTCTGCCAACCTGGAAACTTCCACTGCAAGGTGTGACAGCCTGGGTGTGCACACACACAGACTCACAAGCAAGACTCAAAAACATTTGAACAATTATCTTTTTTGTTGATTTACATTTTAAACTATTCCTCAGTAACAGGACTATATGATAAAAAAATAGCAATAGAACAGTTGTTAATCTTTTATGTGACAAAAAAGTTTGACAAAATAGAAATGATGATTCATGATTTTACAAGTTGACTACATTTTGCAGAAAGCAGTAAGAAGTGTCTTTACTCATGTGTCAGTAAATCAGAAATGGTTTTATCTGGAGAACCATTTAAAAAAAAAACCTTTTACCCCCACCCATTTGAGTCACCTCAGACATTACATCAGTGTTAATATTTTCTCCAGCACCAGTTTGTTTTAAGCCATTCCAGTATATTAGAATATTGTAGTGACCTCAGCATGGTAAGATGGTTTGTCTCCTCCAGGGATCAGTGGTTTAACTGTTCTCAGATGCTGTTGCAAATAGCAGTCTTCTTTATTTAAACATCTTTTGCAAAGCTGACTGTCATTTATAAACACTATTTAAATCAGGATCATTTAACCCCAAAAAACCTAGAGAGAGGGGAGTATAATTTCACATCTAGCTTAATGAATCTGTAAAAATGCAGTTTATTTACATGAAGAATACCAAAACCCAAATCTTTGACCTTTTACCTTTGCAGAATAACCGCTGTGTGTTTGAGT
This sequence comes from Kryptolebias brasiliensis, assembly GCA_028566095.1. NCBI lineage: Eukaryota > Metazoa > Chordata > Actinopteri > Cyprinodontiformes > Rivulidae > Kryptolebias > Kryptolebias brasiliensis. Next base: position 5,670,467 of record JAOXNZ010000177.1, on the reverse strand, counting down.
CATGGGTTTGCGACGCGCAGGACGACTGTGGTGACGGCAGCGATGAGGAAAGTTGCCCCATCATTGTTCCCACCAGAGTCATTACAGCAGCCGTCATTGGCAGCCTGATCTGCGGCCTCCTGTTGGTCATCGCCCTCGGTTGCACCTGTAAACTCTACTCACTGCGCATGTTTGAACGCAGGTAAGGATATCTGATAATTCACGTGCTGCACGGCGTCCTCTGATTGGTCGCTTTTTCTCATTTCGATGTAAGCTGTGGGATTTGTCAGCAATTTTTGTGAGATTCAGACTCTGATTGATTGTTGCAGGTCGTTTGAGACCCAGCTCTCCAGAGTGGAGGCGGAGCTGCTGAGGAGGGAGGCTCCGCCTTCTTACGGTCAGCTGATTGCACAGGGACTGATCCCACCAGTTGAGGATTTTCCAGTTTGTTCTGGGAGTCAGGTACCTAAACATTGTCTGTACACAAACTGCTTACCCTGAATGAAAGCTGCCAAATTAGTTTATTTTAAATCTACAGGGGAATTTCAAGCATGGTTTTTGGAATGCTAGCCATTATAAAAAAATTTAAAAGCTCCTCTAATTCTTATAATTTATATATATATAGTTCAATTCATCAGACATGGCAACATTTAGCATGTTTTTAGTTCTACACATTTGCTGTGAAACCAATAACTTAAAAACAATATAAATGAAGGCGACGTGACTACTTCTAGAGGTCTTGATAGCCAGAAAATAGATGCTCTAAAATCTAAAATTGTTTTATCTCTACCTGTCTGTCCTCAGGCATCTGTCCTGGAAAACCTCCGTCTGGCTGTTCGGTCTCAGCTTGGCTTCACCTCCCTCAGACTCCCCTCCTCCGGTCGTCGTAGCAACCTGTGGCGCAGACTCTTCACCTTCTCCCGATCCCGCCGTTCTGGTTCTTTGGCTCTCGTCTCTGCTGACTTGGAGGACAGCTCTGGTACTGGGAGCACTGGGAGTTCTGGCTCCGATCTGCTGTCTCCAGACTCTGATGACACAGATACAGAGGGTGAGCGAGGGAGGGAGCGAGGTGTGGGTGCAGTAGGTGGGCCTGTTGCCCCCCTCCCCCAGAAAGCCCCACCCCCCTCTGCTGTAGAGGCTGTTGTGTCAGTGACGGCATCTGCAACCTCTGTGACCCCAACGCCAAGCAGAGACCGAGGCCGTGACCGGTCCAGAGAAGCTCCACCCCCCTCCAGCCCTGTCACTGTGGTGACCTCTAGTCCAGATCCTGAATGTCGCAGTGAGGCTTCAGAGCTTCAGGCTTCATCCTCCTCCGCCCTGCAACGCCTGGCCCAGAACCTACACCGCCTCGCTGGAAACCTAACCCGAACTAACCAGAACCAGCAGAACCAAACCTGGACCAATCACAGCCCACTCCGCCAGCTGGAGACAGGAAGAGGCAGCGCTGATACCGCCGAGCGACGAGAGAGCAGAGAGGAGGAAGAAGATGTGGAGCTCCTCATCCCTGCCTCCGACTCTGACTCGTCCTCCTCTTCCTCACTGGTCAGTGACATACGACAGCCTCTGCTGGAGCCACACTCCTCCTCCACCACAGGCCTGGCCCCCCATCATCACCGTGGACACAGTGGTCGAGGAGGGCGGGATGGCACATGTGAACACTGTGGGATGGTCCACACAGCTCAGATCCCTGACGCCTGCCTTGAGGCTACGGGTAAGACGGAGAGCAGCGACGATGAGCTGCTGCTACTGTGCTAACAGGCTAACCTGCCAGCTAACATGCTAACTGTCCTGTTTCATACGCCTCTCATTTAGCTGGTTAAGATGCTAACTGATCCACTAACTAGACAACCTAACCTGCTAACAGACAGGCTACCACATCTCACACTTACCTACTGCTGGCTAACATGCTAACTTATTTTCTTTTTTTTAGTCTGGGCATAAAATTAGCTAATAGGTTAAACCCTTGGCTAATATTTTAAGTAATGTTAACTTTTTATTTTTAACAAACTAGTCAATACGTCAAATAGTAGCCTGACCTCAGCATCTCAGATAGCTTTCCAAGACACTAACACCCCATACAGGTCTACAGCTAACTTAAATCTAACTTGTGTTAGCATGCTAGCTGGATTAAAGGTTAGCTCTCAATGATGTCGGAGATAAATCAGAGACTCAGGAGTGATGTCACTGATTCCTGTTGGTACGACCACGTGAACTGTTTGTTGTTTCCCTGGTCCGTCTGTTTACCACCTGCCTACCTCCCACCCTCACTCCCCTCACAGGCCGATGTTCTGCCCGTCGGTACGACTGTAAAAAGATTCCTGATGGAACAGACTGATGGTTCCCTATAAATGAGAACTTTACATTTTGATAAAGAACCCATCTGACCCAGGGATGTGTGGGAACTCCTGGTCAGGTGGGTGTATATGAAAAGATCCCTCCATTTTAAAGGCTGCTGGTTGAGTCTATTTTAAGGGAAAAGTTAGAATGACGAAGATCATGTGACCAGTATAGTTTTCCAAAGATGGCTTCTTTTTAGGATTATTAATGTTTTTTTTGTTTTTTTTTGTATTTTTATTAGTGTTAATTGGTAGCCCACAAGGCCTGATGATGTTTAAGTTCAAGCTTAAGTATCTGAGATTTTGACACCAGCTGTCAGCCATGAGGTGTGGTCGGTTTGTACAGCTGTTACAAAACTAAGTGTTTCACCACACTGCCTGAGGTTATGTGAACCAAGCAGTAACGACTGACTCAAATATGCGTGTATATCGATATATATCTCAAACAAGATAAAGTTCAGTTGTGAAAAATGTCATAAAAACGTTTACTTTGTCAGATTTCCTGTGTTACACCTTTTGTAGTAGTGACAAATACAAAGCACAACAACAAAAATCATTTCATTAATATTTTTATTTTCTTTTTTAAGAGCTTAATCATCGGTACTTAGAACTGATCCAACACATTTTGGGATTTTTGCAGCTGAAGTTAGTCTACATCCCCCAGGTCACATGACCTTCGTCATGAGCAGTTTCAAGCTGCTTTTTCTGGCTGAGGTTAAAGTGTTACCCTCGCACGGTGTTAAGTGTGTGCCTGATCACCTCTTTCTATAGGAATAGGCTACTGAAAGGTGTCAGATTAAATAAAAGTCAAGACTACATCTGTAGGGCAGCATTTAAAGATGTTTTTATAATTAAATGGTCACATAAGCATCACAACCAGGACCAAAAGCAGACTGGCAGCATTAGGTACTCTTGGATTATAAACACTCTTATTTTGTGGATCCCTTTCCTTCCCAAACTGAAGCCATTCAGATGTCTGTATTTCTGATCTTTGTTACTGTTTTTGGTACTCATTTGACCTTGTGTGAGTGTGACTGTGTATATTTATTATTATTATTATTATTAATAACACTATGGTTATTATTGTGTTAATTTGCTGTTGTGTAGCTGTTTTTCTGACCTGCATGATTCGATTTGTTTGGTGTTTTTTCTTTGAGTCTGTAAACCTGATAAACTGCACTAAAGATTAAAGGTTCACATTCAGCGAGTCGACTCCAGAGATTTCATCTTCATGTCGTCGCTTTCAAACGATCATGTTTGTGTTCAAATTTTCATAGTTGGATCTTCACCACCCTCTGTTGGAAAGGTTTTACCCTGCGTGGACTTGAGGATCAGTCATTCAGGGACACTTTGGAGCGGCAGACGTCTGTTTTTGTCCTTGAATCTTTTCCACCCTTTATCACTTAGAAGGTGAAAGGTGGGCGATAATGTTGTTGTGTGTGTGTTCCTTAAAAAACACAAAAATGGTTACACTTCAGTCAATTTTACTAATATTGAGCTAACATTTGGTGTGGTTGTAGCTGAGGCTGATCTCCAACGCAGAGTTTGAGCACTAAAAGACTGAGAAATATCTTTGGTTAAAATTTTGTCTTTAACTAATATCTCAGAAGGCATGAGATGAATTTGAATTAAACTTTGAATGTACATCTACAACCGATTAACTTTAGGGGTCAATACAATTCAAGATGGCCACCACAGCTAATCGTCATTAGCCAACACAAAAATGGCTATAACTCAGTTAATTTTACAGATATTGAACTAAAATTTGGTGTGGTAGTAGCTGAGAGTCATTCACAACACATACTCTGAGGGCATAACATTATTTTCAAGGTTTGACCAAAATGGCTACAACTCAGTTCTCAACGTAAGACTTTATCTAAAACCTGAAAGCTAGAGTTTCACTTTTTAAAACTGTTTAAATGTAAAAGATTGTCCAAACTCCCCTGTCAGGAGAAGTTCATCACAGCTGGAAAGTTTTTCTTTTGTCACACAAACCAAGAACAGTCGTTCTGACGTACAATCATCTTTAATTGGACTAATGTGCATGTTTTTGAGCTAGGCGAGGAACAGGCACATAAAGAACATTCAGATGTGAGGTGAAAGGGTGTCTGATTCACTGTTAGACTAAAGAATAAAAAATAAATAATCAATTAAAATAAAATATTTTAAAATAAATTAAAATATTTGCAAATCATTGCATTCTGTATTTATTTACATTTTACACAGCATATTTTTTTGAACAAGGCTGTATCAGACATAGCAGCAGAACTTTAAACCTTGAAAAACAGAAAATGTTTGAGAACCTTTAAAGTCACACTGAGAACCCGAGAACGCTGAAGGATGAGTTGTGTTTGAAACAGACTTATATCACAGATATTTTACAAAATGAGAACGATTTGAGAATCATTTATTTTCCTGTTTTCAGGTGACATTCCCATGTTTTCACGGTTTTATTTTCTGGTTGTTTTCTTTTTTTTTTTCCTCCAGCTGATATTTCAGTTGTTTTTCTTTTGTTCTAATCTTTTTATCATTCCATGCAAAAACATAAAAAAGCAGACCTCCATGTTCTTGCAGTCTCCTCAAAAACTCGACAACGTGAGTCTTTAGGTCCCAGACGTGTCCCCAGCGGTCACATGACTCCTGAGGAGCTGCTGTGATTGGCTGGCAGCTTGAAGTCATTTGGCCTCTCTTTTCAAAGCATCTTTTGCCACGTGGCTCCGCCCTCTCTGGTTCAATAAACGTAGTCTCCCTCCCCAGATGACATCATCATCATGGCACTGGTATGTCATCAGGGTGACATCATCATGCAGCATGCAGCAGCACAGGAGGATCACTGGACTTTTTTTTAACCCCTCCCAGCGGTGGTGTGTCCCCTCCTGCTCGCTCTTGGCCCCTATCTGAGACGCCATGGTCAATCCTATCTCCCGATGCTACGATTTGCTGCCTTCTGTCTCCTTATTAGCTAGTGGGGCCAAGGCTGGGTCCACCAATGAAGTGGCAGGAAACAGTTTAAACCAGCCAATCACCATGTTGGACAGGTCCAAATCGTCCAAGAGGATCTGAGCAGCGCCCATGAAGGATTTATGGTCCATTCGTCCATAGTCACCCCAGACAATGATCTACAGAAACAAATCAGAGCCAAGATCACTCATGAGTTTAATGCTGCATTTGATGGCAGCTGGGAAATCAAAGTGTCCAATCTCTGTTTACATCTGACTCATCTGTGAGGTGGAGCCGAGTGTTTACCTGCAGCACTTTTCCTTCAGGATTTTCTTCAAACTGCAGCTGCTGCTGATAAAGAGGATCAAGAGTTTTTCTCGCTAGACGAGTTCTTCTCTTTAAGACACACTTCCCATTGTCCATTAAATATACCTTCACATAGGGAGCTGCAAAACACACAAATAAATCATTCTGTATTAGTCTGCATTAGATACACAGCTCGTCTACCATGAACATGACGGCATTTCTGAATTTGTTTATTCTAAATAACAAAATAAGGGCTTTAAATCAATACAATGTTAAACTTCTGAAGTTTGATTTTTTCAAATTCAGCACGCTATCATTTACAGGAGGGCTTATTTATAATCAATTACAGACTTTTAAAAGTAAGTGTGATTTAAACATGATTGTTTTTACAAAGAAACGTATAATTCTGGTCAGTTCTTCAGAGTGAATTTTACTACAGTGCAGTTTAGTGGACTGTGCTTCAAACACTGGTCCTGGAGTGCCACTATCCTGCATGTTTTAGTTGTTTCCCTGCTCTTCAGCAGGTCTTCAAGCTCTACAGAAGCCTGTTAATCACTCAGTCATTCAAATCAGGTGGGTCACAGCAGAGAAACACCTAAAACATGCAGGAAAGTGGCCCTCCAGGACCAGGATTGGACACCACTGCTGTAATACAACTGAATAATAAATAAAATTAAATCAGTGGAGTTAGAGCCACCAGGTGGCGCTGTGAGCTCTACTTTACCTGAACACCAGAAGCAGTATGTAGATTTTTCCGAGAGTGTCATTTATACTATGCACATTTAAACACATGCATAATTTACTAAAAAATGCTGATTTTCACCACTTTAAATAAATATCTATTTTCAGGTTTGGTTTAAGTTCCTGCC
>JAOXNZ010000177.1:5638610-5656436 GCA_028566095.1 Kryptolebias brasiliensis | reverse complement strand
TGAAGATCAAGAGAAGGTTATAAAAAACAATAAACTACAGATCATCTTACAGTCAAGCTGTTTGTCTGATATTAAGCAATTAATTTTCCAATTTTCAAGCAACACTTTTAATCCATACTGCCATATAGTAAAACTATTTTATCCAAAGTTTTATCCAATATTAACCTTAGTGAGTTATTTAGAGAATATCAGTTAAGTCTGGTAATTTTATAACAGAGACACCAAAGTTACCGTGGATGTCGGAACTTCCCAACATGTGGGTTTAAGTCAGACAAATCAGAAAATTCACTTTCATTCAAAAAGAAAAAAGAATTACAACGAAATCCAACCTGTTTTCAACGAGGTGTGAAGCTGTTAATTGACACCTCACTGTGTTCGAAATCTTCCCTTCTTCACTCACTCTTTTCTGTATAGATTGTGGATCTCAAATACTGCTTCAACGCAACAAAGCCTCATAAATGTGTTGGATATTTAGTGTCAGTTTACATACGACAAACTTCCTTAGACATTGTTTAATAACAACAAGAAACTTGATCAGAGTTTCTGATCAGTGACTAAAAAAAGAAATTAAAACACCACAGGAAGTCAGGCTGGTTTGAGAAACCTTACCTGACTGACATACTAGGTAATTTAAGCTGTGAAAATTTTTCGTTTTGTTTTTTTGTTTATCTTAAAGCTGAAAATGTTGTGATTTTAAGTTATGATTTGCCACCTCTAAAGTACTTTTTATTGCAGCAGTACTTTCCAACCAATGGGAAGAAGAAGAGCCAAATTTGAACCGCATTAACAAACAGCGTCAACGTTATGTGTAAAAAAACAGATATGATAGACTGTATAACGTCTGTTGAATGAGGACCCTCCTTGTTACTGATTGGTTGGCTTGATGCGTCACCTGACAGGTATACAACATGTCCAGCGTACATACTTCTGTCAAGAACTCCTTTTGGCGGGACGACAGGCAGCTGGCGTCCTCGGCGAGTGCAGACGGCCGTTCCTGTTGGACTCGTGAGGGAGGATCCGCCTCGAGCATTTGCTCTGTTGTAAAAAAATATATATATACACAAATAAAAAGTGAAACAAAAGGTATCAAACTATCAAGAAATAAGGTAAAAAGTCTTGAGTCAAAGGTCTTAGTCCTTAAAGCTTGTTTATGTGATTTAGATGCATTAACATAAATTTTGTCAGTATTATGGCACAGATCTCCTAGTATCTGATAAAGAACTGTGTTGTCAGTTAGCTAATTAAAAAAGGTGACTTGAAATGCTTTGGCTTTGTCACATCAGATCTTCAAATATGTCAAATGTTAAACTGATTTACTATAAGAACAGTTGCAGACAGGTCCAACATGAGGAGCAGCATCTGGTTCTGGACTAAATACTTCACTGTCAACATAAACAACGGCGATGACACAATATAGTAGTTAAGATGGACGAAGCCTCCATTCTTGCTGTCTGTAAGTCAATACGTAAAGTTGTAATGGCTGTATGTGAATTTCTTTTTTGTAGCAACCACCTGTTAGACAAAAGTAATCCAAACTTCTCTGCTTTCTGTTAAATGTCTTCAGCACAGAAACCAATCTTTAGATTTTTCTACGACTGCTCTTTGTCTCGTTTAGACATCAGAGTTTGATGATTTTGTCTCACTCAAGTATTTAGTTTGGTAGAAGGTGATTGGTGTTCAGAAAGTTCACAAATAAAACATTTTTTCATCTGAGCTCATGCAACGTAACTAGCAAACAAACAACAAATGCACAAAAAAAAGAAAACATATGAAAACACAAAAAAGTTCAACTAACAAAATAAATATTAAAAACAGCAGCTGGTTAGTGGTGAGACGTCACTTTCAGACAAAAGAAGGGTGTTATAAGTGATGAGTCCAACTTCATGCATTGCTTTAAGGATTAAAAACGACAATTAGCAGGCACTAAAGATGGAGCTGACGTCTGATTGGCCAGCAGCAGGTCACCTGATAAGGGCAGGTGAAGGGGGCGCAGAGCGACCAGACCTCAGGTAAGAGGAATCAGCTCGGTCAGTCGAGTGTGACCGTGTGTAGATGGGTCGGTCGGTCATAGCTCGATGGTCGGCAGAGCGGGAGCGACTGTAGTAGTCTCTCCGGTCCATCCCACGACTGTACCTGCATGTTACCATGACAACTGTGAACATCACATCCACTACACCTGCGAAATGGGTAAGTTAGCAACATTATCCTGGCCACCAGGGCATCGTCACCTGTGGAATCTGTGAATCAAAAGTATAAGGCACTGCAAGTGGAAGTTTAAACACCAAAAACAAATTTGGCACGTTTTCCAAAACGAAGAAAACCCGGCAAAAGATGCGGAAGAGAAAATAAAGGAAGTGTTATGATCTTTCTTGAAACAAATAACAAATCAATTGAATTTCAAAGACAAATTAAAATAGTCAAAAGATCACTGAGACCCCTAATATGGACACAAAAACAAAAAAAAGCCACAAAACAGGACTATCTATCTGTCCTCTACATCTATAACTGTTCTCCACAGACATCTACAGCTGTCCGTCTGTCTGAAAGTCAGACTCTCTGTCTGTTTACCTCAGCAGTTCCTCATCGTAAGTGTCGGGCTCGTACGGAAAGTCAGGGATGAAGTCCTCACTGAGGAGGAAACCATTGTCAAAACTCCAAAACCAATATAAATCTAAACCTTTCATTGTCTACATCACCCAAAACTACCAGGGCTTACCTGTAGTCCTCACAACTCCCATTCATTATATGGTTTGTCCAGGTGGGGTGTGGACCGTTACAATATCTTATATACAGGAAAACATATAAATGAATAGATGTTTACCGATTAGGTTCTATTACTGTCACTGCTGGTACAACTACTAGTTAAAAAAGTGCTTCAGACTACAGTTGCAGTACCTGTCATAAGACTCAAGAGAGTTGCCAACAGACATTCTCCTCAGTTGTCGCCTAAATACAAAGAAAGAGAGGCAGTGAGACCAGAAGTACAACCCTACTAAAGCCAGTAATACAAACTAAACTGCATCACTAATGCACAAGTGCACACATAAACAAGGTCTGCAAACTAGACCAAAAGTAGTACTGAATCCAATCATTAAACTAGAAGTACAAGCAGTTCCAGAGACACAGCCAGAACTGTCTACTCAGTTCAACATCCAGAACAGGTTCTGACAGGGATATAGAGAAGTCTACAACTAAATCTGGTGCCTAGATCAATTCTATGGTTAGTATTAAAACCACCTACAATCAGATCAGACCATTAACATACTGTATATTATGATACTGTATATTAGGCTGAAGCTGTAAGCGGAACAGTGTATCCACAGGCTGGTCCCAGTGAAAGTTTGAAGTGCCGCTCCTTCCACGTAAACAAATGGGACTTCGTCTTTATTAAGAAAAAAACGCCTCACATAATTTTTTTCAGGTGATGACTCCTGTTGATTGTCATTGTTCTTATCTTGAATGTTCAAACATTCATTTTTCTAGCACGTTTAGCTATAATTATTATTTTATGCTTAAAAGAAATGTCATGTAACACCATGGTTGTGTGCGGTGGAGTAGGCCGGACTTAAAGCGCCACATCCCTGGTGTGCAGACTCTGATCCCAAAAATACAACATGGCACCTCCCATAAACCCTGTCCTGTTGGCTTCAACTCCAAACAAAGAGAGGAGTCTGGAACATTTGGTCTGTTATTATAATATTCAGTATGTCGATAGTTCAGACCTGGGTCCTGGTTCATTCCTGTTTTTTCTGTGTGCTGGTTTATTGATCCAACAGAAGGAGGGAGGTGGCCTTTACCTGACGGGACAGGTTTATCTGACTCATCTGCTACGACTGTCTTATTACATTTCTCTACTGATTTACCAATCCTAAGTAAATTACAAGAAATACACTTGGCGTTGATTGGCTGCTGTGGAGGGGACCCAAGTCAGGTGTGCTGCCACGTGTTGATTACCTGTCAAGGCTGCTGTACTGAGCAGCATCAGAGTACGCTCGGCTCAGTTTGGAGCCTCGCAGGAGCCGCACGGCATCCTCCCGGTACAATGGATACAAAGGGTTACCACTAGCAACCAAAGGTCAAAGGTCATAGAAGCGAAGGGTAAAAGAGGGAGAGAAATGGACAGTGTTTTGGTAAAAAAAGGTGTGGTCTTTTGGGGAAAATTATTGCCTTTTTTGGGACCCAAGAAAAATAAAATAAAAATCTTCTCAGATGTAAACTAAATAATCTAATTTTACCCATAAAAACACGTTTCAGCTGTTCTCATCTCACTTTATATAATCTCATAAATTCCCGTCTTATTGGACGTGTTTTTTTCCTCTTTTTCTTCTTTAACAATATTATGTCAACAGCTGCATCGCTTGTTTTTATAGTGTCATCAAACATGTGTCACATGACCTTATTCCATCTAATCTCACATCATTATAATATTTATACCTCAATTAATCTTATACCATCTAATCAAATCTTCCCTAGTCTTATATCACCAAGTTTTTAAGTGTTGTAGAAAAATTACTTATTTTATCTCATTTTTATTACCATATCAACACACATAAACTAATTACACTGAACCGTATCTAATTTGGTTTTATCTAAAGTTCTCATTTTATGCCATTTGGTTAAATCACATCCACAGTTGTCCCAATTGATTTAAACGCATCTTGTTTCATCTGTTACCTCAGATAGTTTAATCTAATCCTGCGTAATCAAAATTCTCTCAGTTAATCAGATTTTGTCTTTCAACGCATCCCATTTGCTCTAGTCTCAGTTTGTAAGATCTGCTTACCTCTGAGGGGGAGGTTGGCTTGGCGATCGTGACCTCCTGACCATCTCAGATCGGGAGCAGTGGTTAGACGACATCACCTGTTCTGGCACTGAGAGGGTGGAGCTGTGAAAGTCCCGCCCATTTTGTCTGTAATCTGCACAGAGGAATAATAAAGTTTAACTGTGTATTGTCAAAAGGAAGGAGTAAGACCTCCTTTCAGTTCCACGTTCAGAGTGCAGTCAGCCATCAGTGAATTTACTGTAACTGAGCTGCATCATCTACCTTGTCATCTACCACTGCTCTACCACACTAGAGCAGTGGTTCCCAACCCTGGTTTTCGAGGAACACTGTCCTGCATGTTTTCATTGTTTCCCTGCTTTTCAGCAGGTCTTCGTGTTGCAGAAGCCTGTTAATCACTCTCTCATTCAAATCAGGTGTGTCAAAGCAGGGAAACAACTAAAACATGCAGGATAGTGTTCCTCAAGGACCAGAGTTGGGAACCACTGCTTTAGAGAACCAATTATGTCCAGTGTAAAGGATTTAGTGACATGTGGTGAAACTGCAAAGTGCAGCCAACTCAATGCAGTTACCATAAAAAAACTCATTTCCTTAATCAGCTTGTTTATGTTTTATAAATGCAAATAAATATAAATAACCTATTTATAAAGCATTAATAAATTCCTTATAAAGTTACTCTTATTTTAAAGTGGCAGCAATTTCAAATTCTGAGATGTTGTTTTTGCTCCATTCTTTTAGGTGTACAATTAAATGATTTGCCAATCACTGTATTTGTTCCAGTTATTGTTTTACACAAGTTCCTATTACTTTTAAACCCAGGGTTATATAATGTTCCACCAGAACTTTCTTTTGTTCTGAGCATCATGGTGCCACGTACAATGGGACGCTGGGTTTACCTGATATCACCCCGATGCCGTCTTCACAGTCGTAATCTGAAAACTCGCTGTCGCTGATCCTCTGGGACCCTGCATAAAAACAAATAGAGACAAATAAAGCAGGATGTTTAAGCCTGAAAACAGATCATCTATGGTGTCTTGTCTTAAAAACACAGGCGCTATTACCTGAGTTACAATAAGGACCTTTGTCTGTCAAAGCATCATGTGACATGAAAAAAGTTAATAAAAAAAGAAGAAAACATTAAAAAAAACAACAACATAATGAACTGAAGACAAACAAACAAATCAAACGATAACTTTCACAAACTGCTATGACTTAAAAGCAACAATAAAATGGAAAAAATGGTTCAGTGAGACTCGGAGTGTGTTTATGGAGAAATTTCGAGTGAATCGGTGTGTGTCTCACTCTGAAGCCTCCTCTGTGAGGGCTCAGCCTGCAGTCCCCTCCTCTGCAGGTACGGGGAGGCGTTTGGCAGCGGCAGAGAAGAAACGTCATGAAGCTGCAACTTGTACCAGTGAGGCTGATCATCCAGCAGAGCGGACTCTAGCTCGATCAGGACCTGAACAGACACAGAACCCACAGAACACAGCCGTGCTGAAGACCTTCAGAAGGTTATTCTTATAAAATGTTCTCGGTGTATTCTCACCTCTCCTAAGAACTGGCTCTCCTCTTCCCGGACTCTGGCCTGGTCCCACACTGTTAGCTCCAACATCCGTTCTCTAAACTCACGCCGGTGCACCGGGGAATACATGAAAGTCTGATTCCAACGAGGTTCCAGTGACTTCTTCACTGTCTTTGTCCGACGCTTGCTTTTATCACTGCAGTTAAACCCAATTAAAGCCAATTAAAGACCAGTGTGTATGTGTGTGCGCATTTCTGTTACCATGAACCACTAGACAGATTTAAATAAAACCTTCAGAAAGTAATCACTGAATGTACATCTACAACTGAGATCCAATTAAAGGTGGTCACCACAACTAATCAACATTAGCCAACAGAAAAATGGCTATAACTCAGTCAATTTTACAAATACTGAACTAAAATTTGATGTGGTAGTGGCTGAGTGTCATTCACAACACATCGGTGCCAACCGATCATGCTAGATCTCACAGTACCGCATGAGATTTGCTTCTCAACATAAGCTGATCTTAGTCTAAAACTCATCGAGCGACATGCATTCCTTAAAGGAATGCTAGGTCTTTATCCTATTATTTTACCTTCTGTCTGGCAAGAAGTAGATCTTGACGTAGGGGTTTCGAGGTCGGCCATCATCTCGAGCAGTAAGTTCTTTGGCGCCAAGGACAGTGACGATCAGCTGATGACCAACTTTATCATACCACAGCTTTATCTACATAAAAAACAGCATAATTAGCGCTATAAACAATTGGAGAAAATATTTGGAGAACAGCAGTGGAACATCAAGGAGCCCCAGGAAAATGGAGGTGAACCCTGCAGTGCTGTGATCTGATCCGTACAGCTGTAGAGAAATGATACTGAAGACCTAAACACTAATAAGAAACACTGAAACAGTTTTAAAACTCCTTGGAATAGAAAATGCCAAAGACCTGTAGTGGAAATCTATACATTATATGATCTATAATAAACCTTTTAAAAAAGGTAAAAGCAAATAAAATGTGTGGAACAAAAATAACAGACAGCAGAGAAAAGTTGAAAATAACAGCAGACCCAAACTGAACTTCATCATCTGGAACATCTGGAGCATCCACACAACTAACAAAAACACCAAATATTAAAAAATAAGATTTCACAGAACCCTACAGGACATAAGCAGCAGAGTAATCCCCCATGAATCTACACAAAAGAAAGAAAACAAAAGTGGTGTGGGGGGGGAATCAGTGCTTTTAGACCTTAAGCAAAGTCCTATAGACCATTAAACAGACGCAGAACTAATCTGGAGACCAACTCAACTGAAGCAGAAAAGTACAAAGAAACAAAAAGGGAAACCTAATCAGTAACAGAACCTAATGAACAGAAGCAGAACCCTCATAAACAAGGATAGAGGAAAATGAAAAGGCTGATCTGAGCAAAGCAACTAAAGCTTAGAGACAAATCTCAACAGAATTATCTTAACAGGTGGACATTCATAATTTGCAACAGAAGAAAGATTACACTAAAAATCCCATCAAGCACAGCTCTATAGAAGCAAAGCAGAAACCACAAGAACCACAGGAGGCTCTGGCAGAACAAAAGAACCATAACGTGGAGCCTTACAAAACAAAACATATGAACCATTAAGAACAGATTTGAAAACAGCATATCAAAATGTACTGTAACAACAAAGCTATGCTACATTTATCTGCAGCCTAAAAGACTACTAACTACAGAGCAAAGATGGAACCCCAATCCCTAACTTCCATTTGTTCTACTGTTTACCTGAATTCTGGGAACCAGAGGATGCCTGTTCGCAGCCTGAAAACCCACACACATCACCATGGAAACCGCTGTTACATCACACTTTTCCATCTGCAAGATGTAAGATGATTGGTAAACTTACGGAGACTTGTCCAGATAAAACGCTGGGGCTCAACGGAGATGTGACAGAGATGGCCGGACCGACTTTCTGAGAATCGAAGGAACTGGAACCTGAACACAGAACATAGAAACATACTTGTACCTTTGAAAGAAACCTGTTCTCACCATTCTGTTTTCATACACAAAAACTTAACTTAAACGTAAAGCAGCTTGAATGGACAGAGTTGACCATTTTGTTTAAAACTTGACATTATGCGTAATCTCAGGCGTTATTGGGTGTTGGGGATGACTCCCAGCTTCTACCACACCAAATTTAGCTCAATATCTGTAAATTTAACCGAGCTATAGCCATTTTTTTGTGGGCTAAGATCGATTAATTATGGCCGCCATCTTGAATTGGGGTGACTCCAAAGGTATTAGATGTAGCGTTCCTTATGATTGGATGTTAACTCTTAAGTCTGAAAGACGTTTAGTACTTTTCAGTGAACAGAGTGGAGATGGATAGAAGTGGTTTTAACTCTTTGTGGTGGTTTTGTTGTGTACCACTCACTGGAGTCCAGGTGAACATTGGAGCCATCAGCTGCTCTTGAAACGTCTCTGCAGAACACAAATCGACAAGTATTTGTTCACATGGCACTCATACAAATGAGCTTTGATTGAAAGATAATTAAAGATGCTTCTAAGACCTGAACTAGAATGAAACACTGGCTGAAAGTTTGACTGTGACCCACCTAACTGGTCTGCAAACCACCAGCTCCACCTGTGGTTCTGGTTTAGATTCCATGATGATGTTGTAGACCTCATTGAATGTGGCGCCCTGCAGAACCCGACCATTCCACTCAAGAACCTGATCACCTGAGGCAGAAAAATATGATTGGAAAAAAAAAAACATCTAATTGTTCCAACTATGTTAGCGAGATATACCGTTTAAGAAAAGAAACAGCACAGTGCACATGCAAAATAATTAGCTTGTATGCAATATCAAGTAAGGTAAATTAATCCAAGTGCCACGCTGCAATCAATTCTACAAAATGACATGAGATATAATATTCCATACTCTTTCAGCCAGAAAAATTAGTTCTACAAGGTAACATATGATCAAGAAAACAAAACTTGCGCAGTTTTCATTTTTTATGACTGATCTATCAGGAGAGACTGCCTGATAAACACTCAAAAAAGAAGCAATACGAACATTTCCTTAGTCGGAAGGATGGCAGGAATAGTTTCTCAGTTACTTTAAACCTGTTGTACAGCATCAAAGTTTAAGGAAATTATCAATTGTCAAATTTGAAATAACAGTTGATATTTAAAGTAGAACTACAAATAATGTTCAATATGACAACTGATCCATAGATGTGCTACACATTCAGATGTTTACCAGGTCTCAGATGTCCAACGGTGTCAGCCAGACTTCCTTTCTTCACTTTGGTGATAAATGCACAGAGACGACCCGACTCGGTCATCTTTCCCCCAACAACCTGGATACACATACCCATAAGCAAGGCGCTCAGCTTCACCCAAAAGAAAAAATGAGGCGAGGAAGAGGACAATCGGGAGCGTCACCTTTAGTCCCAGCAGTGCTCCTGTGTCTGCAGGAACTGTCCCATCCTTCATCCTTTTGTTCAGCACAATCCGACCAATCAGACGCTCTCCATCTTTGGATGGTTGCCACGTGACTGGCTGCTAATGAGTCACAACAACAAACAGATAGAGTTCATGTCAAAACAAACTTAACTTTAAAGGCAAGAGTGATCAGAATTTGATGGAAACATTTATAACTATAATAATTTGGAGGCATGTTGTGGTTTTTACCATAGACATAGGTGCAGGTTCGCCATGCCAACCGTGATCCCACCATTGGCTCTCCATGTCTCCTAGAAGTAAAGAGGTCAAACATAAACTTTAACCCCAAAAATTTAACCAGAAATTTTAAACTATTGGTTAAAGCCTAAATAACGAGAAATATTTTGCAAAACAAACGAGGACAAGACAGTGATGTGAAAGTACCAGAAAGAATCAAAGTATGTGGAAAAAATTAACAGAAATATCTAGTTTTTGTTTATCTCTACCTCTGTTTTCCTGTTTTGAAATGTTGCACATATGCAAATGAATGTGTTGTAGCTTAGTGGAATTCAAGAAGTTTTCAGACTGTTGTTAAAAAAGAGGATACTTCACAAACATGGTCCTGTCCCAACTCTTTTAAAATGTATTGCTGCCAAAAAAAATTCAAAATTACTGTATTTTTGCAGACGAAATTTGTACAGTTTCTTACTTTTAACACTTGATATGTTTACTATGTTCCATTGTGAATAAAATTGGGTTTATGAATTATCGTATTCTCATTTTAAACAACCTCCAAATTTTTCAGAACCGGAGTTGTAGAAATGGAGAAGGAGGTCTCTCAGACCCATCTTCACTGTCAACATGCTCCCAGTAAAGAGTTTTAGGCTTTCTGCTGTACTCACAGGTCTGAGTGGACGCCATGAAAAAAGTTGACGCTTTCTTTACAAAGAGGAGGAAGTGAACTTGCGGCTCCCTAGTCCTCCTCTTCCTCACTGGGTCTGGGATTGCAATTTGCCCCGAGTTCTGCCTGCAGGCTGCAGAGCAGTTCATACCTGTCTGTAACAAGATTAGCTCAGGGCAAACACAGAGTCCATCTTTCAGCCAGTGCCTCCACTGTTAGCATCGTGGCACAGAGTTGGTTTGTTATTAACCTGCCGTTAGTGAGCTTGAGTTTGGAAATCTGTCAGAGATCTGCCTGCTCAGACAGTGATGGTGGATGCTGGTGAGTCGAGGCCAACATCTCAGCACCCTTTCCTTCTACCTTTCCACCAGATCCGAGCCAAAAAATATGAAACAGATCAGGAAGAGATCCAGATATTTCCCAGGAAATCATAAAAACTCCAAATTATTAGCTTATCCGGCCCCCTTGTTGAATCACCATCTGTGTGAGTGAACACACATACTGTTGGGTACTGGTCCACAGTTGCATTCCCTCCTGCTTTGTGTGTTTCTATTCTTGTTTCTTTGCAGTGACTCCTGATAATCCACACTCTTCCCTTTTAATCCAATTGAACCAGGACTGACACGGTGATTCACAGCCCAACAGCACCAGAACGCCAGGTCAATGTGTTCTGTCTTAAAAAGGAAAGGATTATCAGACAGGTTCTCCAGGATCCTCCAGGGTGCTCTGAGTTTTTCCAGCCGGTCAAGTTTCTTAAAAGTTTTTTGTGGTCTTTTGGTCCAGGTGTCTTCAGTACGACTGCATTGGAGACTGAGCTGCTCTATCACCTCTGAACCTGATGGGCAGAGCTAAGAGACCTCTGAGCCAATCAGAGCTCATCATCTCTGATGACTCTGGAACTAAGACACAGCAGATTAACTCGTCCTGCATGATGCCTGAAAGATGCAGCAACTGAAACACCTCTGACAGTTATAGCAGCGTAACAAACACATCAGAAGCCAAGAAACTCATGACAAAACCTTCAGGAGCAGAACATCTGTGCGCAGGTGGCCCCATCTCCTCAACAAACTGAATCCTGAGTAACATTTAAGGAAATCTAAAACACATCAAAACAGCTCTATAGAAATAAATTGTGCATTATAGATTAGAAGTTGGAGAACATCTTCAAGAACCTTCTGAGTATGTGTTTGATTTACTGTTTGGTGAGGAAGTGATATTTTTACACCAGTGTGGCAACAATTTCATACTTTAAGTAACAGTAACTACTTTCCAAGGATCAAGCCTGTAAACTACAACAACATAAAATGATCAAAATGCACTGTAGCATAAAAGCTGTGGTAGATCACAGTTTATAACCTTCTCAGACAATTTTGCAGCTCGCTTATTTCTTGTGACCAGATTGCAGACATTAGGTCCACCTCACAGCAGGACTGAGAAGGCAATGTCAGCCGCAGATTCGTAAAACCGTTTTGCCTTTTTGCCCACAAACTTTTGTTGTCAGTATCAGAGCCTGCATGTAAAACCTTACAGAGATAATCTTCTCAGTCTTGAAGTAATATTTGAAGTAATGTTCTGTTTCGGTGTCATGCAAAAGTGTAGAGGTTTAATATTAGCTATTGTAGCATTCATTCATGCTTATATGGCATTTTTGGGAAAAAAAAAGAGCTTTAAAACAAAAAAAACAGACCATTATTTGGATAGCTATTAGCCGATCTGGAGGCAGACTTCTCGCCATTTCTTCATATTCCATGTTCTGTGACTGATACCATAGCTGCTAAGGTACTAACTACACTTCAAAAATAACCAAACTATCTCTTTAAGGGCAACAAACTTATAATAAAAGTGAATGCGCCCACTCTTGCATCACTCTTGCTAAAAATGTGAGCGTGTCCCTGAATTTTGTGTTCCCATTATAACCAACTGGGCTAAAGCAGAGCCCCAAAGAACAGAGACAGAACCAGAAGAAGAACCATAGCGAGAATCTGTAGAACTACAAAGAGCAGCAAAATCTGCAGAGTGAACAATTATCTACCCTTCTGACCTAAGGAGGAATGGGCCAGTGTGATTCAACACACTCGAGTAGAGCTTTTGGAACAGGAACAAACCACCACAATCAAAACTATGAAGAACGTGGAATGGTAGTGGAAAAAGAAACATGGGAAAACCTACTTTAACATCAAAAACAGCCCAACGAATACGAGAAGATCTGGAGATCATGGAGATCATTTTCTGCAACATTTGGTGCCGAGATGGAATTTGATGTAATACTAGAAGAAACATAACAAGCTGATGCATAATTTCTGTGGAACCCGATAAAATAAAAATGTTACTGGACTGCGACACACCACATAAAAGAGCCATAAAATCACAGCGAAACACTGATTTCAGTATGTTGTTCTGTGGCGCCACCAGCACAGGTCATAGGTCACACCGAGTCCTGCTGTCAGTGTTCTCACCAGAACCCTCTGGTGTGAAGCTAAGGGAGTACAGGTGAAGCTGGCTGGAGGTGAAGCCAGATTCAGCCGTAAGAAGATTATCACACTGAGCTAATTTAAGTCAGAGACAGAGAGAACATATACTCACTATCTCTGGCTCAACTCTCTCCTTCCTGTTTCTTCTCTGAACTTAAAGCTTGAAAACTCATATCAGATTGAAGGTCACAAGTTTCAGGAACAAGGCTCCACCAAGGAAAACCACTTATATTTGCCACTAGAGGGCAGCAGAACATTTAAACAGATACACAGATCTATTTATTAGATCTGTAGGTATTAGAATAATTAGGACCTAAAGTTGTTGTCCCTCAGTCTTCTTAATTAATTAACTTACTTACTTTTAGATTTGGTTACCAGTTTAAATTTCTAAATGAGAAAATTATATTTGCATTCAAATAAAGTACTTGTTTAAAGACAATAACTAACTGAAAGGCCAAGCATTCCTTGAAGGAATGCATATCACCTGCCACCTTGAATATCAAAACTTTAAACAAAGATCTTGTGCGATCTGTTAGTGCTCAGAGTATGTCATGGGGATGACTCTCAGCTACTACCACACTGAATTTGAGCTCAATATCTGTAAAACTGACTGAGTTTGAGCTATTTTGTGTTTACTAAGGTTTATCATCTATATATATTCAGCCCTCTACTTTGACTTGCAGGTGAAATGTGTTTAACCCTGTTTTGTCTCCAAGGTTGCTCTGAAAAAAAGATTGTCACCAACAGCTGTATGTTAGCTTGCAGCCATCTACCCTCAGGAAACAACCAAGTAGCCACTCACGGTCAGGCTCATCACAGCTGGTGTATTCAGGTGTGGTCAATAGTTCTTCCTCGGAACTGCTGAAGCTACCAATCACATGCATCTTCCCAATCATCCGTCCCCGTTGTGCCATGCTGTCATCGGTAGGCTTCCTCTTGAGGGCGGAGCTTGGGTCCAGGTGTTGATGTGGCAATGGACTGCGGCGCGGAGACGTAGGGCTGATGTGATTGGCTGCTCTGTCAACAGAGAATGACCTCTGACCTCCAGATGCGAGCAGTCCCTGAGGCCGATTCTGACGGACAGCTAAGAGGGAACCAACAAGTTGTGCTAAGTGTCGTGACATCATGAAGCAAGACACCAGCAGGTCATTGGATGTTTTCTTACCTGTGTGTCGTATGTTAAGGTGTTCAGGTTCAGCTGTTGCCAGGGAGACGTCACTATGGCGACGCTGGTGACGGACTCTGCCGACCTGAGCCAACATCCTCATGGTCTCCTCACTTGGCTGCGGCTTTACTGGGTAACGGGCCAGATTTGGGTCGCTACGGTAACGAGTCTGAAACTCCTCTTCCTGTCTCCGTCTCTGCTCACGATCGGCCAGAACCGGATCAAAGGGGTGGTCCTGATCCAGGACAGAGAAGAGGTCAGCATCTTTATCATTACCAAGTTAAGTTGCAATTATTAAAACAATTTGACCCGAAAGCCACAGGAGGGTTAAGTCAGGTTTGATGCACCTTCATTGAATTAAAAGTACTGAAGTAGAATCATTTCCGCCATTGATACACCTCTGAGACAAAAACTGAGGTAGTCACAGAGCTGAATAGGTGTGTGTGTGTGTGAAGTGGAGGGAAACTTATTGTGTAAAAGCACACACTGTCATTTAAGTTTTTTCTGTGTAAATGACTATAGAAGAACCATGGCAGCTTTACAAGAATGACTCTGTGTGCAGATAAAGCCATGGGTGGATCTTGAGGTGGGGCCAGAAGAGTGTACTGGTCCCTGCTGAAATTTGATTGGCTGATGAGAAGGCTCGCCTTTCTGCAGTTACAAAGGTTACAAAGTATGGCTTTTACACATTTCTTACAAACATAATGATTGTATGTTGTTTTTTTTATTGTGGAAAATGAAAAAAATGGGAAAAGTATTCAAGTTGAGATGTTTAAAAGGGATTTTTCCTTTTAACCAGAAATGATTTCCAATTAGACATAAAAGCAGATAATAGTTCCAAATAAACTGGAACCTTTGTTTTGCAGCACATTGAAGCTTCATGGTAAGTTCTCAATAATATATTATAAACCGTCAACAATAACAATAAATTGTTGAACAAATTAACTCCATCGCTTTGACCCACCTGTGAGTGCCAGCGGCCTCGACCGTCCTTGATTGGTCGTCTTTGGACTCGTAGTTCCGCCTCCCCGTTACCATGGTAGCTGTGCACCAAGCGATTGCGGCGATCCAGACCGTGGTCAGAAGGCGAGCGAGGCATCCTGCCACCGCCACCATCATAGTACAAACCCAAGGGGCTCCGCCTCCTGCCAAGCGCACAAACAACCAATCAGATCTGTACAGATCCTGTTACAATTAACAGTATTATAAAAATGTTGTTATTATTATCTGAACTGCTTTTTAAAATACCAGAATAATCCAATAATTTTTAAAAGAAAAAAATCAAAGTGTTTCGTCGTGTTTTACGATCGTCATGTTTGTTTGATTAACACCAAACTCCTGTCTTGTAATAAAGATGCTTTCTGAGGAGGTGGTTTAAACTAGTAGTCTAGTGTTCACTATTTGGAGAAAAAAACATTTTTAAGATTGTTTCCCAATCACCAGATTTATCCTTTAGACATGTGGACTGAGACATCCTGCAAATATTTAGTATATGATCATTAAAAGGTTTGGAGGCATAATCGGCGTTTAAGTCTTCCTGAAGCGTTGGTGGAGCCGGTTAAAGGAAGAGCTCACTCAGGGCGCTATTCATGCTAGAACCTCCACTGGTTCTGCACATCTGATTTATTTGTGAACTCCTCAAATATGGGTTTTTTTAAAAGTAAATCGGTGTATAAAGTATTTCAATGTAGCTTCACCTCCAGCAGCTACACACTCAAGACTTTACACTGGTATTAGATTGGTCCAATATACATATATTGGTCAAATGAAAATCAATATTTTCACTTTACTTTAATCTATGTTACTGCAAAGACTTTGTGTAGTCAAAAATGGGTTTTCATATAGAAACTTTTACTTCTGAAGAAATATTTTTCCATAGCGTAATTTTTACTTTTACTTCACCAACAATGATTGGATGTTGTAGCAGATAATTCACAGTCAGGCAGCTCAAAATAAGTTTTAATATAAACTGAAATCACACAGGTCACAGGTCTCTAATGTGACTGAATGTATAAATAATGCAGAAATGTGAGATGCATACTTACATGCAGTGACTGTATCTGGTCAGTGTGCAATAATACACACGTCATGTAGCTGCAGGGCTACACACAGAGACTTCATCCAAATAAAACAAAAATGCTTTGTTTGTTGTCAGAGATGAAAATAAAAAGCGTCCTATTGTTTATCTTTAAGTTGCTGAAGGTTGGAAGCATCGTGTCGGTTCATCACACGACACATTGACACACATTATCACACACTCAGCAGGTTTATAAATGACAGGTGCGGCACAACAGAGGCCCTGCCCACTCTGCTTTAAGCCACTCCCCCTCCTACATCAACTGTCTGCCTGACTCCCCCCACATGTGATATTACATCACTGCTCTTAGCTTCTGTTAGCATGTGTGTGTTAGCCTTCTGTATTTAGCAGCACAATAATCCCCAGTGAGCTGCAGGATTATTAATCTGTTAATCTGATTACTGTGTTTGTGTGTGTGTGTGTGCGTTTAATCGAGGCGGGTAGGAATATAAGTGTGTTGAAGCTGGGGTCTGGTTGTAAATGTATCTGTATGATCTAATTAAGGCTGAATCAGACGTCAAAAGAAACGTTTTCTTGATGCCAACTCAACCTGCAGACACAACTGAGGGTTAAAAACCCCATTTAGTCTTTTTCTTGTAAACCTTTTATTCTGAAGTTGATCTAAAAGGTCTAAATCTGATGTTGTTTTTGACATCACTCTGTTTTCTCTTTAAACTGTCCTGTCGACACATGCTCATCCTTTCTGTCACATTTGCAGTATATCGTGTAGTTATGCACAAAACGCTCACTGGTCTGTGGCTCCGTTACTCAGAGGCCCCATGGCTCCCGGCAGCCCCTGAAGGGCCAGGTGTGGAGGCGACGCGCTGGAATAAAACTCCCCCGATCGAGTGAGGATCTCCTGCTGCTTCCTGCACACGTTGCACACCCACATCACCTAAAACACAAGACCAGGACAGTAAAACGCGCCTTCTTTGGTTGATTAATTTCATGTGAGAGTTACTGAGAAAATGAACCTTTGTCTTGTGTTCAAACACAACAGCAGCTTCTAAAATTAGCTGAACAGCATCTTATAGGACTGAACTCTTTGCTTTTTATTTTATTATTTGCATTAGTTAATAGTAGTGTAATTCATTTTGTGAAATTGGAAAAACAAAAAAACGAATTTAATAATTTGCTTAGATTTTTGCAACTTTCTATATGTGACAATTTTTTTAATGACTCATTTGCATTTTTCAGAAGAATTCCTGTTATGGTTCTTGGCTTCTTCAAAAACTTCACATCCACAACTTCATCTGAACTGTAAAACATATTCCTTCAAAACTTTAAAGACAAAACTAAAACAAATACATTATCACATCCCGGCCTGGGGCCTTTCTGGGTGGAGTTTACATGTTCTCCCTTTACCCGGTTTACTCCGGGTACTCTGGTTTCCTCCCACAGCCCAAAAACATGCATGTTAGGTTCATTGGTAACTCTAAATTGTCCCTAGGTGTGAGTGAGAGTGTGAATGGTTGTTTG
>JAOXNZ010000177.1:5619989-5638510 GCA_028566095.1 Kryptolebias brasiliensis | reverse complement strand
GTCCAGGGTGTCCCCCGCCTCTCGCACAGTGACTGCTGGAGATAGGCACCGGCTGCCTGCGACCCGGAATGGAGAAGAGGGTAAAGAAAATGGATGGATGGATGTTTTAAGTGAGAATGCTTGTTGATAAATAATTTTTAAGAGTACAAGTTCTTCTAAGGGTTATTAAATATATGTTTCTTTAAGTTAAGCAATTATTGGAGCCTCCCATGCAATGCATGGAGGCACCCATTATTCTACACCTCTAAACTGGACTCTTTATTTATTTTTCTTCTTTGTCTCCCTTAATGCGGCCCGAACCGTAACGTGCACCCCCAAAATATATATATCAAAACGTGCGGCTCGATCTCGAGAAGTGCGCTATTATTTTTATTGCCGTTTCGAGTTACCATGGCGATGTAATTCGCAAAAAAACAACGCCATTAAAACCCAATGCAAACCAATGAGCGGAACTCTCAACTGACAGAGTCGAGGTCACATGACCTAGAGTGTGAAGGTCTGTGAGCAGAACTCGTTTTGTCAGCAAACAAACTCTTCCTACGCCCACATCTTTTATGATACATACACAAATGATATATCAAAACGTAGGCATTTTTGTCTTCTTTCAGGCAATGTTTCTACTTTTCCTGTAGGCTTCATAGTTTTGTCTCAAGTACCCCCATAAGGAAGAGTGACCCCTCCAGATCTCGTGTATTTTCCATTCATTTTTGTCCCACATTGTTTTTTCTGACGGTGGTGTGAAGGATGTTTTTAACTCGTCATGTCTCTGACATAAAGCACTGTAGAAATGTAAAATTTTAAAGTAATGGAAACCAAACTCTCCTTTCACAAAACATAAGACATTCAACTATAACTGAATGAGTCAGCTTTTTGATATCTTGTATAGTTTTTTATAATCTCAGTTTAAAAATAGGTGAAGATTTAGGGCTGACCCTTCTGTTGTGCTGCGTTGCCGTGGTGATAGAATTTAGAATGTGCAGGTGTGACATCACGCAGAGCCTGTGTGGGTTTCTGTGTGTGTATTTTCAGCTCTTGTTCAACATAACAACTTTGCTAACTTTGCTAAGTCATCCTGCTAATGCTACTCATTCCTTGCTAATGCTAATTCTGGTCATTTCAGCCATTTTGTGCTCCTTAAACTTTCTTTCAGCTTCAACTCAGTCCTATTTAGACATATAAAGCTGAATTTCGGTGTGGTAGTAGCTCAGACAGAACCCCATCGCATACTGAATGCTAAATAAAAATATCAAGATGGCCTCCAGAGCTAATGAGGTCAAAATTCAAATCAAAATTTGTGCATGCTATAGCTCGCCAACCGTGTAACATAAAAAGGTCAAACTACACAGCTAGAACCCTCATGGGTCAGGGATCAATGCTAGGGATTTCAAAGTCACAAGGTCAAAGGTCAAAGTCACAAGAGCCCCTGCACTCTAACTCTAAAACTGTGTATAGTAGGAAGGTCAAACTTCACAGCTAAACTCCCAATTTGGCCTTTGGAGTTCAAGGTCACAAGGTCAAAGGTCAAGGTCACATGTAAAAGAAGGCTTTAACTCTAAAACTGCGTACAGTAGGAAGGTCAAACTTCAAAGATGGACACCTCATGTGTCAAGGATCAGCCTGTCTACAACTGATCAGCTTTTGGAGTCATCCTCATTCAGTATAAATGCACAAAGTGATGCAGGCCCCTTCAAAGTTTCTCCAGGAACTTTTTAATTTCTAGTTTTTAAAAATTTGATGTATATCAGCCATTAGCTGCCTTGTTTTCTAAAGATCATCATCAGTATTTGTCATAGAAAACGCATATCTGTCGACCTCTATGCAGGTTTATAGGAGAAATGGTCCATGTGAGACAATAAACAAATGCACGCTGACCTTATTGGCTCTCAGAGGGACACGCCCACCACAGCGGGCGCAGAAGCGACTCTGACAGTAGCAGCAGGCTCGGCCGCAGCCGTCAGCGAACTTGGTTTTGTGACAAATGCCACAGGTGGGAGACTCCGCCCTCGCCGTCTGAGCCACAGGGGGCTCCTCCCCCAGCTTCTTCACCTGGTCTTTGTACATTTCAAACTGTTGATGTAACTTCCTGCGGAGAAAAGGGGAGGTAGGGGACGTCAGACGATGGTGTTGAGACAAATACTCCATCGGACGTTACTGAGGCCCAAGGGGCAGCAATTTTAGGCAAGTTTACAGTTTTTGTCAGTTACCAAATCAGACAAGAAAAGAGGCCTGAAGATACCTGACTTAAGTACAGGTACTGACTGAGCTTTGCAGCAAGAACATAATAAAACAATAGGGAATAATTCAAATATATTCACTATGACAGTATAAAGGTCAGTAACATTTAACCAATAAACTCCAATATTATGTTTCATAGAAGGTGCTTTTTCTGTATTACATTGTGGTATTATTATCAGAGGATGGTGTACATGTCATAAACTGAAGTATTTGTTTTAAGGCTTTATGCAACACTTTGTAACACAGTTAACGTTTGTTTGATTCTCAGTCCCTGGTTCTAATTAACCTCACATCTCACAAAGTAAAACTAAGGGACACTGGCTCTGTGTTCTACTGAGCTGAGCCAGACAGGTGAAACAGACCTCTGATGGGTTCACCTCCTATGGGTTTTACTCACGTCTGCAGCTCGTTGTCAGTCGGACTTTTAACCTGCAGAACTTCGGTCACATTGGCTGCAACATTATTGACCAACTGACTGAACCCTGAGAATGGATTCCACCTGTCCAGGTAACACAGACAGTCAGCTGACAGGTGTTCGCCCAGGGTAAGAGGCAGTTTGGGAAACAGGAAGTTGTTAAATGTGTAAAAGATGTGTTTCCAGGACAGGTTTTCTAGATCTGACTAAGGTACTTACGAAGCTGGGGGAGGTTTCTCTTCCTCCTGATCCCTGCAGACATAAACGGCGTGATGATGATGATGGTGAAATAAAGAAAAGAACAAAAATACACTGAAACTGAGCATAAAATAATCAGAAACATGGAGAAACAGACTAAATGAGCTGTTGAAGTCCATCTAATCAGTTTTTTAAATCAGTGTGGTGATGTTAACTCATATTTTTTTACCAGGTTGTGTCTGATTGTTTGCAAATCATTCTGCAGCCAAACAACAATCCTTTGCATTCAGTGAAGTCATAAAATTAAAAAAAAACACAGCTTTTGAGATCAGGGAGAGGTTCTACAGGTAACAGGTGGGTTTATAGTGGTCTTTTAGGAGATTCTGCAGATCAGTGATATTGTTCTAGTGGTCATAGGTTCTGTAGATCAGGAAGCTCCAGAGGTCATGATGGCGTCTTGTGGTTCTGATCTTGGCAGATCTGTAGCGCCTGCCAGAAGGAAGAAGCTGGAGCAAATACTGGCTGAGGTGACAGTTCTCTGGCGATGTTCCCTGCCTTCTTCTTGACTTGTTGTAAAGAGCTCCTGAAGGGTGGGCAGGAGAGAACCAATGATCTGTTCTGCAGGTTTTTTTGTATTCTGCAGTCTGCTTGTTTCTTGCTGTATGGTTGCACCAAACCAGACTGTAATAGATGTGCACAGTATGAACTCAATGACAGCTGTGTAGAAAAGCCTCAGCAGCTCTTGTGACAGACTTTGTTTCCTCAACTGCCGCAGGAAAAAAACTCATCGCTGGGCCTTTTTCAGGATGGTGTTGGTCTTGACTTCCCATTTAAAATCCTGGGAAATAGTAGTTCCCAGGAACCAGTAAATCTCTACGGATGACACAGGGCAGTTATTGTGAAGGGGGGCTGTAAAGGGGGGTGTTTCCTAAAGTCCACTGTCATCTCCACAATCTTAAGGATGTTTAGCTCCAAATTGTTGGTGCTGCACCAGAGCAACCTCATGCCGATACGCAGACTCGTCACTGTCTTTTATCAGTCCGCAAATGTAATGATCCTCACAGCAGGGTCCATGGAGGTGCAGTCGTTGGTATAGAGGAAGAATAGCAGTGGAGAGAGTACACATCCCTGAGGAACTCCTGTGCTAATTGTCCTTCCTCTTGACCTGATGTCACCAAGTCTCACCTGCTGCTTCCTGCCTGTCAGGAAGTTGATGATCCACTGGCAGACTGCAGGAGATACGCTAAGCTGGGAGAGCTTGGTGGAGAGGATCTGTGGGTCGACTGTATTGAATGTCGAGCTGAAGTCCAACAAACAGGATTTTTGCATAGGTCCCCAGGTGGTCCAGATGTTGAAGAATGAAGTGTAGACCCATGTTTATGGCGTCATCCACTGATCTGTTTGCCTGATAGGCAGACTGTAAGGGATCCTTCAGGTGGATCAACACTAGAAATTCAAAGGCTTTCATAACAACAGATGCTGGGGCTACTGGTCTGAAGTCCTTCAGACCTTTGGTGGAGGATTTCTTGGGGACTGGAATGATTGTTGCCTGTTTGAAACAGGAGGGGATTTCACCAGAGGTAAATGAAGAACATCTTGAGGTCGGTGAGAAAGAATCTTATCACTCCAACAAAGAATCTTTGTTCTGCTGTAATTTGGGCGATAATTGTTTATTCTGTGAGCTCTGGTTAGTGTATTTAGTGTTTAGTTAGTGTTTACTGCTTGGATTTATGTGTTTGTCAGTTTAAGCTGTAAAGGTTTATCCAGGGATGGTTTCAGGAATCTACAAACATAAAGTTTTATTTTGTATGAATGTTGTGAAACATTTGACGGATTAACCTAAAAGCTAAACCTAAAAATGCTTTGACTTTAGTAAATAACTTGAGATTTGTCATTAAAACAATTTTTATAAAGTAAATTATTCAACCAATGAGCCTTTGAATCACTGCATCTGACTTCAGCAGCTCTCACAGAATAACAATTAAAAAAAACATAATAGGATGAAAAAATACATCAAATTAAAAGCACTGAAACAATGTGATTGACAATACCCAAGGGAAAAATAATCTGGAGCCGTTGTAGGGAAATCCAGGAGAGGAGACAGCTACAACTCTTTATTCATCCTTTTGCAGATAATTTAAACACTAATTAATCACTCAAACCAGGAAAACCTTCATCTCAGAGTCTCCGATCTCAGTCACTCTTGAGTTCTTATATTCAAACAACCAAAATAAGGAACTCTTTTTTGTTGGCAACTGAAATCACCGAACTACTTCCATCAATATGATTTTGTCAGCAAATGGGGAATTTTTAACGTTTTTATAAGTATGCTGAGGGGAATCCTCTACAAACTGATCATATTAAGTCCCCAGTTTGTCTTCAGAGACACCTGGTGGCCACAGGTGGCTTCAGCAGCTCGATCAGTGACCAAGGACATCAACTCAAGTTGTTTCAGACACCATCAAATAACACACTGCACTGAGAAACCTGTTAACACTGAGGCTATTGTTCCTTTCTGTTATGACCACATCATAAACACCAGTTAGTTTGCTCCAATTGGTCAATGAGCTGATCAACTCAAGACCTTAATTTAAAACCAATTTTACTGCTTTTATAACCAACTGGTTCCGGTCTTCAAAGATCCAAAAACTTCAACAGCTTTTGATCCACATTAAACCCCAAACCCCGACCCACCAACACCCCCAACTAATGGGATAACTGGATTAAGTCTGCAGTAATTAAAACCAACAAAAAACAGAAGGGCTGGTGGTAACAGGCATCCAGCCAGCGAAACAACCAAACATTCTGTTCAGGTTACCAAGCAGAACCACAGAACCTTCAATAAAGAACCAGCATAGCATCCTTGGCAAAAAGTCACCACTACAGGGATCCTGCACCAAACAAAGGAAGGCGTTATGGGTTTATTGCTCATGTTTCCTTCTCTTTTTTGTTTCCAAATGCTATTTTTATAATTGCAGCAACAACAAAAGTCCAGAGTCCAGAGTCAGGTGGACCCTGTTTTATGGTCTTCAAGAGAACTTCTTTCAGGTTGATTGTTGATGTTCTGCTGCATCGACAATCACTGTTCTGAGATTGTTATTAGGACATCTCTGACCCGTTTCATCCTTTAAAATGAGCTGATAATCGAGCAAATCTTCTAGCACCGTTTATTTCTTTTTCTTCTTCAGGAAAGTGACTAAACATCTTAGATAACCTTCCTTTTTTGTGATATGTTTTCTGCTGCAGCTGCTGCTGATGCTAATAACCCACTAAATGGTTGCTGATTATTACCACCCCACTTACTTTAGCATGCTCTGCTCCTTCTCCTCCTCCTTCTTCTGTCGCTCCATCACTGAGAGGATGATGCGCCGCTCCTCCTCGGTCAGGTGGCTCAGGTCCGGCAGCTCCGGCCCGGCCCCGGAGGTCGGTGCGGGTCCGGCCGCTCCAGACATGCCGACTGGGAGCCGCTGGAGGAGAAGCACAGGAGGGATAAAACATAAAAAATAAAGAAATATACGAAACGAGGCGGTCAATCAGTTGCTTCAGCGTGGATGAAGGCTGTCAGTACCTTCAGTAAATCATGGTGACAGTGATGATGATGATGATGCTGCTGATGATGGAGGCTGCAAAGCTGCAGAATGTTCTAATGTGTTTAGCGGCTCTGCGTGCAGCTCCGTGGCCGCGGTGAAGCCTCGAGGTGCGGCCAGAGAGCTGCATCTGCACCCGCCGTGAGACAAATCCACCTGTTCATGTGTTCATCCATCCATCATCCACCCATCGCTTCCCTCCCTTCCTCACCGACAGGCGCAGCGGCGTCCTCTCGCCTGTTTACTCCGAGCTCATGTCGCCTCCTCCGGCGTTCAGCGGCGGTGGCTCCGGGCGGCTCTCCGTCCCGCCGGCGGCTCTCATCCTTCACTCCTCCGCGGCGGTCGGGGCTCTTCCGCTCGGCCTGCTGTCGTCGCGTTGCTTCGCTTCGCCTCGGCGCTAACAGACGCAGCAGCAGCAGCGGCGGAGGAGACGGAGGAGACGGAGGAGAAAATAAATAAATCCTCCATAGGAAAGGGGGCGGAGCCACGACACACGACGGCGTTACGTGCAGCAGAGATCAGCTGGTCGTCGGCCGGTGGGCGGTGGTGCTGCTGCTGGGGCTAAACATAGACCTGCAGCCAAAGATAGACCTACAACCGAACCGAACCCACTCAGCAGCCAGGCGATCAATAAACTCAGTCACACCGTCTGCTGGAGGAACTGGCTGTGCAAAAGTTTTAGGCAGGTTCGAAAAAGATGAACTTGTGTGGGTTTTTTTTTATGTTTACTCTCATCAGTCAGCAATGCAAAATGAAAGAACAGAATGGAAATCTAAATTAAATCAACATTTGCTGTGAGCACCCTTTAACACGTGCTTCTAACAGCAAATGACACAAGAAAAATGGTTATAACTCTGTGAATTTTATAAATATTGGCCTAAAATTTAGCTTGGTGGTAGTTCAGACACATTAGTGCTAACAGATTGCTCAAGATCTGTGTTTAAAATATCGGCATTAACTATGTGCAGTCAACTCTGTCTGTTAGCAAAATATGTCACGAATAACTGAATGAATTTTAATTAAGCTTTCAGGAAATAATCATTGGCTGTAGCTCTATAACTGATTACTTTTTGAGTCAATGCAATTAAACATGGCCTCCACATCTGTTTGACATTAGCCAACACAAAAATGGCCATAACTTAGTAATTTGTACAGATATTGAGCTAAAATTTGGTGTGGTAGTAGATGAGAGTCATCCCCGAACTATACTGAGTTTGACATGGTGCATATTATGGTGCATATTATCATTTTACAAAATTTGACCAAAACAGCTAGGTAACTTAGGTATAATTTAATCACAAACCTGACTACAAGTTTACAAAATCCCTTGTTTATGTGCAAGTGTGCCAAGAACTGATCATGTTTTGATTTGTCTGTTGTTATTTCACTTTACATTTAATAAAATAATTTAAAAAATACAATCAATTACAATTTATATTTATGAACACACTCTTAGTTTGCAGCTAAAGTGAGTTCTTGACACTCAAAACAAAAAGAAAATAGTTAAATCAAAAGGTACTGAGACTAAGGAAACCCCCACTTTGAGGCAATATAATATAATATCTGAAACATTGAAATGACCAGAAATATTCTGTGGAGAACAGCGCCCTCTGTTGGTAACAAGAGTAACACATCAGAAGCTGAAATATTTAGTGAAAATCTGTAACAAAAAGCACAATTACTATGTGACTAAATTATTTAATTGCGCTTTCATGTAAAAATTATTTTACTAGATGAGAAAGGTAAAAAATCACAAAAACCTTAAACCACTGCTGTAAGAAGGATTGTTTAGAGTCTCGTCAGTTCATAAACAGATAATGTTAATTAAAGAGTCAGCTTTCACATCTCATTAACAATGAGTTTAAGAGCATTAACGCAAACCTTTTTCTTTTCCACCTTTTAATTTTACATCCGGACCATCATCTTGTCGGAAGTGCTTACATATTTGAAGTGAGAATTTGACCCAATACTTTGGCACAGTTTATAATTTATAACTTAATAACTTTAGTTTTTACCGCCATGAAACCTGTTCAAGTCTCTGCTGCCACTTCCGGTCAACTCCTTTCACAATAAGACTCTGAAACGGAAAAGACGCTACATTTTAGTAACAGAGCTGCGATAACTACTTATTTTTCGATGTATTTTAAAATAAAACGTGATGTTGTTTTTTGCTAGAGTCACCTCGTGTGTTATCTCTTCGTAAATGTATCATTTTGAACTTTATTGTGAAGTACGCCCGGAAATGGTAGCTGACTTTTAACGGAAGTCCTGCTCTAGCAACGCTAAGAACCTAAAGTAACACATGCATTTTTACTGAGAATGTAATTTCTCTCATTATCACGTGGTGTTTCTGAAGCCTCCTACTGAAGGAGCAGTACAGTCTGACATGCTGAGGTGGAGATGTTCACTACGATGCTGTCTCTATGATTTAACACTCCTGTACTGAAGCGGATCAGTGTGACGCCATCATGTGGTCATGTGACTCCTAAACCAGTCTTAAGAGGATTATTGTGTTGTGTTCCTTCTGTTACAATTATTGTCTGTTTTATTATTCAGCTGCGGTTTGTTTTTGTTTTTTTTCAAGAAGAAGCTGAAATCTGTGGGCAGCCAAGCAATTTGATTATTTATTTGTTTGCGGATGATTGGCAGCTTCTCGGCAGATGATTGACAGATGAAGCTGAATGTGTGTGCAGTGTTTCTGCTGCTGATCTGCTGTCTGCAGAGGGTCGACTGCAGCCTGCCAGACTTCACCCCCGCAGCAGCACCACTGCAGGTAGGACAGGTGGACAAAGGAGGGGAAAGAAAACAGAATAAACACAATCTGAAGCTGTTTAAAAGTAGTGACTACACCATAATGTTGTCACTTTACTATGCACTGATGACTACTATCAGCTGATCAGGAGGGGATGAGGGGTTTAAATGATCTTGTTGGTTTTACAGGAAAAGGTTTCTGTAAACTCGCAGTCAAACATTGTCACATCTCCAAAGAAGAACGACTTCATGCGACTTCCTGGAGTCTGCCGACGCCTGAAGAGACGCAGAATCACCATCCTGGTAAATATTTGCTTGAGCTCTTTTCACACAAACATTGCTGTGTGTCAACACAAATCTCTTTGCTGTGCTGCTGTTGTTCACTGTTGCTGGTGGTTTGCTCCATCCCGATATATATATATATATTCAAGCAGTGAGGAATAAAAGGAGACATTATCATTTACAGTACCTTAGATAAAAATGTTTATTCAGTTCTATGATTTTCTTTTCTGTTCCAAGGCTAATTAAATTTTGCCTCACAACCTTTTTGAGGTTTTTTTTCAGCTCAGTTCACCATAATTTACAGTCCTCTAGTATTTAACTAAACCAAAAGCATGATGTGTCGCTTTGTGGTCTCTCCTTCCTCTCCTCTTTCAGTGTAACATGGAGAAGTTCTGTTGGGGATGGGGTTGGTGGAGGAGTCAGAAAATTCCACATGGTCACGTGTGTCGCTGCCCTCAAGGTTCCAGGTGTTCACATTTCTTTATTCACAGCCTCTGAACAGAAAATGACGAGCACAAACATTTCATTTGCTGCAAATAATCTTTAATTTCATATTGATATGTATAATTTAGCTTGTATATATTTGTAAAAGCTGAATAAAATAAAAGTAAAAAGGGTTTTGTGTAAAGAGTGTTTCTTTTTAGATATTTATTAAATTGCATATCTTTATGAATGTCTTTTTTATTTGTGTCTGAGGTTTATGTAGATGGGAGCAGAAAAATTTAAACTTTAAAAAGAGACAATTCTAAGATTATCACTGATAAAATATTGTATTTACAACACAAATGTATTTGATTGGTGATGACTTTTGATGGTATAAAGTATTTCTTAAAAGACAAAGTTGACAATTGTGATTGTAATGTGCAACAACGACCACCAGATGGCGGTGTAGATACACTGATGACCAATGACGTATTTCCTAGCAGAAACGTCATTGCTGATTACGTTTACGTTTCCAACGGGCTGAAGAAGCTAAAGGAAATGGCAGTTCTTGACTTTCAAAATAAATGTTGCAATAACAGTAAAATATCCGCTTGTGCTTCATTATTGGTATAAATCCTAATTTTCTTACTGTTTAGGCTCACGGGGTCTGAACTCTCTCTTGCTTTTTTTTGGCACTGACCAGGTTACATCCTGAGCAAGTATTCAGATCACCAAAGGACCAATAATTTACTGTTATTCACACGTAATAAAAAATTTTAATAAATCACCAGCAGCCAACCATGCAAGTATCTGAACACTGAGCAGAAACTGCTCCTTTTCTGAACACCGATGGAGTCGCAGGGAGGACCACAATAACAATAAACACAAACTTAAAACAGATAAACCTGCTTTGTCCGTAGTTTATTGACTGCACCCCATGTAAATCACCCAACTATATTTGATACGCAGTCTGTTACTTAATTGCCATTTGTTATGTTTAATGTGGCCTGTAAATGTGTAATGAAAAAAAATAATGTTGTAAGACAAATGTTAAAATCAAAGAAATTACATTTAAACATTTCACGGTTGTGTGCATTTTTTTCTATTCAGGTCTGAGCGTTGTGGTTGTGCTTTTATTCTGAAAATACCAAACGGGAAGCTTTACGTGTGTCGCTCCACTTGTGAGGCTGATCGCAGTCCCGGTGTGAACAGTAGGTGGATTTAACCTACTGACCTACAAATAAGTAATAAAATTAACGGGCAGTTTGTGTCATACTTCGTTTTAAACCAGTTTCTCTTCTTCTCGACTCTTGTGTTGGATCTAAAATGGCGCCTTCTTCAGTGGGTCGCGGTGAATGTCCGGAGTTTAGCTAACCTCAGCTAATGTTAGCTCCTCTTTGTAGGTAAACACAGCGTTTGAGTTGGCAGTTTTAGCCACAGCTGTAACCTCATAGTGCCTTTGTGTTGGTGATGTTCGACATATAAACGGAGCTCAGGCTGGTTAAAGGTCTGTAATCACTTTTAGTAAGTTAGCTACATGTTAGCTGGTTAGCTTGTCCGTTCATGCCTGATGCCTTTGTTTTGAGTCTGTATTTAACTCTCTGTGCAATCAGCTCATTATTAAAAGTGCAAAGTTCATTATCTGTTGGTGACGATGCTGGAAATGTTTTTTTTAGACTAGAAAGTTATAATAAGTACTTTTTATCTGCTGATGGCATGTGTTCATTTTTGCACTTACTAATCTTCAGTTCATTGTAACCAGTTAAAATTTGATATATGAAAAAATCGAGAGAAATATATAATTTAACACTATATGTCCCAAAGACTTTCTTGTAACTTTAAAGTGTTCTTTGATCAACATTTCTTCAGGCTTTTTGGTGTTTTGTCAAAGCACTTTGTACATTGACTGCATTTTAAATTATTTTTAGCCCTGTCATTATATCTTATATAAGAGGTTTGCTTGTCATGACCTTTTACACTATCCTATAAATAATTAAATTATAAAAATACACCAAACTTCAGGGTTGATTCAGTGTTGAAGTCTTGATATTTGATTAGATTAAATGCTGTTTTTTAATAATTTAGTGGGCCAAAATACCCTTTTATCTTCCAACAACTTTTCTCTAATTTAAAGAGAAAGTAATTTATTCAAGAAATTATTTAAGTTAATAATTTAAACAAGAAAACAATAACAAGAAAAAGTGTTTGGAACAAACCAGATTGACTGACTGATTTGTTTTACCTTTCAGGATTCAGCAGTTTGTTGCCTTAAATTGCCTTTATTCCATCTGAGCACCATGTAAGCAGACAGACAGGAAACCACCTGAGAGTCAAGCCCGCACCGGGTCCAGAACCAGTCAGTTACGGGTCAGTAACCTGCAGTAGAGGCACAGGGTGGCTGTGGCGTCACCTTCCTGTTGGAGAATGGAGAGCGACTGCCGGATCCCAGTTTCCTGTTGTCGACCTCGAGTCCTCCTCCTCCATGCTCTGTTCTGGGTCCTCGTCTCGCTCGGGTGAGTCTGTGTCTCAGAACTTGACAAGGTTGCTGCTTATCAGGAGTGTCAGAATTCAGCAATTATTTCTCAGCAATTTACCAATTAACTGCTTGTGCACACATGTGCTGCCTTAGCAACCAAAGCATCCACAGAATAATAAATAGATTGTGCTGACTATAAAATGAGACCATGAACTTGATTTCATGCTTAAAATTATTGTTGTTTATCTTTTGGTTTCATAGCAGAGGAATTGTTAGGCACCTCATGATTTGATTATGATTCAGACACAATACACAATATTTTGCTCTACACTGCAGCATAAAACAAGAGAACGAATGGAGTCTAAATATTGAGTACAGTGGCATAGGATTCTGTGGTGCTGGATGTCCATACATTACATTAGAGCTATCTTACTGACTACGACTTTGTTTTTGGTCCTGTTGTAGAGTGTGGAAATGGCTGTGATGATCAGGTTCTATCATGGCTTAAAAGTGCAAAACGTAGCACACACGTCCGGATTTTCAACCACTGAATACGGATGCAAATCCTTTACAACAAAAGTTGCAGTGGACTTTGTAATTTGCTTAGTTTTTTTTTTTTGGTAGTTAGGTGGAAATGTTGACCTTACTCGCTCAATACTTGTCTTATTAACAGGGGCAGCTACTACCAGCTGCTTCCTCCTCAGGTGGAAACGTAAACACTTCTTACATATAGTGTGGCTGTTGTCAGTTTAATTTTTCTCTTTGACTTCATAGAAGCCGAAATACTTCTATGGAATATGAGCTGAGGTTTTTAAAGCTAGAGAGATGTTTGACGTCTAATGTGTTTTTTTTGTTTGTTTGTTTTTTTTAGAGTGTACGGAGCATCTCTGCGGAGTGAAGAGAAAAATACAGGTACATCCAACTTTAACACCTCCGAAAACAAACTGTTCAGTGAGATGAAAACTGTAATTAAACCTTGTTTTTTCTTATGTCCAAACGTCTGTAGCAGCTTTGAAGCCTGCTGTCGTTCCCTGCTGGCTAACGGAGGAGTTTGTCGTGTCCGAGGCGTGCGTCCCCTGCAGTGACTTCATCTCTGTAAGGGACCTCTGTTTGTTTTGCTTTTAAAATCAAAATCACTTTGTTTTTATTTTTTAATATGAATCTAGATTCACTGTGAATCGTCAAGGGTTTCACAGTTGCTTGAGACCAAACATTATAGATGCAAACAGTCCAGAGAAGACGAGTCTGGTCTTCGCTGACTGATGAAGCTGATGTAGTGACTGTCTGATTGTTTCAGAAGACGCAGATGGCCTGCAGACAGACGGGATATATCGAGAGAGTCAACTGCACCAAGTCCAGCAAAGAAGAGTACAAAAGGTTAGACGGCTCACAGCAAAGCACACAAAGATGGAAGTGAAATATTTTAAACAGCAAAGAGTTTGGTGAGTCTGGTTCAGGATGCAGGTACTAACTGTTCTCCTCCACACAGCTGCCGCTCTGCTCTGATGGAGGAACATCTCTTCTGGAAGTTTGAGGCAGCGATGTTGGCTCTGACGGCTCTCTTTGCCATCATGGTCGTCATCCGTCAGCGCCGGCTGGATCGCCTCGCGTCAGAAAAGGTCCGCCGGCAGATTGAATCCATATAGGATGAGGACCTTGTCTAGTTTTTATCCTGCAGCAGTATTTTACCAAGAGGTGGAGTTAAAATTGAGCCTCAGAGTTTGGACTGACATCAACCAGGACTAAAGAAAAACCTGGAAAGAACTGGACTGCAAGATGCTTTCAACAAAAACCTTATTTAAAATGAGATTATAAACATGACAAAGACATCCCAGTTCTTCATCAAAGACATTTTGCCTTCACCAGCAACTGTTTATTTCCTGTTAAAATCCCACACAAACACACTAAAGCCAGAAATGTTCTGACTCATGATGAAGACAAACTTTAAAATATATTTTTGTGCTGAAAGTTTAAAGATAAATCGAGGAAGGATGAAATACTATAACTGAAAACTTGGACAAAGTAGGAAACAAATGGACCCGAACAGACTGAAATGTTTCAGAAATGGTAGCTGAAACTTGTCACACGCATCCAGAAGTGTGATTAGTACAGATCAAGGCGTAGTATTATGATCTGCTGCGGAATCAGTGACTCCTGTGGTTGAGCAGACACCAGTTTCTAACAGCGGGTTGGAAGCATCATTACGATCTCACAAACAGGAACCACAGAAGGCGGCGGCGCAGGTTTCTGGACCAACTTCAGCTTCTTGGAGACACAATGTTCATCTTTATATTTAGTCTGTGGTCTAAAATAGTCCCAAAGGGCTTTTTTTTGTCTTTTGAGGTTGAAGTTAGACTTTCTAAAACTCTAAAAACTAACTACAAACCTACATCTTGACATCACCACTCGCTGCGCTCTGGTTGCTGCATCAAACTGAACAAACAACCAGGACAGAAACTGTTCCAGTATCTGAATCATCCAGCAGTGATATCATCTTAAGCTTCTGTCAGAGTTTCTGACTTGTTCAGCTGTGAATTTTTTCCTCATCTCATTGTGTAACATATTTCCGATTGTCTTTAAACAAAACAGCGTAGAGAGAAAATGTTTAGATTATTTTATTGTAAATAATAGTTTGGTTTATTTTCTGGTGTTTGTTTCTCTGTGAAGTTTCTGACAAAATAAACTGAAGAGAAACTTGACTCATTCTTGGGCTTGATTCATTCACACATTAAAATAAAAAATTGGCAATGTAAAACTTAATTTACGGTTTTGAATTTAGTGATTGGTTGTGTAAACAGGAAGTGAAGACAATTCTCTAGTTTGTGAACCTGAACTTTGGTATCAGAACAGCACCTTTTCTTAGTCATAAACTACAGTGATAATATTTGCTCACATCACTTATGATGCATCATAAAATGAGAGCAGCTACATTTTTGCCTGATCCAATATTTTTAGGTTAAGAATTGTTTTAGAAAAAAATCACAAAACCACCTTCAGTCAGAGTGGAAGACAGCTCTGATGACTCCTTATTTACTGTAATTTTGTTCCCATAAAATAAACATTAAGATAACTTATCAGCACATAAACTAACAAGCAAATTATAACTTGTGTGCTCTAATTGTTATCACTTGCTGCTGAAAGGCCTTTCATATATATTTATTCACACCTATACAGGGATTTATACCTGAACACGCATCTTTCTGTCTGAATGAGCATCTCAGGTGCTTTTGTGTCAAAGTTTTGAGAGTTAATGCTAACACAATAGCATCAAAATGAAACATCTGCTTTGTGGGTAATATTAAGGAACGAGATTACCCTTAAAGTCCTGAGTCTGTCACATTCATCTGATGAATCACACTTTAAAAAACTAAATTCAAACTACTTTAGAAAGCTAACAACATCAATAAGTAAAAACAATCAGTGAAATAATCTCAACATTGCACATTTTATTAGAGCAAAATCTTTCAATCGGCTGAGCAGCTCATGTAAAAGTGACAAAACAAATGTGAACAAATCAGCAAAATACAAACATTAAAAAAAACATAACCCCATAATAGGACTGGAGTTCTTGTCTGAAATAAACTCCTGGTCATGATTACAATGATGTTACAGCTCTGGTTACATTTCTCTGTGACATTCAGGGCCAAAACAACAAGAATAAAAAGTTTTATAAACATATCAGCATTAAAATACTCTACAGTGTATTTACACACTTTAATGTAGGTCTATCTGCTGCCCTGCAAATGCAACATTTGCTGCAGTTCACTGGAAACTAAAACCGGCAGCTACTGGATAAAAAAAGAGAATTTTACATGAATTATATATAAGGTCTATTCAGTAAATCTTAATAAGTTAGAGCCCCAAAACAGCACTGAGTTGAGTTGTTTGAGTCTAAACATTTGTTTTAAAATCTTACCATTTAACTAAATTTCTATAATTAAAAAATAATTATCACAAATAGAGAAAATTAATTTACCATATCTGCCATCACATGCTCTGATTATCCTCTAATTAAAAAAACAGTCCTGCTGATTTAATGGCTATAACTGATTTGAGTTTTTAATCACCTACAAAAAATCTTAATATAGACCCAACAAGTTAAAATTGTTAATAAACAAACTTTCTTGCTTCCTGGTTGGATGGACTGTCACAGTGGTTTCACTTGTTCAAGTTTCTCTAAAAATGTTTCTTGTCTTAATTTGTCATTGGCCAGGACTCAACTGTCAGTTGACTGGCTCATAGGCCAGCGATGAAGCTTTCCTCTTTTTATAGAGGAAGACAAAGACGCCGCACAGCAGCAGGAGGATGACGGGAGTCCCCAAACACACCACCATGATGGTGAGAACCAGAGGAGAGAACGAGTCAACAGGAGGAGAGCCGATACCCACCAGCATCGTCCTGAAGGAGACAGGAAGCACACAAAGTCAAAAATAGGTTTTTTTTTATTCTTATTCACTGACTCTGATTGATCATGAAGACCCGATAAACTGAACGGACCAGCTGAGGAACATGGTGCTGTTGTAGAAAGGTTCTCCTGCCAGACCGAAGCTCACATTAAGTCCCATGATTTCTGGATCTGAGTAGAAGGCCCGAATCAGATTGGATGAAGCTGCTGTTTCCTCGCCTCTCTGCGGTCGAGGGTTGGAGTGACGGCACGGCGTTGCATCCTCCAGCACCGGATGGGACTTGCGGTACGCCACGGGCTTCCACTGGACAAAACCCAGGACGTCTGAGCTGCCATTCATCGAGGACACCCACTGAAAAATCTGGAGGGGTGAAAGTGATTTACAAGGAGGACAAATCAGAAACAGAAACATAAAGACTTCAAATTCTCCTACAATTAAAGCAAAACCTTGAGTGTAAGAGACAAAATGACAAAAGATGAGGAAGATTTATTGACAGCAGTGTTTTTGAGTCTCTCTATACAACTCAAAATATCTATATATATATTTTACAGACTGTCTTTAAACTCGTCTTTTGTGGAATTTTTATATGAAAAATGTTATGCCTTTACTCAGATTAGGTCTGTCAGCCTCTCTTCAGGAAGAAAAAATAAATAAATTGTAGAAAAAGGCAAAAAAACATCCATCAAACCAAATGAGCTGAGGAGGTTATATAAATTGTGTTATTTAAGATTATGTCTTTAAACAAAATCCCGGATGAAAATGAGAACGTCTTCAAGAACAATCACAACTGGAAGAGCTGAGGAGCTCATGATCTGAAGATTTTAATTTAGCATTTCTTATGCTAAAAAAAAAAATAAGACAGACACAAAACAACTAGAAATCTAAAACACTGGAGAAACGTTTTGTTTTGATAATTACCTTGAATATTGATGGTGTGTACTCGTCATCGATGGACTGGTGAACATCCACTCTGCTCAGAGGATAAGCCCCGCCCACTGCCCGCAACTCCAACATAAACCTGGAGTAATTTCCACGTGGCAACAAGCCATTAAGCCACACCCCCAACTGGGAGGAGTTAGCTGAATGTAGGAGGCGGGGCCATGACTCATCACGCCCCTCTGAGTCAAACGCTGACAACTTGGGGAAAATAAACAACAAAAAGAAAAAAAAACCTTTTAACAAAACTGGTGTTGGCCAATTTATTAAAATGTCAACGTTGACGGAAATCATTATGATCCCTGTCACCATGACGACAAACCTCAAGGCAGAGTGATCCATTATTGGTATTCGGGGCGGTTCCACAGAGCAGCGCCGTCAAACCCGACAGGCTGAGGTTCGCCCAGCTGAAGTCCTGCAGCTCGTACGGAGGGAAAAGGTCGGCTGTGGCCTCAGCCGTGTCATTCACGTCATCGTACTCCCACAGCTGTCAGACACAACAAAAGTGTTGTCAACAAACACACATCAGGGTTTGTCCTTAAAAATTAAAGGTGGACCGGCGGATGTTTCTGACCTGACTGAAGACAATGGCGGAGCTGTACAGGATGCTGCTCTGTGGCTCCACCGTCAGGCCGCCGCTGGTATTATGATCCAAAAACTGGGTCCAGTTCACCTGAAAGACAAAACGAACACAATCAGAAGTTAAATATGACAAAAATTGTATTTAATAATTTATTAAATTGTCACTATGCCATGCTTCCTGCTGAATGAAATTTCCTAAACTTTCAGTGTGCATAAGAATACATATGTTA
>JAOXNZ010000177.1:5584379-5595960 GCA_028566095.1 Kryptolebias brasiliensis | reverse complement strand
TGTTTAAAAGAATAGTAATCTTAGTGTATTTAAACTTTTGACTTTAAATAAAGTAATAAAAATTACCTTAAAAACATTTTGTCTTTCATTATTCCGACATTTAGCAAATAGAAATAATTTCGAAAGTCCTAACTGACCTAAAACGGGAAAAGTTTATTCTGATTTCACATCAGGCAGTGTGAAAAAAATGCATACGTGTCTTTTTATTTATTTACTTCTGGTTTCAACTGTATGTAACTACTGACTTGTGATGCGGACAGCCTTGTCATCACGGTAATCCTCCAAATCAGGCTCATCAGTTTCAGCCAGGAAGTTGTACTCTGGATCATCTTCATCATCACACTCCTCTGGTGGAAAGATAAAAAAGGATCTGTGACACACTGTTTATGAGATGTTGCACTGATCTTTGATGTGATTGACTGGAGTTTGATTGTTTCTTTTTTATATATTTACAATATGGGAACATGCTTTTACATCCAACAATAAGACAAATACTCACCTTCATTATCCACATCTGAGCTCATCAGGCCTCTCAACCAACCAGTCCACTCTTTGTCCTCAGGCGCACAGCTGGAGTCGTACATGTCTGGAGTTATGTCAGGGG
Source organism: Kryptolebias brasiliensis (assembly GCA_028566095.1). NCBI lineage: Eukaryota > Metazoa > Chordata > Actinopteri > Cyprinodontiformes > Rivulidae > Kryptolebias > Kryptolebias brasiliensis. The sequence continues at coordinate 5,595,356 of JAOXNZ010000177.1, read as the reverse complement.
CTCGGAGCTCCGCCTCCAGCTGACCCAGCGGGACGTCCCGAAGAGGACGCTTCGACCTAGTCCGGTATGCCATCACACCTGACTCATCCTCAGACTCAGACACAGGCTGAGAGTGATAGATAAACAATAATCTGTCATTTATGCTTTAATCATCTATTGGGATTTTGTCTGAAGTTTAATCTCATTGTGAACAGCTCAAACCATGTTGGTCTCATATGTTTGCTCTTACCTAACAGTATTTTAGTTACCTGATAGGGCTCCATACAATCTGCCAACTCCTCTTCAACAGCATGAAGTTTCTCCAGGAAGACGCTGTCAGTCACACCTTTAGGTGACAGGGCTTTGGGGGGAGGGGGAGGTCCCATTAACCCCACCTTCAAACGTCGGGACCGAACTCGAGAAGTCTGAGTAGAAAAAAAAAAAAGTCATGAAAGATAAAAACTCAGGAACAGCTACTGTAGATACCCACAATACAACTGCTGCTTTTTGGTTTATCACATATACCTTAACTCTGTTTCTAGTGTTTTAAACAAAAAGCAGCTGTTACCTGCCAGGGGCTGCAGCTGTCCTCCTCTGCTCGGTTTAGTCGACTTCCTCTTGGAGATGAAGCTGTGCTCTCCATGTCGCTCTCCTGGAACGTCTGCAAACACACACACACAAACATCAATAAATAATCAATCAATAACCATAATAAAAGTGTGCTGTAGCCAGTCAAAAGCCAAGCCTCACATCTTCAGCTGTTTCGTCTTCCTCTTCTTCATCTGGGCGATATTCTTCATCAGATGAGTCTTCCTCATCCAGAGGAATGTCCACAAACTGAGGAGCCTGGAGACAATTGTATAGCTATTTATATTTTTAAGAAACAGTAAATGGCCTGCATCTAGCCATCTAGTCCAAGGACCCCAAAGCAGTGATTCACACTGCATTCAGTCATTCACCCATTCATACACACACATTCACACATTGATGGTGGTAAGCTACATTGCCACAGCTGACATTAGTGAGGCCATTACACCGGCGTCACTGAACAATCAAGGTGGGTGAAGGAGACTGACGAAGCGGGGGCTCAAACCGGCAACCCTCCGGTTACAGGATGAACCCCTACCTCCTGAGCCACCGCTGCCCTGTGATGAAGTGCGGGTTGTAAGCAAACCAGACAGGCTGGATTTAATGTTGCGTTTACCTTATTGACGTCACTGCTTTTCTTAATGGGCGAGATGTTCCAGGTGGGAATCACCTAATGGGAGATAAAAATATAAGGAACCCAACTCTCAACTGGGATTTAAGACTTTAATGGCCTCTTTAAACAAAAACTCACCACTCCCTTCTCTACTACTTCTTTTAACTTGGATCGAGTCATTTTGGGCTCCTAAAAATAGAAAAAGAGTTTATTTTAAAAACTTGTTAACAAGATGGTGACTGAAAGAATATTGTAGCTTGACTGAGAGTGTTAAGTGGACAGCAAACAGAAACTCACAAATGGAGGGACTGCCTCCGTCTCATTAATAGCAGCTTTCATCATTGCAACCACATGCTCATTGGTGATTACTTCCTGTAAGGCAAAGATCGAGCTTTTAAAATTCAAAACATAAAGCACAGCTGTCATGGATTTAAAGATGTGTAAGGTTTTATTTAATTTACACAGTATTGAAGAAAATGGTCTTGAGAAAATGATAAGTGAACTCACATGGATGATATTTTTGACGTTCACAGTGGTAAGGTTGTGTTGTTTGGACTTTGTCTCCAGTGACTGGTCTAGTTGGGTGTCAATCTCCACTTCCACTCTTGTCTCCTCCTCTTCCTCGGTTTCTGAGGTCCTGCACTTCTCATCACCTCCCCCCTCATTCAGTGTCTGTTTTTTCTTCTTCATAGCCTTCCTTCTCACTGTCTTTGCCTTCACCTGACTGTCCTCTGAGACACAGACAGTTCAGTCATCAGTACAAATACTACCACTGTTTTATGAAGATGTCTCTGCTTTGAAAGTATGTTAACTCTTCAGGGTTCAGGTTGAAGTTGTATATAAGGGGCTATAGGTTTTTGAAATACGTCCATGAGGATTTTGACAAAGCCAGAAAGACAAAAGAGTGTTTGTTTTACCCATAGTAATGACAAGGCTGGAATCGGTGGTGTCTTCCTCCACCAGCAGGTAACCCTCCTCTTCCTCCTCCTCAGCTCTGGCTCCTGGCAGCAGTAAAGCATCATGGGAGTTGAGCTGAGGTGGTCTAAGGCTCTGGGTAGTGCTGGTGCTGCCAAGGGCATGTTGTGGTTTGGATGGGCTTAGTTTGAGGCGTTTGCGAACTGAGTTCATTGTGGAGAAACATGACCTCTGACCCCTGAGTCATTGGCATCATCAGACAGAAAATAAAGCAGAAAAGTCACTGATGTTTTATTTCAACAATAGTGTTTAAAAATGTAAGTGCATCTTCATCTGTTACAGTTCTGCTGAATATAAATAAAAGTTTTATGTCCTGTCTGCTAAACTGCTGAGACACTCTTTACGTAAAAGACTAAATAAACTAAGCTAGGACAATAAATATTTGATGAAGCTCTAAGAAAATGAAACATTAACTCACTTTTTTATTGCAGCTGCAATGTGAAGCTCTTACATTTATACAGGTCCTGTTAACATCAAAAGACGGTTAGATGTTGTGACACAAGAGCTGCTAAAATACTTATCCACACAAAAACAGACATGCCCGAGAGAGGCGTGAACGCTCACTGTTGTTATTTATTGCTATTAGCTCCTGTCATTTAGCAGTTAGCTCTGATTAGCGCCAGAAGATACCCTCACGCCGGGTTTCGAAGAGTTAAGGCGGTCAAGAGGACCGAACACACTGGCGAAAGTAGCTAGCTGTCCAGCCGGCTAGCAGCAGCAGCTAAGTTAGCCCGAGAGCCCGCTCATTCCGAGGACAGCGGCTTCCGGAGTTTGTCCGGGTCCAGCTCTCTCTATCGACTCGGTATCGTGCAGAATAAACAGAATCTTAATGATCACACTGCTGAGCTAAAACTCAAACACACTTACCGCCACAACTACAAGCCAACTCTGCATCCAAAAACTACATTTCCGATGTCGCAGGGTTTGTGACGTCATCAAGACACGCCTGTATTTACAGTCTTGGGTCGCGCCTCTTCAGAAAAAAATTATAATTGGAGGGATTTTAGTAGAGTTTTCAGCCTGATTCTTTTTTAAAAGAAAGGGATCCTGATCTATATTTTTAATTTATTATAAAATACAAATATAACGTTGTGGTTTTAAGAATACAGGCATTTTTGTGAGCCCATTGCACTTAATCTACAATACAATATATTGCAAATAAATCTGCGTTTGAAAATAGGTTTGTAAAGTTTATGGTGCGTCTGCGATGTAAAAGTGGAGCTGCTTTAGTTGTAAGGTTATAGGCTGGCCACTTTTCTTAATCTTTACCTCTTTGTGCCGCAGATGTGGAAACATGTTTTAGGAAGGTACTGCAGTGAGAACATATAAAGTGAAAATAAGAAGCTTGACTGCCTTAAACACGAACCACGTCCTCTTATAAAACAGAAATACTTGAGTTCATTTTACTTTTCAGGCACAAGAGGGTGCTGTACCACCAGTTCCTACGGTTTTATGTGCAGGTTGCAATAGATGTTCTTTACAATGAAATCAGAGTAAAACAGTACTCTGCATAGGGCCAACATTTTAGTCAGCTACAAGGAAAATTATTGATTTGCGCACAATAGGTCCTGAGTGCAGCCCAAAGCAATATAAATATGCTTCATTAGAATTTATGTCTCTAGCCTAATTAGAGTCGGATGAAATTTTGCATGCTCTAGCAATCATTTGTTTTCCCGTTTACTTCCCACTTTAACCAGCTAATTACCTTACCCATGGAGAGGTTCATAGACTTTGTTTGCTTAAGAAGCTTTAATGAAGTGGGAATACAGGTTTTGACTTCAGAAATTGAAATTTTGGCAAGCAAATACACCCAGACAGATTATGCGGCAAGTCGCATATTTGTTTATTGAAAGTACACTGATGTTGAACTGCAAATAGATTACATATCTACCTGCATACCTTTGTATCCAAGCCACTGACAGATGCGTTCATCTATAGAGTAGTAAATTAGACCCAAAGGTTTAAAATCATGAAACTTTTATTAAAAACATTAAATTACTTAAAATATTGATTCTCCATTTGTCGGGGGTGACTGGTCCAACAGTTAACGGGGTGAAGTGATCTTGTATGAGGGGCTCAGAGCCTTCAGAGCAGCCGCAGGTTTCTTCAGCTCCTTCATCACCTGCAGACCCAGAGCCTTAACGGGCCGGAAGTTGACCCGGGACCCGTCAGGACCTGATGGACGAGGGGGCGTCTCCTCTGGGTCACAGGCTTCAGTGACAGTCACCTTCACGGGTTTGCTCCGGTGGAACAAGGATTCCCGCCTGCTCGTGCACGGGCTCGCGGCCAGAACGCCCCGGAAGCCGTAAGGTGTGGTCACCTTCGGCACGTGCGTCAGAGACATCGCTGCTCGAGTCGTCGCGTCCGCGTCGACCGACTCCTCCGCTGCAGCGGCGGCGCGGCGCAGACGTCCCGTCCTGGGTGTAGGCAAGCGGAGCAGGCACCGAGGAGAGGCCGCGAGGCGGGTCGGGGTCCCGGGCGGGCTGGTGTCCGTGGAGTCGGAGTCCGACAGGAGTCTGGTCCGGTCGGGGGAACTCCTGCGGAGCCGCGGAGAGGCCAGGAACGGACTGCGAGAGGGGATGAGGAAGGTCGGGATCCGGTCCGGAGTCAGGACCATCGTCCTCAGAGACAATCCGGATTTAACTGCTGACATCGTGGTTGAGGCTGCAGAAACAGACACCAGTTTCAGAATAACAGCCCCAAAACACCATAATCCCAAATACCTGCAGCTTACCTGAATGAATTGGAAATCAACTTTTGTGCAGGATTGTTCCTCCTGCTTTTTAACTCCTGATCAAGAAGTCTGACCTTTAAAAACAAAAGCTGATAAACTTGTCTAAAACTTAATTAACCTAGTTAACCTGAACTCTGCAGCTGTTATTGTTATTCCACTGTGAGGTTGTTTTCTGGTTTATATCAGCAGCAGTGGCAGTAGGTGGATCCAATCAGACTTTAATGAGGGACCTGTCAATCACCCAGACTAAAACCACCTGAGACTCATTCACAGCTGTCAGTTTGCCATCAAACATCATTAAGGTGTCTTTATGGCTTTAAAATCCTCCTAGAAAATATGCTAAACAAAATGGACATTGGGCTGATCCTTAATTTTAAAAGCTAAATGGATTCTAATGGAAACCTTTTTATTATCATTTGAAGTGACGCACTGTAGAGGAAACAAGAGCTCAAAATGGAAATAAATGAAATCTCTTTTAGTCTCCTGCTTGTTGTTAGATGAAGATGGCTGCCACAGTTAACTGACCTTAAAAACACAAAAATGTTTGTAATTGGGTTTTTTTTTTTTACAAATATTGATCTAAAATTTGGTGAGGCAGTAGCTGAGAGTTGTCCCCAACACATATTTTGAGCACTAACAGATTGCACAAGATCTTTGTTTAATTTTTTACCTAATTACAATTAACTCTGTTAGCAAAATATGTCATAAAACCACTGGATGGATTTTGCACAACTCATTAACTTTAGGAGCCAACCAACTGACCTTAGAAAATTACAATATGGTTATATTTCAGTAAAATTTGGTTTGATTGTAGCTGAGAGTCATTTAAAACACATGCCCCATGTGCTACTTACTGTGTGAGATCTTTGCTTAAAACTTTAGCATTAACTGTTCGAGTCAACCCTGTTTGTTAGCAAAATATCTCATGAACTAAAGGACAGATTTTAATGAAACTTTCAGAAAGTAATCAGTCGATGTAAACAATTTACTCGAAATCAAGATGGCCACCACAACTGATCCATATTAGCCATACAACATACCTAATATTCTGTTTATTTTTCATATATTGAGCTAAAATTTGATGTGGTAGAAGCTGAGAGTCATTCCTAACTCATATTCAGAGTGTAACATCTTGCAACATCGTATGAGATTCCTCATATTTTCAAGATTTGACCAAAACAGGTAAAACTGTTTCTCAATGCATTCCTTTAAGGAATGATAGGCCTTGAATAACTGTTTTTTTATTTCACTTGGACAAACCCATTTAATGCCTCAACTTTTCCTTGAGGGTATTTTTAGTGATCAAAGAAAAAATGACAATGTCGACATTTTTTTTAATTTCAGTTTTTGTGGCTTTTTGTGGATCTTCAGCAAACATCATTTGTTCCTCATTTGTTTATTTATTATATTTCATGTCCTCTAGAAAATCAGCTCGCTGAACCAATTAAGGCTTCGTAACGACACATGGCTGCAAATAAAATTTTAAGAAAGGACTTCTGCCGTTTTCTGACTACTTTGGAAAGTTCAGACTCTGAACTGGTGAAGTCTGGGTCTCCACTTAAAAAGGAAAAATCCTAAAATTAATTCTTGTAAAAGATGCTTTGACAATAAAAAAATATTCTTGTGTTGGTCAAATTGTCTTTTTGTGTTTTGTGTTTTTACCAAAAGTCAGAAAAGATCAGAGGCCCCAGAGACACATTTTGACATGTTTTTCCAAACACTGGTAAAATGTTCAAATGGTCCTTTACTGACGGTGGTGCCATAGTGCTTAAGAGCAGCATCACCCCTTCCCCCATCAGAATACCCAGTAACAGACATATGACACCCTGAAACCATTGGTTTGTTCGTTTTTTATCAAGAATTCATCTGACATGACTGAACAACAGATGAAGAGTTTTTACTGCAGTGAAACAAACAGGCAGGAGCTGCTAAAAACAGCAGGAAGTCCAAAATATGAGTCCATGCCCCCGCAGAGGAAAAAAAAGGACAAGGGTCAAACTTGTCACCGTTGCTGGAATCATGTTCGCTGTTAAAATCAGTCCATTTAGTTTAAGAGTTTGTGCTTCCTCCTCCAAGGGCATCATGGGAGAACAGCCGGCCTGTTCGGAGTCCAGCAGTCGGTCCTTGTCTCCATGGGAACAGAATCAGTCTCGTCATGTGAAAGTTAGTTCACAACATGGGTTTAAAATCCACATCATCTCTGAGCCTATCTCAGGCCTCCTCCAGAGGTCGATCGGCTGGTTGGCAGGCGGTCTCTGTTGGCTTACGTGTGTTCGGTCCGACAATCCATCAGTCACTATCGGAGCCAACCGCCGATGAGCCTTTCCTCTTCCTCTTAGGTGCTTTGGGCTTCGAGTCCTCCTCCTCCTACAACACATTCAATAACATCACTGCAAAACCTGCCATCAATTCAAAACATGGATGGAGATCTAGTATGGGTAAGACTTGAATGGAGGTCACACAGACGGTATGATTTCTCAATAGGTAAAATTTGTTCATCCAAAATAGAAGATAAAGGGCAATAAATATAGCAATAAGGAGCCAGAAATTTGAGCACATTTCATAACTTATTATTGCGATGCCTTTAACAAAGGGCTGAAGTAAAGTAAGATCATGAGCTTAAGTTTATAGGTATCATTAAAACATGTCTAATCAGAATAACAATCTATGTTGAACAAAACAATTTTTTGTAGTTCATATCTGTCTCTTCTTTTCCCTCAGAAATTTAATCAAACATGCCTAACTTGGTCATAGTTTTAAAAACAGAAAGGTAAATCGAGGGATTTATTTTCACTAGTCCGCACAAACAACAGTCTGGAACTATCTATTTGATCAAACACAAAGTTTAGTTGTCCAGAGTACTTATTATTACTTATTATCAACATCATGTGGCAAAGATAAGTACCGAGGCACTACTGGATCCGCTCTCCTCCTCGTTGTTGGTGGGCGGAGCTACTCCTTTCCTGGAGCGAGGCGACGAGGCCGGAGCTTTTCGCCGAGACTTTGGAGGCTTTGACTGCGAGTCCTCGTACTCCTCTGCAAGAGCGAATAGATCACTGAACCTGCAGGGAGAGGAAGTGATGTCAAAAGCATTAGTCATCATGAGCGGATGTGACATCAGGTTTAGTGAATGGTTTAGCGTGTGAGCACCTCATTTTATGAGCTTCATCACAGCTGGCCTGAACGTGCTGCAGAGCCTGAAGGATCGGAGTCTGAGTAAAGACTGATAGAGACAAGCAAAGAGTTACTGACCTGTGGATCAGTGATTGATCAATAACCGTTCAAATGTGTGTGTGGGTGTGTGTGTACTGACAGTTGTTCTTTGTGTTGCTGAGACTTAACCTCAGGTTGTCCAAGTGCTCTAAGATCTGTTCCAGGGTCAGCTGAGCCAGTTTACTGCTCGAACTACGGAGACTGAAGGCACAAAAAGAGTTAACTTTCAGCTGCCACACAGAAAGCTAAACCATCTTTTATTATATTTAAAAATAAAGCAGAAAAGAGTTGTGAAATGTTCAACAGTACTTTTCTATGTCATAAAACACAATTTGTCTTTGTTTATTACAAAGTTCCTTCACGTTTTTCATGTAAAAATTTGAAACCAAACTTAAACTTCCAAATTTCTCGGGGAATTTTTTGCCCATTTTTACCTTTTAAATTTGAAGATTTTCTATATATTCATGGCAGATATTTCTACAGTAGTACAGCTTTATTATCAAATGAGTAATAAATCTTAAGAGGTGCATGATTCTGCACGTATCTGTAGTTTCTACGTCAATAACGCAAAAAACAAGATACCAATGCCTAGAAAGTTAAACTCAAAGTAGATGAAGCAACAGCTGACTTATAAAAATCAAATTCCAGCCTTTTCCAAACTGGAATTTGAATTATGGGGTCAACGGGACCTCCCAAACTTTATTCTTACTCTCCTCACCTCTGTCTTTTGCGGGGCTGGTTGTTGTTCTTGATTAGCTGAGCCTTGATGTGTTCTCCCAGTGTGTCGTCGTATTTTGACGCCCAGTGTCTGAGGATGCTTGTGGTGAACTGGTCCTCAGGGTGACAAGGACGACTCAAGACCATCTTCACCATTTCCTCACTTGGCCTGAGAAAAAAGTAAAAAACAAAACATTTACAAGGGCGGAAAGAGATAATTGTAACTTATATTGGGAATTTTTTTTTGTTCGTTTGTACTTTTCTCTGCGAAGCTGCAACAGCAAACAGGACAAGGCCTCTGGGTGTTCTGAGAAACAAAATTACAAAGAACAAAAGTCTGTAAAAACTATACAACAGCTCTGCTTTGTTCAGTCTCTCTATAGTTGTATTGAGTGAACAGTTCTTCAGTCGTCACCTTTGTATTTGAGGTGCTGCAGGATGGGGATGATGGTTTCCAGGGGGATACTGTGGGCCAGAAACAGCTGCCAAGTGCTGTACTGCTCAAAGGTCTCCCAGTCCAGAGACTGAACTGAAGGGTAAAACAACAGGATATGTAGACAAACTGAAGTCCAAACATCAACATGAGACACACTGTAATTTTTTTTTCTTACTGAGGATGTTGAGAACTGAGTCTTTACGAAACATCACCAAGTTCCCCATCATCACATGACACATTAGCTCCTGTAACTGCACACAAACAGGTGACATCCAGGTTACTTCACAGGTAAAACAAAAGGGTTCTGTCCCAGGACTGCAGGGACACTCAAGTCTTACCTGCATCGAGTCAATAACGGCTACAATCATGTTGAGCAGCTCGCCACTTCGTAGCGTTTCATCTGGAAACTGAACAGCAACAAAGATCTTTGTCAGAGTGTGTTTGTGTACATCTGAAGGTAAGACCAAAGTTTCAGGACGTGATGAGGATAGTTCATAAAATACTACAAGGTATGAACATTTCTTCACAGGAGAGACATTTGTGCATTGTTCCGTCAAGGAATTCCATCTGTGTGAGTCTGCCTATACCTCAGAGTAAATGGAGGGAGTGAGGTAGCAGAGAAGCCGAACGTCGTCCTCCTGACAGGCCTTCATGTCCATCATCAAACACGTGTGCAGGTCACCGAGAGCTGTCGCCTGAGCAAACGACTCATAGAGCATCATTTTCCCGTTTGCTGCTTTACTGTTGGCGCACACAGACAGATGCTTAAACGTTTAATGTTCACGTGTTGGATATTATCATGTTTGCGTCTGTTATTCATCTTTACACGTCGGTCACCTTGCTTTTAGGTAATACAGTAGGTGATATCCAATCTTTGGCTGCTTCTGGTAAAGTTCTGCCAACATGTCTAGCAGCACTGAGAAGCCACTGTTGTCCTCCTGCATGGTGGCCAGGTTCCTGAAGATCAGGCAGACCGGTTTAGACACAGACTCCTCCAGAGACCTGGACAGACAAACCGGTGATCAGAAACAAACTGGACATCATGGACACAGTCAGGTAAACAGAAAGACAAGTCAAAGGACAGCCTTACTCCTCGGTAATCTCCTCTGGGAGGACCTCTCCTCTGAAATGATCTTTAAATAGTTCAGCCAAACAGGAAGCCAGAGCTGACATCTGTTCTGTATCAAAGTCCTCCTGCAATACAGAGGAACATGGTATGACTCATAAATTATTTTTAAATATGGCAGACTCTCTAGGAGTGAAGATTATTATTATGTGAATAATAAACCCCAGATGGATAAGTGTTACACAACTTATAAGCCTTGCCTCCTTTCGATTTGCTTTCAGAAAACAGAAACGTAAATTTCATAAATGTTAGAGAAGTCACTTATTTAGTGTTTGAACTGCAGGAACTATTGTTGACACAAAGAAAAAGAGAAGTAATTAAAAGAAGAATCCAAGCATGCTTAAATTTCTTTTTTCGAGGTCTATGTTTGTGCTGTTTTAATGTCACTTATTTTTGACATTAACGATTGTTCGGGTGTTAATGTGCCTGATGAGTTTGTAATTGGGATGTCCTATGGATTCTGTGGTAGTGATGGGTGAGAGGAGGATGTTAGCAAAGCTGACAGCCATCATGGACAATCCCCGCCACCCTCTGCATGAAACTGTGGGGGGGCTGAGCAGCTCCTTCAGCCAGAGACTTAAACATCCTCGCTGCAG
>JAOXNZ010000177.1:5560636-5572592 GCA_028566095.1 Kryptolebias brasiliensis | reverse complement strand
GTTCCTTTAAAAAAAATATTGTTCTTTTTGAAATTCTATTCAGCATACTTGCTCTATATTTTGCTTATGTTACTTTTAATTTCTTGCTACTATTCTACTACTTTTAGCTTTTAGCTAAACTTTTTTTGTGTGTGTGTTTAGGTAGCCTTTTGCAACTTTTTGTTTTTATCAACTCTTTTGCTACTTTTACTTATTCTAACTTTAATCTAGCCTTTTGCTCCTTTTAGCTTTTAGCTGATCTAAAGAGTGTAATATTTACAGCTGACAAACTAAGAGTAGAAGCTGAAAAACTGAATGAGTTGTACATCTTTCATTATCTACAATGGTTTCATTATTTTTTCAGACACACATAAATACATTAGTTTTCAAAATATTTCAAGTGATCTTATGATGTAAAAAAATAGATAACTGATTATACTCTGGCAATGATTCACATGTGAATAGTTGCTGATTTTATAGTTTTGTGAAAGTTTAATTTTGAATACCCAGAGTAGAAAGCAAAATTGTACTGATATGTATATGATATCTAGGTGTTGTGCTCTCTACACCTGTGCTGCTTCCTCAGCAGGATCTTAATGGTGTGGAAGTCGGGTCGCTCGCTCGGTTCCTCGCTCCAGCAGCGCTGCATCAGGACTCCCAGCTCCTCACTGTGACTGTGGAAGCAGAGGGAGGGACGGAGGGGGGTCAGGTCACCCTGAATCACCGCCTGGATGATCACTGCGGGGTGTTGGACACAGGGAGAACATGTTAAAAGTGATGCTGTCAAAAACAGAAATTGAGAAAAATTGAGTTCTTCTGCTGGAGCTGTTCTGGCAGTTGGATGAGTTGAGTAACACCCCCTGGAGGCCTGATTGGAACCAACACTGACTGTAAAGCTGAGCTCATGAGTTTGACCCTCTGACAGATCTATGACTGAGCACAACTAAGACCTGATCCAAGATCGGTCAAACTGAGAGTCTAACATACAAAAGATGTGTTGAGTTTAGTCAGAAAACTAAATCTAAGGCAGCTTTTTGCCTTTGAAGCAGTTTATTTTTAGCCGACAGGTGGTTCTGGGTAAATATTCAACACTCCAGTTGCTTTGGAAACCCTCTTGATTATTTCTCATCTGAAACCGAGTGGAATCATTCAGACGATTCTTTACTCCAGTTGGTTGTTGCATCACACTTTAGATTTCTTCATATTCATCCACTCGGCTTCACCAACAGTCTGTCTTCACTAAAGGTTGCAGAGTTTCACTGACATTAAAAAGCTTCCAAACTCGTTTTCTTCTGATAGTTTAAATAATACTGACAACTGTATAATCATTATTATCTGCATTTGCTTTTTGTTTTAATATTTTATGGTCACATTTGCAACTTACCTATTGTTTTACTGTCAAGTTTTTTACGTGGCAGTGTGAGCTACCTAAATAAACAATAAGATGCACATCATCAATCAGCAGCCAGTCTTCTTAAAAATGCCTTTGACTTCTTTATTAGTTGACAGAACTTCTGACTACAGAACCATTATTGATTTTAAAGTGTTTTGCATTTCATCTAAAACTTAAAAATGCTTTGTTGATCTAGTTGTGTGTGAAAGGTGCACATTTAAAACTGAAGAAATGATAATAACATTTCTTTAACTGTTTCCTGAAGATGCCTACTGATTAGTTTATTCACGGTAACACAATATAACTCCTAATTGTGACGTCATGCTTCTTACTTTTTTGTCAGATTTCTTTAACAAGTCAGACTTTTCATTTATTATTTGTTTTGTGGTTTAAATCTTTTATTACTGATTTATCTCCTGAAGTATAATCTGAACACACAATGTCTAGTAGAGGGTCCCATCCATCCATGTTTTCACAAACTTTTAGTTTCAGTTATCAGTTTGTTTAAAGGTATTTTTTTTATTTTCACATTTACTGTATTTAAGTAGATTCCAAACTTAGGGTTCAATTAAGTGATGTTCAATAATAAATGTTAAAGGCTTCATAACTAAATTACCTGAGAACTTTTTCAAGTTTTACAACAGTACAGGGTTATAAACAGTACAAAATTAGCCTGAACCACATAGCTAAAACAGCCACATTAATATGAGTGTTCTCTGTTTTTAACGTTGACCAGAAAACAACACGTTTATTTCAGGAATTCAGATAATACGTGACACACAGAGAGTGCGAGCTGATGGTTCCTGAACGAATCGCTGACGGGTTAATGATGTGTTGAAGGGGACGGGTCGTCCGGCTGCCACACAGGAATGTAAATAATACAACACTATTATCAACATCTGTGTTTCAGCCCAGATAAGACGTTTGATTATCAGTTTGTGCTCAGCTGGTGTCCCGCTGTCCACTGACCTTTAGGAGTGAGGGATTGTGAATCGAGGAAGAAAACTCCTTTTAGAAGAGCCACCTCCTGCAGGATTATACCAAAGCTGTAAACATCCCCCTTCTGGGACCCGCAGAGGGAAGGGTACTCTGACCTCAGGAGCTCAGGAGCCGTCCAAAGCTTACCTGCCAAGTGATGAACACTTATAATTATTACCAAAATCTTAAGCTGAATTAAGTGCATACCTGTGTTTTGAAACATGTTTTTTACAACTTATTAACAAGAATTTTTATAGGACACTACTGTGAACAAACTTGCTTTACACACATTTAAGAAGCTGTGCATTAATCATCTGTTTTTCCATACTGTATTAGCGTGTGTGGATGTGAGATGCAGCTTTAGTAACACTGAAAGTGTCATACGTGCGTAGTAAGCATGTGTGTCCTCAGGGCAGCTGCTGGTCCGTAGACTCTGCAGTCCGTAATCCGTGATCTTCAGAACAAATCGACTGTCCACCACACAGTTGGATGACTTCAGGTTACCATGAGAAACAATGACACTGTTGTGGAGGAACGCCATTCCCTAAAGAAAAGCAGACAAATAAGTAGGCAAAAACTACCCAACACAAAAATTTTACAGATATTGAGCTAGATATTGGTGTAATAGTAGCTGAGAGTCATTTACAACGCATACTCTGGGTGTGACATCTTGCAATATCGTTTAAGATTGTGCATAATGTTCTTTTGAGGTTTGACCAAAACAGATACAACTTCATGATTTTCTCTGAAACAACATATAAAGTATGAAAACTAGAAACTCTGTTCATTGTGTTTGATTGACTGTCCTCATTTGCCCCGCACACCAACACTCTGCTCCATCACCTTTAGGTTGTTACCTTGACGATGTCGGTAATGAGAGAGTATCTGAACATCCAGTCCAAAGTGATGCCGTCACTCTCCATCAGATCCTGCAGAATAAACATAAACAAGTTGGTCTAGCCGTACATGTAGGTGTGTTACTGTGTTACAGCTCCTCCAGTTAACAAGTTATTCTCAGGAGGTGATGCTGTGAAGTTAAAACAAGCACGCCCCACAAGGAGGCAGTGACATCAGGGTTATATTTGGCTGGAGTTTTTGTTTCAGTCTGAGAGCGAATAGAAAAAAATCCAAACACATGAAAAAGTCTTAAAATTCTTTAAAGTTGATGAATTGCAGTGTTATTTACATGCAAGCAGAGACTTTATATGTTTAAGCAACAAAAACAAGCCTTTATATTGAACAAAATACTGTATGCTCTTGATTAATGAAAGTAATATACCCTTATAGATATAATATTTTTCAAGGCTCTGAACTTTCTGACCTAAAATTGATTCCACCCTGAACCTTCTTCCATCAATTGAAGACATTCCTCTGAGGAAATGTTTCTACCCTGAGCACATATATGAATCTTGAGAACATACGTGTGTGAGTTTTTGTTTGTGCATGTTGAATACAGGGTCGATTTCACATCTGCCTCTGCAGGTGACGCTCGTCATCTGCAGGACTGTCTCCTTCAGAGCTGAAAACATCTCCATCCTCGCAGGGCAGAAAATAACTCATTCTGCTCTTCGATTCTGCGGTCATCTGGCAACAACCCAAACCCCACGCAGCCCACATCAGCCCACTGAAGACTGACTTATCTCCTCTCGTTGCTAGGTTACCCCACCGTAAGGTTGCTAGGCTACAGTGCTGGAAGATAACGGAGATGTGGGAGAACATAAAAAGTATAGGGAAACTTTCACTTCTGGAATGCTACCTGATGGTTTGATGAAGTGATACGATTTGGTTTTGATGTGAAAGAGCAAAGTTGCTGGTGGATGATGGAGGGTTTTGACAGGTGACTGACAAGTATATCTACTCTCCTGCCTTTACTCCTTTTACTCTCCATGTATGTATTTGCAGTTGTAGTATTTTGCAGCCCTGCCTCAGTTTCTTTATCTTATCTGTGGGTGTGTGTTGAACACCCAGTTTCAGAGTCAAAGCAACCCTTGATCTGCTCTGTTGCATAGACTCTCAACAAACCCTAGACTTCAGCATCAGTCCACTTTTATGGACAGTTTTCCAACAAGAATATGATAAATCTTCAGTAAAGGAAGCTCATGTTTTACAACGCAAATGTCATTGTAAATGGTGTGGGTTCTGGAGAAATATTCAGCTTGCTTTAATATGAATCATTCACCCTCTTATGACCCCGCGCCACTTGTCATAAAACAAAGTGAAGACTCAAAACAACTTGCTGACTTCCTTAGAGAGGCAACGTTTTACCAACTGGCATTTGATCACGTACTAAATCTGACTGAATTAAACTGTGTTACATTGAGTTGTAATGAGACTGAAGCAGAATAAACTATATTGAATTAAATTTGAACTGAACCTGCTGGTTTTTGTGTGTAGTGTCCTGAGCTGAATTTTGTTGTGAAATTGCACCATCATAGAAGAATACTGATTCTTAACATCACCCGCCCCGACAGTTAAAGAGCAATAATGTTTTTGCTCGTGTCTGTGTGACAATTTTACAGATACTAAGCAAAGAACTGGTGTGGTAGAAACCAATACACACTCCAAGCTACACACACTGCGCAATATTTTTGCTTACAACTTTGGCAAGAACTGTTGCCGTCTACCTTGTCTGAGTGTCAGCAAAATATCTCATGAACCACTGTACAGATTTGAATGAAACTCTTAGAAAGTAATCAATGGATGTTCATTTAGATCAGATTAACATTTAAAGTCAATCCAATTCTAGATGGCCATGGTGGGACTTTTTGAGTTTTGAGCAAGAAAAATACATCTTTCTATCAAACAAATATTAAATTTACAGTTATTTAGCTAAAATATGGTGTGGTAGCAGCTGATAGTCATTCTCTAAACAATAACATCTCATGAGATCTCACAGTTTCTCATAAGATCGGTCATAATGTCATTCACAAGTTTTGACCAAAATGGATATAACTCTGTCCCTTCTCATCATAAGATGATCTTACCTTTAATTAAAAAGGTATTTTGTGTTGAACAAACCAGCATTAATAGCTAATTTACGGTGCTCATGGTTTCGAGGGATACGGATGATTAATTAAAGGAACATTCTTGAATGACAGAGGTAATGATAACTGATAAATGGGTAACAATGGTTGATATTGTGTGCATTGTGTTTACAGGTGTGCTGTACCTGAAGGCTCCCTCTGGGACAATACTCCGTGATAATGCACATGTTTGGTGGGTCAAGGCAAGCTCCGATGAAACGAGTCAGATGTTCATTATGAACATCTCGCATCTGCAGAAACACAGAGATTCAAATCACATCAAAGCCACTAATGCCCCAGAGGCGGGAGTACTAAATCTGAAATTAGATACTTAAATGTCAGCGTTTGCCAGAATTTCATTCTTACATGCTTCAACTCAAACAAAACCTTCCTCGTCAGTTCAATGCGTTTTTTATTAATATATTTGATGGCTGACAGATTGCCCTGAAGGAGAGAAAACAATGCAAGGTTATCTCTTTACGCATGGCACCATCGTCCTATCAAACCACCGTAAGAATGATTTAACTCAGTCAAAGTGTCTGTCAAAGACCTTGTAGTATCCTGTTTTGGTGTAGATCTGAAAGTTTCCCTCCATGGTCATCAAAGAACCATAGTTGGATCCTTTCTGTAGACAAGCAAAGAGTCAGATGTTAAGATTTAAATGGTTATTCACAGCAGGAGGATACTTTAAGTTTAGTGACAGCAGATTTCTTCTGAACTGAGCAAAAATATAATCCTAAGGAAATCAAAGTAAATTTGCTTTGAAAGCAAAACACTAGCTAAAAGTAGCAAAATGCTATCTAAAAGCTGAAAATATCAAAGGGACAGCTAAAACTAGTAAGGTGCTTGCTAAAAGCAGCAAAATATTAGCTGAAAATGAATAGTTGCAAAAGGCTAGCTAAAAGCTAAATAAAGGAAAAGGCTAGCTAAAAGCTAAAAGTGGCAGAAATGTAACATAAAAAGATAAAAATAAAGCGGGTATGCTGAAGCAGATTTCAAAGAGAATGTTTTTGAAGGAACTGAAGATCGCTAAATGTATTTTTTAAATATATTTGTAAATGTATGTAAGACTTGTAATTAAAGTTAAATATTTTGAAAAGTATAAAAGCTACAAAAGCCAAAGGTCACAGCACCCATTTCCTGAATGAGCTGAACATTTTGATATATAAAAGGCTAAAATAGTAAATTGTATACAGAAACAGAAGAAGAGTGAATATTGAGCATTAACACAACTACAAGGAAAGATCTGACAAAGGAACACCTGAAAACTAAGGACTTCATACCCTGGGGAAACACTGAATTGTTACAGGACTGGTGCAACAATCAGAAACCAGAACCAGCTTCAAAGTCTAATAAATAAGCCACGTTTTTTACCAGAGACATGGTGAGCCTGCTGCAAGTTCTCCGCATGGTTTTCTCCAGGTTGCTCAACTGGATGTCCTCCCAGGAGACTCTCCACAGCTGGGCAGCCAGTTCACTCTCTAGCTTCAACTTCCTATTCAACAGACAGGAGGACAGGTGTGTGTGCGTGTGTTTGCAGAGTCGGTAATTAAGTGTGTGTTAAAAATAAAGAAGGAGAAACGTTGAGAGAGGTGACGGAGAGTTTAAAAGCGAGAGAGACGGAAATGAAGGATCCTAAAGAGACTCGATGTTAGCTCATCAGTCTGGTAAGAAATAAACTTTATCTTTCTAGTTTGAGGCCCTTCATGATGCTATCTACAACAGCCAAGGCATTATTCTAGAGAACCCCACTTCAAAAGCCCTAAACTATTATTATTGAGGGGTAAACAAATTTTGTCCATCTGCCTGCAGAGCAGAATGACCTGAACAGCCATGAAAAGAATTATTTCACTTTTCTGCAATCAGAGACAACTTATGATGGTCCTTTCTTCTTGTGTTGTTAATTTGTTGGAGGTCTTAATGTTTAGCAGTGTTAATTAGTTTAGTGTTAATTAACCCCGTTTAAGTTTAAAATAAAGTTATTTTAATCATAAATTACTCTGAAGTTAGCAATGTTTGGTTGTTTTGAAAAAAACGCCACAAAGACCTAAGGTTTTTGCTCCATATCTTTATTAATATTTAATATACCAAAACAGTAGGATATGTAAACAACAAGTTTGTTCATGTTTTCCTTTATAAACTACTCTGCTCTCCTTGGACTTCAACCATATCCAGCTCTCTGCAATAACTTTAAATATCAGTAACTTACGCCGATTTATATTTAGCACAAAATCAACCACAGAGTACAGCTAATTCTTCTATATACTTCAACAAACATGCACGTCTGTTATCATAATACAATAATATCAAGGTTATTTACCCACTAAAATAATATTTTTTATCTTGTGTAATGTGCAAATAGTAAACAATACTTTTGTCCAGTAATTTATAATAATTTAACACATGCAGATAAGTTCATAACTGTGTTCAGTTTCCTAAACTTGTAAGAAAGTGAGGACAAAACAGAAAACAGTTAACTCCTTTGTTTTTTTTTTTAAATATTAACTCTCCACCCCCTCATTATGGGCCTCGCTGTAATCTCCCTATTTTTGACAGACAGAAGGAAGGAAAGAAAGGAAGAGGATGTGTGAAAAAAGAAGGGAGGGAAAGATGAACAGGAAAGAGAAATACAAATAAAATGGAGAGAGAGAGAAAGAGAGAGAGAGATAAAGAGGTGCTGTGAGAGTTCGAATTGCCACAAAACCGTGTGTGATCTTTGCATTATTTTTGGTTTTTTGTGCAAACCAAGTTCAGTTTCTCAGCTTGAGATATGAAAAACTGCAGAATGAAGACAATTTGTCTCACAAAGACCAACAAAGGGTTGTCAGTGAAAGTTCATATGTGGGCAGAAGTGGAAACGCATGTGTGTTTCTGATTGGATGTAAATTCAGGAGCAAATTTTCTAGAAAAACATACAAATCAGACCCTTTTCATTAACTGGTTTAGACTGCACAGTCTGCCACGTGGTGGCGGTAGAAACTACTTTGCTTGGACACTTAAACTCAGTAGTAGAACCAGTTGTTCTAACCAGAAACAAATCTTGAGGATTCAAATAACAATTAGGAATTAATTTCAGAATTACTTTAATGTCTGGGACATTATATCCAGAGGTGGAGAGAGCACTAAAATATTGTCAAAATACTAATATTAAGAGGATTTTTAAAAAATCCAAGTTCAAGTAAAAATACCAACAATGCTACTCAAGTGAAAGTAGAATTAGTTCATCTAAAACTGTCTTGGAGTAAAAGTGACTTTTTTAAACATCGAGAGAGGCTCTCCTGTACAGTAAAAAACAGGACAAGATAGAATATTTTCCTAAGTTATATTTGATATTTTTTATATTTATATAATAATAGTATAAATAAAAGTGCAATAACGTCCCTAAAACATGTCAACACAAGGCATTTAAAACACTTGACAAGACATATTGCATTATTAAAGGTAGTATCTCACTGGGCTGCCACTGCTGGTGAACAGATCAGTCTCCACAGCTCTCACTTTACTCACTTGAGTTGCAGAGGCTCAAAGTCTTTTTTCAAAAATTTGTGATATCCCCCCACTCAAAACAGCCACAAAGCCACTTCTCCAAACCGTCTCAAGAGCTCTACAGATGCATCTGCAGAAGATGTACCTCTTCTGACAGAAAACACAACCAGGTCTAAATGATGATAAACATTAATTATTGAAAAGCTGGTCCAAATCTGCTTATCTTTATTTCTAAAGTGTACTCCATTAGTTTAAACCATAAACTTGGGGGCAGCTGCCAAGGTAATGTGAGCAGAAATGGGCAAAAAATCTGCACAGCCTAGAATACAGTTCTGCAGTTATTGCATTGGAAAAAAGCTGTAATTTTCAGAAATCAGCTGTGCAAAGCGTGGCTGCACGGCTTGCTGGTATGACCTTTACTGCAAATCACTGTGCTTCACTTGTTGATTAAACAACACATCAAATGAACCATATGGTAGCTGCTTTAAAAACGTTTTTATGACTTGCCTACCATTCAATATCTAGTTTACATTCTCTTTTTTACTGTTCAAATTGTACGTTTGACGCCAAAGACATAAAAAATAACTCTTAAAAACATTGTAAGGTATACTAAACGTCAATATCATACTACAAGAAAACTGACTGCTTCACGATTTCCATAAAATGGTAAGAGGTTTTGGCCTCATTCTGCTGATTTCAGCTGCAGCAGAAAGTGATGGGGGTTTGCTTTCTGCTGCCTCTGCAACACAAGTGCACACCTTGTTTGTCTTCATTTTTCACTGGATTTCAGTGTTAGTTTTTATTTTTGTCTGTCACTGTCTGCAGTAGTTTACTGTGGCCTGATTTATTTCATTGCATTTGTCTTTTGTTTCTTTCTGCATTAGATGAAATTTAAATTTTTTTGAAATATGATATTTTAAATCAAGCCTAATTAGGTTAAAATAAAATTACAGTTTTAATCCTTTTTTAAAAAAAGCAAAAATACTACACAATATTGAAGCATAACTGTTACTTTTATCCTCTGATATCATAACTGGGAGTTAATTGGTTGTTAGCCTAAATAAAGTAAGGCAAAAATCACAAAAGTTGTTACCATTACATCTAAAGTCTTCTTTAAAACACTTAAATGAGTGTATTCTGTTTTTTTTCTTTTTCAACAAAATGGCAATGGAAAATTCGATTCTGCTCGCATGTGTGTCTCACCTGTAGATAAAGATGGTGATGGTGACAATGATGACAAAGACAAAGCAGATCACCATGGCAACCATCTGATGCATTGTAACCGTACCTGTGTGGGCGAGAAGGGAAAGAAGCAACCATCAGCACAGGAAGAAAACACAACGCTCGCTTTAAATCTGTGCATGGAGATATTTTTGTGTGCAGCAGTCATTTGTGAAGATTTTATTTTGGGAGGAAAAAACAAAACAGCATTTTGCCAAATTCAGTTATAACCAGAAGATGTATTAATAATCTTTAGTGGCGTCCATAGTTTTGTCTTCAAATCTGTTTGCGTTTGTGTCCAGAGGTTTTTCTGTGCTGAGAAGGTGTGTCTAAATGTCCCATAATGTGCAAAAGGTTTGAATCCCCCCCCAGTCTTTTTATACTTCAGTTCCTGAAAGGTCAACTTTCTTCTAATCTTTTAAAGTGAGTTTGATCAATAATTCTCTCTGAATGTCTGAAGTAATATCTTTAAGAAATATAAATTTAAAAAAATCAAGTAAAAACCTGAAAGGGACTCACATTGTTGGACCTAAAATACTCTTATGTGTCAAACTATGTAATCTGGTATTTTTCACAGGTTTAAATAAAGGAATAGAAACAAAATATGCCTTTGTGAAGGCTGCTGGTGACAAAGTGTCTCAAGATTTGATTTAAAATTGGTTCTTTGCTAAGTTGTGTGTTATGTGTTGAAACAACACTGGTTCATTCCTTTGTATGCCTGAATGATTCATAGGTCAGAGTTAAGTGGCTTAAACAAACAACCAAAAACAACAAACATAAGAAAAACATTCTTCTGAAAATGTTCAGGTGCTGGACTAAAAATAAATGTAAGAGCAGCCAAAGTCCCCGAAATCTTTTAAGGACTCTGTAACTGTTTCATTGTCTTGAGGAGGTACAAGCATCTGATTAGGATGCTTCCTGAACGCCTTCCTTTGGAGTTGTTTCGAACATATCACACAAGGAGGAAACCCTTGGGAAGACCCTGAACTCTGGGATTATATAATTCCTTCTTTCTTGGAAAACCTCGGGTACTACTTCCCACGTGAGGAGCTGGAGAGTATCGCTCGGGAAACGGATGATTTGTTTCCCTCTAGAGTCTGTAGCTTCCAAATTCCAAACTCAGAAAATAACAAAAAAAAGACTTTTAAAAATTAGAATAAAATGGAGGCTGTAAGTGCGTCTGTTTAAATCTGTGTTTATAACTGAGTGTGAAGCTAGTAGTTGTGTTTTAGGTTTGTATCGGTAGGTGTGTCTGTATAATTCAGTCTGTGGTTGTGTCTGATGGTGTTTTATCATCTAAAGCTGTCTGCAGTCTGAGTGTTTTTAAACTTTAGTTTTGTTTTGTTCTACTTCTGTGAGTGTGTGTCAGTAGAAGACATTCATACGCGTGAGGCAGGCTGGGTTGTCATTTTTGAAGCCACACTCTGGGACGTCTGGAGGTGGAGAGCCCCCAGGCCACTGAAAGTTCAGACCTTTCTGCAGGACCAGTTGCTTTATACTGCCGTTATACACACACACCACCTGAAACACACAGCAGCAAACATCCGGAGTTACATGCCTAACCAATCGATCTCCATTACTCTGTTTCACACACCAGTTTGATCAAGGATATAGACTTTTTATTCCAGTAATATGTTTCACCAAACACTACTCTTAATGCCCAAACCTGATCTAAAGGCTGGTGGCCGAGATGCTAAAGCACAAAGCGTCTTGTGTGTGCTGTGATGACAGGAGGGAAAGAGAGTAGCGAGAAAGATTAGGTATTATTTCTTTATTACAAGTAATTTTGACTTTTAATGCAAAAGAGAGAAACCAACATTAAACAGAGGAGGAGGTCTCAGATTTCAGCTTTCTAAAACATATAATGGAGCATTAG
>JAOXNZ010000177.1:5538276-5560536 GCA_028566095.1 Kryptolebias brasiliensis | reverse complement strand
CTCGGATGAGAAGCGAAACGTCTTCAAACTACAAATTGAAGTCCAGTTGCTTTTGTTTTTAACCTTTTTTGGATTCAACAATGATTGTGTATATTGCATGTTTTTTATATCATGCAGCTCTAGTGGGAAACCTTCAAGACAGCTGGCAATATTTCCAGAAGTGGACGTCTCTCTCAGCAAGTTTACCTAAAAGGTCAAACCCTGAAATGCTCAGAGATATTACAAAATAAAAACCCAAAGAGCTGCAGCTCAGACCCAACAAGCCTCAGTTAGCAGGTTAATGTTAAAGTTAAAGACTAAACAAATATGGCCAGTATGAGAACCAATTCTGTCTTAAAAGAACACAGCAGTACAGCTTAAGTTTGTACATTTTCATCTGAACAAGATAAAAAACTTCTGGAACAATGTTCTTTGGACAAATGAGACCAAAAGGGAGATGTCTCACCATGTTTGGAGAAGAATAAAAACAACATATAAGCACGCCTTATGCTAATTGTTTAGCATGGTGGTGGAGGGAGGATGATTTGAGATTGTTTTGCAGCCACAGGACCTGAACACGTTGCAGTCATTGAGTCAACTGTGAACTCCTCTGTAAACCAAAGTACTCTAGAGTCAAACGTGAAGCTTTCTGTACAACAACGAGGCAAAATTAAGTCATTATCTAAAGAACCGCAGCAAATCTACAACAAAACAGTTAAAAAAAGATCTTAACCTGATTGAAATGCTTAACAGATCTGTGTATAAACACATGTTTAAAGACTTCAATGATGTAACAAAGAGAGGACTAAAAATTATCCAGCAATACGCAGGGAACTGATGGGATTATCCAGAAGACAATCACTGCTTCTAATTTTAAATCTACAAACTACTGAATCGCTTCTGCATTCTGGCCTTTTGTTCAACGAATAATAACACTGATTAATATACAGAGATGGCATCACAAGCTTGTATTTCACCTGAAACTCTCCAGAGTCCTCATCCGTCATGTCCCAGACAACAAAGTTCGTCTCTCTGTCTCCCAGCTCGTCCATCTCCACCATTCCCATCACCCCTGCAGAGACGCCACATGTGCCGGTTACAACACAGTTTCTCAACAGCATTTTTTAAAGACATTTTCAAAAAACATATGGTTGGTTCACTCATTGTTTGTTTCCTTTTTAACTTGTAAATTTTTTTTAATTTATTTATGATGACAGTAATTTGCGTGCACGTGTGTTTTTTTTAACTTAAAAAAACAGCATAGTGATTGAACACAGTTGTTGCTTTTGTTGATTTAAGTCCAACAAACTGACAGAAACCAAGAATGTGACTAAAAATATGTCCAAAAGGGGGGCAGGGGGATCTCAGGTTTCAGTTGGGAGGGTGGGAACAATCACAGAGTGAAAAACAGTCAAAGCTCCAGATTTTAGGTGAATATGAGATTATTCCAAATCAACATTCAGCACCTTAAAGATGGATCATTTGAGCTGTTAAAACATTTGTTTTTAATCATTCTGTGGACTGAATTCCAGTCTGAACCTTCAATTTATTAAACCACTGCTTATCAGTAACTTCTCAGCACCAGTTGGCTTACAGGACAGATTTCACTTAGAAAACGATGCAAATCATCACCCAAAATAGAAACATAAAGGAGAAAGACTTCAAGCATTTGTGTCTGGACATAAAAGGTCATGTAGAAATGCAGATATTGTTTAATTAAACTTGCACCAAAGCAAAGTTTCACAGCCAGTTAAAATGGACCAAATCCTTGTTACCTGCATAAATTAGAAACAGGATGAATGTTGGCCTGTTGAGCTTAGAGATAAGAAGTCAGTTTATGGAATCGGTCAATGCCAAGACCAGGTTTTCTTCCTGAATCATGAGTAGAACCCATTTAGTTCAAGGCAAAAAGATCCACTGAGCAGTTCCATTAACTAATACACAATGAAACATTGGTCGCATTCAGTCCTTCCTGCAGAACGTTGATTGAAGAGTTTCCTCTTGAGTCGAAAATTAGAACTTCTGTTATGCTGAGAAGGAACATGACGAGGACGTCAGGAAACTAGATGGGTGAGATTAGCAATCATCAAAAGACCAGAAACACCAGGGATTTAAACGCCTGTTTAGGACCTAACCATGAATTGGTGAGGTTGCTTATTAAGTCAAAAAAAAAACAGCAGAAAAGCTGAACCTTAGAGCTCTCCCTACTGGAGCGCTTGGTAAAGTACTTCCAACACGTTGTTGCTCCTGTAACACTGATCCTAAATTCAAACAGCGTCAGTCTCTCTTTCTCTGACGCACACGCTTGGTGATTGATGGACGCAGACTTAGTTTCAGTGTGTGTCGCTGGATAAAAGCAGTTCAATCTAATAAAGAGCAAGCAGGGCGGCCTGTTTATCGGCACCATCAACGGACTGAAATACACACACTGAAATGACACGGGTGTGTTTTCACAGACCGGAGTGTTTCAGCTCTGAGTCTGGTCCTGGATGTGATTAAACCGCAGGTGAGGTTTAAATTTAGTTCCTGTAGATGGGATAAATTAAACTGATACACTTATAGTAAATACTAGTATGTGTTTACAAATATAAACACTATAAATACTTGCATTTGGCAAGGATGATAAGCAACCATCTGTTACTGTATACACATAATAATTTGTTCTCTTTTAGGAAAGGACAATATTTTTAATAAAATAAAAGAACCAAATATTTAAATAAATTGGATTGTATAGAGTTTGCTGTGTTACACTCTGTTATTTATAGAGTAAAAGCTGCTTATTACAAAATAAACTTAAAAGAAAGAAAGGTTATTATGCTGCTGCATCATGTTTTTTAATTACACACTTTTTTTTTTATGAATCTCGTGAGGACTTTTTTTGTCCTCCTCTGTCACTCCTCAGTGATCAGATTAGTGATTGTCTCCAGCTGAGTCCCGCTGTTAGTGTCCTACTTCATGTAATGGATGACCATTTTCTGTGGACGTTTGTCTCGCTCACCTGGACCCCTTGTCTGGGCACGTCCCAGTCATTTCTTTGCTTCTTTTGTTTTTAACCTATCATCTTAGTTTTGTTGTCTTTTGATTTGTTTTTAAATTTAAGAATGAAAATGAGTGACAAGGCCGGTTCAAGACATCCCTGTCTGGATTTGCCTGATTTGTCATCTTTTTTTGTGACGTCTTTCTTGTCCATTTTCTTCTGGTCCTGGTCATTTGGGTCTATTTTGTCCTTTAATTTGTACTGCCTCTCTTGCCTTGTTCATCTGTGTTCTGTATCTTTTTTTAGTCCTAATAACATGAGTACGTGTTCTGTTTTCTATCTTTGTTGTAACTTAATGTGTGTTTTTATGCCTGTCCTCTATTTCTTAGCGTCTTCTTATGTTTTGTGATGTGTAGTTCTGAATTTTGATGTCTTCTTGACCCATTTTCTTGTTTTATTATTATTATTATTTTATTTTCCTGTTTTGCCTCATTTGAAACTCCTTGTCCAGTTTTGTTGTGTGACCACAGTCATGCACCTCAGGTCTGTCTTTTCCTGTTCTGTCCAAGGACCACCTTTGTCTTTGTCTCATCCTCTTCTGATTTAGCTGTGCTTTTTCTCAGTCTTAAAACATAAAAAAAATATAAGAAAAGTCCCAGCAGAGGAAAATAAACACTACAACTCAACCAGCATCTGGATTTTAGAACATTGCTGTCCTCCCTCCTAATGTCTCAGTGTTTGAGGACACTCGGTAAAACGTTTTACAGTTTCAGTCAAGACTTGGTGCTTTTCCGCTGTTTGAATTAAGAATGATGAAAGTTCCTATGTGTTTGTCTTTTGAATATTTCAAAAACTAAGATAACAGTCAAGTTATTTTACCAAAGTTTGAAACAACATGTGTGGCTGATGGACGGAGACGTTTTTATGGTCCATAAACTTTGGACAGTTTGAGTTGCTGTGATGATAGATTGCAGTCTGTCTTTACTATTTGCTCAGTGGTTTTTCTTTCTTTGTTTGGTTTTCTGGTGAAACAAGAAGAAGAGATTTCAGCCGAATGATCCAAATTCAATAAATACTATCTGCTGTTTTTACGCTTTTGGACGAAAGAATGTTTGATAAAATCTGAAAAAAAAAGGAGTCAAACTGGAGAAGATGAGATCAGGGGAAATATTTCTGAAAATATTTGAACTCTGAATTGTCAATTGGATTGTTTTTGAAGGAAACTGGATAAAATAAATAAGAATTCTTCAGTTTAAAGTAGAACAGAGATGTCGTGTTATCACAATCCTTCCTGTCAAACCTGCTGGGTGTGGTGTCAGTGTTTAGGATTTTGGGAATCTATTAAAAGAAATAGAATGTGTTTAACTGTTTCCATTATCGTAGATTTCATAAAATAAAAACTGTTGTGTTTTCTTAAGCTTGGAATGAGCTATTTCTGTCTATAAATGGTTGTGGCAGCCTGAAATAGACAAATACATAAACTTAACACATGTAAAACGCCAAGTCAAAATGTTTCAAAAAGCCAATTATCTAAAAAAAAAAGCAACTGTTTTGTGTTTTAAGGGAATATTATTTAGGCGTATAAAGTCACCAGTTCAAAAATTCAGCTGTAAAACAACTTCAATTTGTTTGAGAGCACATCTGAAAAAAATTTTATTCAGTGAGGGCTTCAGATTTACAGGATGCTGGTATTTTAAAATGTTTTTTTACATTTGTTTTAAACTCCCATTGGGACTGTAACATTCCAAAAGAACTTGTATACATTCATAATAGCTTTAATTTCAAATAAAAACACAAACAAATGGACAAACAGTAAAGTCTGCAGTTTAAGGAGCCAATGTGTGACAAAGGAACAGAGACAAGTTCTTGTCAAATTAAAGGAACCAAATGTTATGATGTCTCATACAATATATTTAGCTTTAAAATGAGTTTGAGACCAAACTGTCCACCAACTACTCACCTACAGTGAGATACTACCTATGAGTATTGGGGTATTGTATCTTTAATCAAAGTATTTTAAAAAATATTACACTGTATTTACATATATAAATATTTTTAAAGTATTTTAAGAACAAGGGTGATGTACAGAGTTGTAGCAACTACAGGGGAATTAAGTTGATGAGCCACATAATGAAGATCTGGGAGAGCGTTGTGGAAGTTAGACTTAGACAAAAGGTGACTATTTGAGAAGCAGTATGGTTTTACGTAAAGAAAGAGCAACACAGATGCCATCTTCAAGTACTTAGGGTTGACTATCCAGGAAAACAGGGAGTGTGGTAAAGAGGTGAAGAAGAGAGTCCAGGCAGGATGGAGTGGATGGAGAAAAGTTTCAGGGCTGATTTGTGACAAAAGAGTGGCAGCAAAGGTTAAAGGAAACGTTTACAAGATAGTGGTGACACCAGCTATGTTGTATTGTTTGGAGACAGTAGGACTGACAAAAAGACAGGAGACAGAACTGGAAGTGGCAGAGCTGAAGATGTTGAGGTTCTCTTTGAGGGACAAGAATTTAGTTAAAAAATAATCCACAAGTCAGAATTTTGCGTGAAACTAGTTGAAAGCAAACCAGTTTGAACCAGTTCTAAAACCAGCCAAAAATCTAGTTCAGAACCATGTCAGAAACCAATGTTGAAACAGCATAAAACTAACTGAAAATCGATACAGAAATTTGTCTAAATCTGTTCCTACACCATTTCAGAACCTGTATTGAGTCCAAAACAAGGCAGAAACCAGTCTAGAAAAACAAAATGTAGTTAAAAAACAATTTGAAACCAATGCAAAACCAAGTTAGGGATTTAGCCAACAGTTTAAATATCCATTAAATACAGATTTAGCCACATAATCATAAAAAAATAAAATTTCTGCCCATGAGATGACAACAAACCTCTCCTTTCTTGTTGTACTTAGTTTAAGAAGGTAAAGTAATTGATCCAAGTCCACAAACACAGCTGTACACACACACACACCCTCTGTTTCCTGTCTCAACCCTGTTAGCAGTAAAATTAAGCAAAAAATTTCTCTTTGTTTTCACACTCACAAACTGTTTCCTGGAAGTGTTGGGAGCTCTGAAAAATGACAGACAACTTCCTGTCTGTGGTAACAATGCAAGCCTCAACTTTAGCTTTCAGGCCAGGCCCAAAGTTCTGAACATGGACCTGATTCTGCCGGACATTACAGACGTCGAGTGCCCCAAAGTAAACCACCACAAAATCATCAGAAGTGACCATGTGTTTCTCTTCTACATGCTAAATTAGAGACCAAACAACGGAGAAAAAGAGGAATTTTCCATCTAGATTTGTTGTGGTGAGGCTCGGCCATCCTGGTAGCTGGTTTTGAGTCTAAGACATCCTGTTCCCAGCGTCACTGCCAGCTGGTACAAATTTTCACTGCAGCTTTACGCTAACACGCCATCTCCGCGCTGACAAACACCACAGCCGTGAGAATGTGTGTGTCTGTCAGACTCAGATTCCCATGGTGACCTCATCCAGCTCCGGGGCTCCTGATAGGTCGTCGGGGCTCATTAGTCAATCAACAGCATGATTGATTGGTGGCAGAGAGAAGCTGGTTTCTGTCGAGAATCACTGAAACAGCTTTAGAGTTTTGAGGCTTATAGACTGCAGCTTGCACCATTTTACCAAACAACACAGCTACATTCACAACAATAACTTAACGTAATGAAGCAATTATTATTGTTGCAGCTTCATATTTCTGGGTTAACATCATGTTTTAGGGTTTATCCCAAATTTGTACGAGGGTTTGGTCCGATTCTCTTTAATTCTGTTTGTCAAACTAAAGAGAAACAAAAAATGTGTTGTATAAAGAAGTACTTTGTTTGTGTTACTTGTGTCAGTCTTGTTAAATGAATGAAAAATAGATCAAACTGAAACAACAAAGCTGACATAAAGGGTTGCCAACTTTCTGAAATGGAAATAAGGAACACGAGGCTAGGGACAGTTTATGTCTAGACAGACCCAGAAAAGATTAGATAAATAAGATTAAGGACAAGAATACTAAATAGAGTATTTAGCTAGACTCTAAACAGTGATTAATTATTAAATGACGTTTGCATAATTAGGTTAGCTAAAACATTTTTCTTTCAAATTTTATCAATTGTTTTTCCAAATCCAGATGGCTGTGTAGAAATTACATTTAAAACTCAACAAGTTAGTTTTAGGTGTTTCATTTAACAAACCTAAACAAATTTATGTTGTGCAAAAATGTTTCTTTTTATTTTAATTAAATATGTACCATGCTTGTTTTTGAGTATTTAATGTGAAAATTAAGGTTAGTTTTGTTGGTAGCACTTGGGTAAAGTGAAGGACTTTTCCTGCAGTTTTTTTTTTAACCACAGTGCAGTTGATGAAATGGATATTTCTGCTCTTTGTGGTTTTCTGATTAATAGCACACATTCTCAGAGCAGGCTGTTCTCATCCAACGCTGTGCTCTGATTGGTCCAAGGCTGGCTGCAGATTTCCAGCGTGACCACAAAATGCGTCCAGAACAGACTCATGAGAAAAAGAGGGAAGAATCACCTGGGATGGTCTTGTTCCACATCTTCCGGGTCACCACATCTCCTCTGGGTCTCTTCACCGGTCCCGGTCCTGTTCTCTGCTGGCTTAAAGTCTCGTTCAGAGCCTGAGAGTACAGCATCACTCCATCATAGAACCCTGCAGCTATCAGGTTGTACTGACAGAGACACAGAAAGATTTCAGTTAACAGGATTTGTCTGCTGAAAATATTAAAATTATTCTCAAACTGTTACATGCATCTGTCAAGAAAAAGCGCATTTATATCTACCAGGGAGTCTTT
Organism: Kryptolebias brasiliensis; assembly: GCA_028566095.1. NCBI lineage: Eukaryota > Metazoa > Chordata > Actinopteri > Cyprinodontiformes > Rivulidae > Kryptolebias > Kryptolebias brasiliensis. The sequence continues at coordinate 5,552,774 of JAOXNZ010000177.1, read as the reverse complement.
CATAGTAAAGTTGAACGACTTCTTTGCTTCACTCTTCAGAGTTTCCATAAACTGGAAATATTCTGGATTCTGAGGCTCCATGTAGGTCAGCACCTTCACACTCTGTAAAGAAAGAGACACAGTGGCAGGGCTATAGGTAGTGTCTGACTGGGCTGCTACTGTTGAAGACTAGTTAGTGACTCAAAATTACAAGAAAATTGCAAAAACAATAGGCAAATTTTCCATTGCAGTTTCTCTGAATTCTGAGTGTTTGTGACCCATTTGTGACCCATATGGCTCATTTTTGCAAGTTTTTGAAAGTCACAACCTTGTGACGGTGTGCACAGCTTGCAAAACTGTATTCTAGGCCGTGCACATTATTTTGATGCCCACCTCCACCTTGGCTCTTTTTGTGCCCACGTTCAGGATTGAATCAGAACACTTTTGAAATAAAGATTGGCAGCTATGGGTCAGTTTTCAATATTTATTGTTGTTTATCAACATAGTTTGTGGACTTGGACATGTTTTCTGTCATTGGACAGCTCCCATGCAGGTGTCAAAAATACTTCTTTAGCGCTCATGAAACGGGCTGGAGATGCATGCAACAAAGTTTAGATGGGTTTCAGATGCCTGCAACGAATCTGTGACTATTTTGAGAGAAAATCTGTGTCAGCTTCTGCAACTCACAGTGAAACTGAGAACCCCTGTGAACGTTTTGAGACATTTTGGAGCAGCTGCAGCCCAGTAGGATATTGGCTTATTTACTGATCAATAACATTTCAATCAAACAAAACTATTTAGACTTATGTTAATTTATTCAAACAGAACCCAGACATCCAAAGAGGTAAATCTAATGCTGTTCATGACTTCCGTCAAGTCTAAACATCTGGAAAAGGAAGCAAAAGAACCAGAACCACTTCTCACCCTGAAGGCGACTTTGGCCCCGTAGTCATCCTGATCTCCTCCAAACCAGGGCGTGACGGGTCGTCCGTCCCCCAGACCTTCAGCAAAAAGATCAATGTAGAAGAAGACAAAGTTCTCAAGCTCCACCCTGTCCTTCCAGAACTGGATCATCAGGTTCCTGATGATCTCCCGAGCACAGCACAGGTACACCACTGTTGAGGTAAAAACAAAAAATGTCTTCACTAAATGAAAGAGATAAAGGGAACAAGACAGAACACAACATTTTTATTTATTTACACTCATTTGCATATTTTGGAAAAAACCCATTTATAGCCCATTTGGATCATTAATAGTCTCTTTATTATTCATTGTTTTGTGTATCTTTAAAGTAACCTTGTCCTCTTATAAGTGAGCATCTTTGTAATAATTTTTTGTCACTTCGAAGCCATTTTGTTTTTGTTTTGTCACATTGTGTCTTTGTTGTGACTGGACCGAGTCCTCCAATAGACATGTTAAAAGTCTTTCACACTGCTTCTAGATCCAGTGTGACATCAGACTGTAGACCAGGCCCGGCTCTGTCTAACAGGGCTCATGACCTCAGCACTCAGCTCGACGGTTTCCATGGCAATAATCACAGAACCTCCTCTAACGAGCTTGGGGTCAGACAAGAAACACTAGTTAAAGATTGCTATGAGCTTCAGATCGGTGAAGGTGTGAACTCCACCAACAAGAAATTGATCCAAAAAATGGACACTGATTGAGTCTAGATGGATTATTTTTATAAAAAATGTTACCAAATGAAACAGTTAGAAGCACCAGAAGCTTTTTTTTTATACTATATCTAAAATTTTCTGCCAGATAATGGGACACAAATGTGGCATGAGAAAAAGTAAAAACATATTTTCCCAAACATTTAGGCCCATCCCATTCCATGACACTCAAAACAATAACATCCCAAGCGTCACTCAAAGTCCTTCAAAAAAACCAAAAATGCCCACCCCAGCCCACTTCAATTAGTCCCCAAGGCGGCCTTAATAACAGGGACAGAAAGTTTCACATGTGAAACCCAAAAGCTTGCATGTTGTTTTCTCTGCAATCAACTGTTTTTAATAAAACTTTAGGGAAAAAAAGACATGATTGACTGAGAGATTTTTTTTAGCTGTGACCCACACCCACATGCTCACTTGTGTTTCCATGACTTCAGAGGACTTTACATGGATTTGCATTTATTTCTGTAAAATTTACTCCAGTTGTACCCATAACTACAGCTCGACTAACTTTCTCTCCACTTTAAAACTAACCATAAACGTCTTCAATTTAGCATTTATTGATATACAGTATTTGAAATTGAAGACACTTCCCCATAATGTGACTGTGTAAACAGATTTTCATCCTCGCATCATAAATTATATCTGACAAACACAAACACACACTCAGGGGTAATTACTTTGAGGACATCCAACATTGCCGGGGGCAACAGCTGGTGTCAGTTTGAGGACAACAGAAGCCGTTTGTGTGTCTGTGATGATTTCATGTCAAACTGTGCCCAGTCTGTTTAAGTCCTGCCGGTGTCTGATCTTAACACTACAATCATTTCAATAACTTTAAAACAGCTTGTTTACACTAACAGGATAAACAGAAACAGGTAAAATTATGGTTTATAGAAGATTTTATACAATGTGTGATATTTCTATTTAGTTGCACTTATTTAGTGAACATTTAAATTGAAGAATAGATCTTTTGAAGTGGGGTTTTGTGGAAAGGTTATGAACAATTAACATCTCACAGCTACACTTAAGGCAGTATTTCACAGGGCTGCAACTGTTGGTGACTGTTTGACAAATGGCTACTGCGTCTCCAAAATGTCTCGTAACGTTTGCGTGAGGTTCTCAATTTTCTCATGTGAGTCGCAAAGGTTGGCAACCTTGTCACTTAAATTTAGAACATGTTCAAAACATTTGTGGGACAAATTTTCTCTCAAAATAATCAAATACGTGCGTGCGGGCATCTCAAACGTTTCCCAATTTAGTTTCCATATGCTGTCATCGAGGCTACAACCCCGAATGTCCATCCATTCATCTGGTTTTTTTTTGCCCGCTTTTCCTTTCCATGTTGCAGGGAGCTGCTGCCTGTATCCAGCCGTCACTGTGTGAGAGGCGGGGGACACCCTGGACAGGTCGCAAATTTTTCACAGGGCCACGTAGAGACAAACGAGACAAACAACCATTGACTCACACTCACAGCTAGGGACAATTTAGAGTTCCCAATTAACCTGTTTTTGGTTTGTGGGAAAGTCCAGATCTAAAAATCACACCAGTGATAAATAATAATTCGTAAAAATCTGGTCCAAATCTGCTCATCTTCCTTTAAAACGTGTATTCTAGTAGATTTAATCCTAAATGTGCAGATGGCTCTCAAGGTGGGCACGAAGCGGGTATGATGTGGGTGGAAATGAGCAAACAAATTGTGCACAGCCACACGAGCCACACACACAACAATAGGCCAATTATTTTCAAAAATTGGCTGCTTGAAGCTCAGATGCACGACTAGCTGGTCTCAAATTGAAAAATTTGCCTATTTTCTTACTGTTTTAGGAATTTTGAGTTGCCAACTAGTCTCCAACAGTCACAGCCTAGTGAGTTACTATCTATAGCTCTTTGAACGCCCTCGGTTTGGAGAAATATGGTGAGTTCCATTTGTACTAAAAAGTAAAAATTTCAGACAAATCAACTGAAATGCCCCTTAAAGTTGGAATTTTGACTTGGAAAGTTGAAGGTCCCTGACCAACCCCAACCTCAAAATTCAATATGGCTGCCCTGCACATCTGCAAGCGCAGATAGTGGCACCAGTAAAAAATCATAATATTTCTACCAGAATAACCAATTTCATATTGACTACATTTGAAGACTGTTAGATCATAAATCTGGTCAGAATTTAAGTCTATAAAAGGTATTTACAGGAGCCATCTACAACAGCAAAGATATTAATTGTTTATAACCTTTTCACTGGAGCTACCACCAAAAATATGAACCATCCATTTCAGGCGCATTGAATAAAATTAGCAGATAAAACAAATATTGTCTGATGTGTCTGTGTGTAAAGTCTTCAGCTGAAAAAAAGGGAAGCAAAGCTTTGACACAAATTTAGTGCAGTAAAACATAAAATATTTTCTCTGAACTGCACCTTCATAGTAATGGCAATGTTAGGATTAACATCTACTTAAGGCAACAACTACTTAATAGTGATTCTTCTTGTCTGAGTAAATTTTAATACTGCTAGGGTGAATAATAACATATGATACCTTAACTTGCACACTTACTTGGCTCCATGACAACAGCAATATGTTTCAAATTAAACAACCATGAAGGTCAACAGAAGAGGATTAAAGGGACACATTTACTTCTTCTTCTGCACTAAAGTCCTGATTATTTACAGGTGCGCTTAGAGATCCAACCAAAATGTCCTCACAATGTAGGAATGTCCTTATAATGCAGGAATGTCGTCACTCCAGAGGCCCTAAACTGAAATTGGTGCTCATAAAACAAAAAGCACACAAACGTGCACGCTGACAAAAACATAGAGCTGAGGTCAGTCATTAACTGGTACAAAGAAAAATAAAACAATAATTAACTATTATTTCATGAAATCGAGGCAGGGAGGGAATCAAAAAAGGGAGAACGAGGAAAGAAGAAGGAGGAGGACAAAGGAGTGAAGGTGAATCAAAACAGTGAAGTAAAAGGAGTTGCAGTATCGGACCTCAAGAGTTCATGCAAATCCCGTGGATGATTGGTCCCAAGGCAGAGAAGTAAAGGAAGAAATGTAAAACTCAAAGAAGAGTTTCAAAGCACTGAATGTCTGGTATTTTTGGAAAGAAAGAGCAAAGAAAATGGTGGAGAGGGATGGTGAAAGAATCTCAGTGCAAAGAAGGAAATAAAAATGAACACAAAAAAGAGATGGAAAGAAGTAATGCTAGCGAAACCAGTAGCAAAATAAGTGGAAGCATCACATTTGCCATGACAACGAATCACCAAGACAACAAATTACTGCATTAAAGTAGTGAAATGAAGAAGTGGAAGAAGAAGTAAAGTTTTGAGACTTGAGACAACAGTGAAAGAGCGCTGAAGTGTCAAAGCTCATCTGTCCTTACTGGTCACTGAAGGAGAGAAGGAAGAAGGGAAAAGAGCGAAGGTAAAACAAAACCCCCTAAAAATTACAGCTGCTGACCTCGTCCATTCTCGCGGATCTTTTGGGCCAGCAACTTGTAGTTCGGCTCACTCTCTAAAGGATAGTCGTACGTAGAGATATTGTGTACTCTCAGTGATTCGTACACCCCTTCGACAGCAAAGTAGCATTGTCTGTCATCATTGGCATCCTTGATGTCACTGTAGACGAGCATGACTTGCCGCTGCCAACCAAACATTTCCTGGATCTTCATACTGAACTCTCCCAGCTTGATATGTGTGGGGCCTGTGTTTGTGACAGCTTTATAGAATTTGAAGCCTATTGCACGGGCCCCAGCGGTCACCATAGGTACATCCCAGTGGCTGGTGAAGCGAGCGACTGGTGAGGAAGAGTAGTCACATCCAGGCCCAATGAAGGCCCAGGGGTCGTAGGACATCTTAAAGTCAACAGCGACCAGTGGTGCCATGGAATCAGAGCAGTAGCCCTCACGGTTCTCTGAGTTGTTGTGGACCAGATTGAGCTCCAGGCCAGGTAGAAGCCAAGGGTCAGCGTTCACCCGCCGGACGGCCAATTCCAATGCCGGCCCAACTCGAGGCCATGCCCACGCATAATCCGTGTTAGTCAGAGGCAAGATGGCTGCAATGGTGACAACCTGAAGATCGTCTGTGGTGTTGCCAGAAGATAAAGAGGGCTCAGCTGCTTGGACGAAGGGCAGGAGGAGGAGGGAGAAACAGTGCCAGGACGACATGATGAGGAAGAGTTTCATTGCCTGACAGATGTTCTGCAGGGAATAGATAACACTTGAGTTATTAAACAGCATGACCTGTGTGTAAAACAACCTGTCTGACAAGCTACAGGAAAAAACACATGCCTCATTAATTAAATCTTGTGTGTAACGCTGCCTCTCGTATAGACGAAAATGCAAAACCTCTGGATAAAACTGTCCTGACAAAAAAGAAATGCATGTCCTACAGATTATTTGACTGTTCAGTCAAATAGCAGAGAAACACACAACTTATTTTAACCACACTGATCTCTTGTTTATTGACTATGCGACAGATACACATGGTTATGTGGTAAACAGGCTGTCAAAATGTTGAGGGGGAAAACACAAATCCTCTCAGGTTAATCAGCCTCAATAGCTGGTCTTTTCAAAACTGGAGTTTGAAAATGGCAACATGTAAAAAAAAAAAAAAAACCCGTGGCCACTCCTGTTCCGGACAAAAGTTTTTGCTTACATATGCTGAGATACAACCGAGAGTTGTTGTTGTAAATTATGTGCAACCTTCAACAAACTATGGAAGATTACAGACTTCCTGTTTTGGAGGGTTAGTTATACAGCAAAGTGCTACAGGTGCAGCCAGGAGAAGATGCACAGAAAAAGGTGCACCACAGGAGATGGAAACAAGGCAAGAGCTAATACTCTAGGACAGTTTGAAGCTAACCCTTACAGACCTACCATACTACTGTTTTTAACACCATTCTTTGGATAATAAAACTCCTTTCGTTGGCTGCAATTACATAACTCAGCACAAAGTAATAGACTTGTCTTTTTGTTTTGACTGAAACTTGATTCCATAGAAACATCTTTGAAAGAGCAAAACATGCTAACATCTTTCTGTGCAGACAGAAAGCTACATAACTTCAGAGTCCTGGATCTGCTGCACATCTCTGAGCTAAACAACGAGATCATGATGGAAGTGGTGAGGAAATATTAGGAATTGTGGTCTTTCAACCACAGAGCAATAATTTCCACAGAGCTGCTGAATGCAGCAAGACCCCCCACTACCTGGTAGAGGTGATGGTTATGAGCTATTTTTTAATGCATTATGACCTGGACATGAACAATTCTGAATTGATTTATAAATGTCAAAAACTGATTATTATTTATTGTTAATAACATCCTGCAAAAGGCAGAACTCTGATATGCGGAAGTGCAACATTCAGAATTATCAGAATTCAGTGAGACTGCAACTAAAGATTTGCCTATTTTCTCACAAATTTGAGTCGCCAACTACTCTCCAACAGCTCCTTATATTGCACCATTTAGAGCCACAATAGAACTTGACCATCCTATGTCAAAGATACTAACACAGCCACACTTTACAACAGGACAAAAAACACTGAAAATAGCTCTAATGTGACGCCTGGACATCTATTGCCACCGAATCTGAAGTTACTCAACTCAGCATTTTGACTCCTCTTTTTGTTCATTTAGTTCCCATAATCTTGTTATATTCTGCAAAATAGAGCAAAATATTTTGCAGATTCCCGCTCCTACTACCTGGACCTAATAAGATGTGACTCCAGTTCAACACGTCATTTAATCACCTGATATCTGGAAGCTACATTTACGAACAATCAGAAAGTGCAACAGCTTCATTACTCAGACAACAAGACTACTGAAGTCACAGAAACACTCACTCATATAAGGAAAAGAACAGTTTAGTTTTAATATGCATACATTTAAATTACAGTCTGTCCACTACGCTAAACAACCTTTTCTGTTCTGTGGATAAGAAGAACACATTGCCTGCATAAAACTGTGTCCCCAGGATAAAACAAAACGCAAACCTTTTCTTTATTTTCAAAACAAAACCATAGTGAGTCATCTTCTGTTTTCTGTTTAGTTTTTTTTCTGAATGAATTCAACATTTCAGAAATAATGGATCCCCCTTGAGGAGCTGGTCCGGCATAAGGGAACTCGGCCAGTTTTTCCATGTGGGATCCATAAAGTGTTACCCATTAGCTCACTATGGGCCCCATGTGTGTGTTTGCGGGTCCACAGACATGGAAGTAATGTCCACAACTGAGCTGTTAGGAGATAATTGCTGGTTAAACACTGCTCCGACTGTATTTACCGTTTGAGTAATGAGTAAACGATTTCCAACGAAGCGAGATGTTGCGGGCTGATGGAGATCTGTGAAGCTGAAAGGAGACGAAGCGATCAGACGTTTCGATGGAGACAGTTTGAAAGCGTTCACTGTTGTTGTTTAAATGCTGCAGATAGTCTTATTTCTGACTAATCAAAGCTTTTTTGTGCCTTTAAAAACACGCAGAAAATCAGAGAATATTCAGAAAATAAAAAAAACTAAAATATCTGCAACTAAACCTGTGCTGCATGCAATGGATGACAGTGATGACCACTTTCTGAAGTCTGACTTTACCTCTAAAACATCAGAGCAGGTAGATGTTCTCCTGCTGGGGTGATGAACAACTAGCTACAGAAAACCAGCATTAAAAAATAGTCCCTGATCTCTAATGGTATGTTTTGATAAACAATAATATTAATTACATGTCAGGGTTTTTTTAGTGGATATAAAATGAATGAAAACTTAAATAAACATGAATAAAAGGCACACCAAGCTGCTGCACGTGTGTGTGTAAATATGTTTGTGATTGTTTGTGTGTCATTGTTCTCCTGCTGCCTTCGGTCTTATATAAGCCTTGCAAAACAGCAGAGGCTCAGTAGATCAAACAGCTGAGGTTTTTGTTTTTAGGATTCACCTTGTGTTTCTTAACCTTCTGTTCAGCTCAATAATAAAAATAACATCAGCTGAAGCCTCCGCTTAAGATTAACTAAATTCTGCATGTTTAAATGTCTGCATACAGAGCAGCTATTTTTATTCTGAGACAAATGAGACGAGAAACATCCAGACTTTCGCCAAATTCCAGTTAATGCATAATGCATAATAAAACAAGCACTAGTAAGTTCTTTTGGCTGCTCCCTTCTTCAGGGGTTGCCACAAACTCGCATGAACGACTTGGCAATTGTTTCACGCCGGAAGCCCTTCCTGCCGCAACCTGGGCTCGAACCTGCAACCTCAGGATTACAAGATTACTGCAGCCAGTAACACAAGCACTGATCCAGTTAATTAAAATGCAGCTCAGGTTGTTGCACGCAGCTGGAATACTGGATAACATTTCTGAAATAAAGCACCTGTCCTGAACAGCAAAGAATTGAATTTAAATTCATGAGTTTTCCCCCCATAGATCAGCATAACAAATCAGAGACTTTTGAATGTTTTGTTTATATTATTTCTGTCATTGCTGATTTGTTTCCCCAATTAACGTTTAAGCTCAGAAACGCTGTCATTTCATCCTAAAATGTGTTGTTTGTCCCTCAGAAGGCACAAAAAAAAGAAAGAAAAGATAATCAGAGCAGAAGGTAAAACAAGTTTGTTCAATTAAAAGCAAAACTGTTAATTAATCAGACAAAGTGTTACTTTTCTGTCCATGACTAACAGGTTTATCAGATCAAACTGATTGAAAACTTTAACTTCTCTGTCTTGTATAAATATTTACAGCTGCAGCTAAGGCTGATTAGTTGTATTAATTGTTTTAAAAAAACGGTAAAGAACATCTTGACTGCTCTGTATGGGACCAGATGGTCACAAGTGACAGAAACAATCATCCATATCCAGGCTAGTTTATTCATTTTCTGCACCGGGTCCGTCCGGTCCTCCTCCGGTACCGGGAGTCGTGTCTCTGCAGCTGCTGTGAACTTGGATCGGTGCTTTACCTGTTCGGGTCCTCAGACCGCGGCTTCCTGCGGCTCCATGTTTCCCAGCAGACAGGAGAAGAAGGAGGAGAAGGAGGAGAAGGAGGAGATGTTTCCTCTCCGTTTTCAGCGGAGACCCACCGCAGGATCGAGCCCTGCTGCTGCCGGCACGTTTCCGGTACACGGTCGGGGAAAAGGAAGAAAGTCCCGGCAATGTTCCACCTTCCACGCGGCCGCGCGCACAAGCGCACGCATTTTTGGAGAGGGACGTAGAGAGCACGAGGGCAGAGTCGTGATAACGCTGTGTGAGCGTGCGGGCGTGCGCGTGCCAGTCCCACCCGTGCGGGTCTGCAGAGAGATTCAATTAGACTGAAGGGGGCCTAAAGCTGATTAATTAGTTTCTCATTAAAACATAACAACTGTTCAAAAAGTAAAGCTGAACCAAATCAGCAACTTTCATTAAAACACAGTTTGTTCTGTTTGGGTCAAAATGCTGGTCTTTTAAAAGTGAGGTTCTTTATCAGTCAGTCCGGAACCCCATGAGGTTCTGGAGCCCCCTGGTGCTCAGCTGCTCTCCTGAACCACAGCCAGCAGGCAGCTGCTGCGACAAAACAAGCTAAATGGGAACTTAAGCGCTTTTATACTGCATGGTTCCCACAGTTAGGCAATTGTTAGCTGCAAACCTCATTAAAACCTTATAGAGTTCATCTAATTTAATTTGCATTAACTCAAACTGACACCGTTTTATCTGAGATTAACACAGCGATTCCCAAACTTTTCAGCTTTAGATCCACAAAAAACAAACAAACAAAAAACAATTGCAAAGGTCGGTTTAAATTTACAAACCTGGTTAATAATCCTATTAAACGAGGACAAAATGGCTTTCATACATTTATTATGATTGCATTGATTATTTGTATAAGTTATGGTGAAAATATGCCTTCAGCAAACATTTTTACTATTAATTTGATTTCTGAAGATTACTTGAGGACCCTTAGTTTGTGGCTGATGATCCACTGCGGGGTCCCGAACCCAATTTTGGGAACCTAAGCATTAAGGAACAGCCCCTGGAGAAGCTTTTACATTCAATTAAACACAAAGCCGATGATGAGATAGATTTTGTTTCTTGTCGCGCAACATTTCTACTTCATTTCTGCTATTTGTGTGTGAAATTCACAGTCAGAATTCTCAGTTCATAAACATTTATGTGCACAAAACCATGAAATAAACAGAATAAAAAACTAAACGTTCAACTGATGTGTTTTAAATTTATCAACTTTTTTCTAAATAATAAGAAAAAGGAAACAATTTTAATAAATACTTTTTGTTTTTATGGTTTAAATAAAAGCATGCAGCATCAGAATGAACCAATAATCCTAATTTAAAGTTAATTTAGAATAATTTTTATTGTCATCATATCAAAAGTAAATTGTTAAAGTCAACTTTTCCATGAATAGATGTCCCTAAAGAACTGGAAATTGATTTTATGGATGACTAAACACTCATAATTTGCTGATTACGACCTAGATCTAGTAATATAGATATTGTGTACAAAAGATTTACTGTGATTGATATAAAATGAGGTGTTAAAACATTACTTTTGTTTAATTTTTCAACATTTTAATCAGGCGGCGTTGCTGTGTAACATGAAGCAATAAATGAGTAATTTAAGTATTTCATCGACATTCCTGACCTGTTAAAGTTTAATGATTTAACAATCTCTTATTAAACTTTGACCTTCGTCTTCTCTTCGCTCTGTGTTGATCGCTGGCCTTGTTTCTGTAAAATCTTTGTTTTAAAAGTGCAAATCCTGACGACAGTAAAGTTTATTCATGGCAGAAACGCAAAGAATGTGGTGTCAACAAAGTCAGCTGTGACATAACCGTGTGCGTTGCTGTTGATACAGTTAATGTACAACACACACACACACACACACAACCCACTGAGTGAGTGGGTCTTTGAACAGGATACACCCGGTGGACCAGGAAGCCACTTAGTGACACACACACACACACAAACTCTCCCTCTCTGTACCTCTTCCTGGAAATGATCACCACCCACACACACATAAACACACACAGATTAACACACACACACTCCCTGCCCTCCTCTCTCTGTGTCTTGTTAATGAAAACACTCGTTTGTGTGTGGTTGTGTCCCTTGTCTGAGGGTACATGTTGTAAATGAAAGCACCTCGTGAGCGTCATCATGGCTGAACACCCGAGGGTCACGGGAAATGACTCCACTGGGTTTCCTCTCTACAACAATTTAACAACACTCAGTTTAAAGGAGGCAAAAAAAATAATCTGATTAAAGTGTTCCGATGCTCCACCCTCACCCCGGAGATTACTAACAATAAACAAAATCTGTGGTTTAATCTTGGTACTGTGGAGTAGTTATGAATACTCAGTATCTTATGTGCAGTAAGAGTAAATAACTCTTGCATTTTGAACATATGCTCCATGCTATTGTCCATGTCATTAATAATGCATATAATACAGATGTTTAGCTAGGCACTATTTTTCTTTTACCCAACAATGCTTGTTTTGCGCCACCTAACTGCAGGAATTAGGCTGCCGAATGTATCCTTTAGCAAATCTCCCATAACTCGGTTTCCCCAATCTAACACCCAAAATAGCAACTTCTGACTGTAACAGTGAGTAAAAGTAAAGACAACATGCTTTTCCTGCACTGGTTAGATCATATCTGTTCAAGTCAGATTACACCGAGCAAGAACTGTTGGTTAGAGAGATGGAAAAACTTCTGTTGTTCAGTGTTGGGATATTTTAGCAGTTAGCATAGCAACATGAGCGTTGACTGGGCTTCAAAAATATAAAAATGTTCAGACAAACTGCTAGGAAAGTTGAGGCTTTTTTAGACAGCATAAATTCATTTTTGCTATGAGTAGCAGTTAGCCTTTTGCTCCTTTATTCTCCAAATTGAGATTTCTTTAACTGCGGTCTACTACAGGCATAGAGCGGACGACATAAAAATACTCAAAATTGAACACTCAAAGCATTAAACCAAACATCATGTGGTGAAGAAACAAAGACTGAAGAGATGCTGAAGTAAAAATTCAACAGGAAAACTGCCAAAACAATTGTTTCATGAGGAGCAGTCAGTAAAGTGTTTTAGAAAAGTAAAAGCTCAAAATAAAAACTCAATTTAAAGGGAAAGGTGACTAACGCATAACATTACTTAAAAACAACAATCAAGAATCAAAATGGACTGTTTTTAGCTGGCATTACATCTGTTTAGTTGTTTTTTTAGGCTGATATTTGAAGGCTTTTTAACTCATTTCTCAAATCCTCTGTCTTCTTTGTCGAGAATGTGCATTCACTGTTCTTATAAACTGGTTCTGTTGGGCAAAACAACAACAACAAAAAAACACCCAAACATTAACTGAGCAATAATGAACATGCAGTTTAGAGGCAGAAGAGACAAAATAAATCAACACGTCTCTAAACAGAGATATGTTTTTTCACCAACTCAAACTACAAACATTGGAGACCTGAAATCCCTCCCCAGGTGTTTTAACAAGCACCCGTCTTGACTGATGTGAACACACCACCCTACATGATGGGTAGGTTGGTAAATAGCCCACAGGTGACAACAATCCACAGGTTAGACCAGTGGGTGAGTGACGAGACGCTAACACTCAGCGTAAAGTTAGTTAAAACACGGAAATCTCAAAGACAATTGAAACATCCGCCATCCATCCATTTTCTTTACCCGCTTCTCCTTTCCGGGTCGCGGGGAGCCGGTGTCTGTCTCCAGCGGTCACTGTGCGAGAGGCGGGGGACATTCTGGACAAGTCGCAAGTCCATCACAGGGACACATAGAGACAAAGAACTATTCACACTCACACCCCGGGATCATTTAGAGGTACCAATGAACCTAACATGCATGTTTTTGGTCTGTAGGAGGAAACCTGAATACCCAGAGAAAACCCACATGTGCACAGGGAGAAAATGTAAATTCCACCCAGAAAGGCTGGGAGACAATCCTGTGACCTTCTTGCTATGAGACCACAGCTCTAACCACTGCCCCACCATGCCAGCAAGTGAAACAAACGAATCAAAAATAGGTGAGTTTGCCTTCTCTTTATGATTTAACATTACCTGGACACACAAGACTGTTCAGAAGTTTTTAACCATCCCTAGTTACTTGCTCAAAGAGACAAACTTTCTTGGAATCATTTAAAGTCCTGATCAATATTTCTTCAGGTTACTAGGGGAAGGAGGAGATGGAGACAGATGATTTGCTGTGGTGTCTCCTAAAAAGAAGCAGCCAAAAGGAGAGACATTCTGACAAGATGCATCTTCTATAACTGTTAAATAAAAATAAATGATGTAAAGTAATGGTGTTACAGTTTTATAGTTTCAAGTTTTAGTTGAAGTGTTAAAAGTTTGAATAAATTCCCACTTCAAACATGTTTAGACCCAACAGTGACACCTGCTGGAGAACATCTTGTTTCGTCTCGCGTCAAAGAGCGTCTTTACAAGCTATTCATCTGCTGCAGATTCGTCTTCTAGATTGTCCTGTGGTATGTCCCCCACAGGTCCAGCAGCCTTCAGTCTGCTTTCTGCAAGTCTCTGGTTTCAGCTTCTGAACTTCGACTAACATTAGTGACCACAAAACATGTTTTCATCAACACAACAGCAGTAAAAACACAAACTGAGCTGCTAATTGAATATAAACCAGCTCATCATGACCCTGAATAAGAACAAGCAGGTAAAGAAAACACATCTGTGATTTGTATCTAAAATTATAGTTTATATTCTGGGTATTGTTCTACTGATAATTTGAATGTTTTCTGTTCTAGCTAATTACCAAGGGGGAATCTAAAAATAAAAGATTTCTGACTAAAAGAGTTTTTTATTGCTTGATGAATAAGTTTACAGAACAATTTTCAAATAGTTTGAACTCTACT
>JAOXNZ010000177.1:5515009-5531012 GCA_028566095.1 Kryptolebias brasiliensis | reverse complement strand
AAAAAAACACGTTGTAATATCTGAGAAAATGAAAACAGAAATATTTAAAATTGTTCTTAATTATTTAGGAAAAATCACATTGTTTGCTGCTCAGTTACCTCACATAATAAATACAGTGCTTTTAACTGAATCAAAATGTACTTATTTACTTATTGGAATTTAAAAAACTGAAGTGGAAAAACTCAAAAATCTAGGAGGAAAAAACCCAACAAGTCAAACTGAAGACTGGCCAAAGCTTATAGTTAAAGGAGAAAAGACACTTTCAGATTTTAGACATAAAATTATTATTTATGAGGACCGAAAATAACTAATTATTCAAAACACTAATTAACCATTCAAATCTTTCAACTAACGGACCTTTGCAGCTATACACGTCACCCTTTAGTTCTCAACACAATTCAATTATAACAGTGTGAAGTCAAATATCTAACAATCTGAAGAACTGAACACTGAAGACCAGCTGGAGTCTCCAAAAGGGACAGATGTCTGATCCTGGTCTACAGCTGGGGGTATCCTGAAAAGAAGCTGTCCGTCTTCTGTCTCTCTGTTGTCATTCTGCTCTGGTCCAGTGACCGTCCCCTCGGCTGTGTGCGTTTTGATGTGTCCATTGAGAGATCGTCTGGCCTGGAAGCTCTTTCCACAGACCTTGCAGACGTAGGGTTTCTCTCCGGTGTGGATCAGAATGTGTCTCCTCAGGTCCTCGTTCTGCATGAAGCCCTTCCCGCAGACCTGACACAGGAAGCGCCTCTCCTTGTTGTGGAAGCGGATGTGAGTGTCCAGAGTCCCTTTCTGGGTGAAGTTCTTGCCACAGATGCTGCAGGAGAAAGCCCGCTCACCTGTGTGGATCTTCAGGTGTGTCTTTAGGTTGCCAATCTGGTTAAAGGTCTTTCGACAGTAGCTGCAGGTGAAGGGCTTCTCTCCTGTGTGGATCCTCAGGTGCATCAGCAGCGCTGACTGACCCGGAAAATATTTTCCGCAAGTTTCACAGGTAGTGCCCATGCAACGATGGGATTTTAGGTGAGTGGCGAGGCTGTTGATGGAGTCGTACTGTTCTCCACAAACCACACAGCAGCAGTTTGGATCTTGAGTGTGAGTCCTTCCATGATTAATTAAAAGTATCTTCCGTTCAAAGGCTACACCACAAATTTTGCAAAGGTATGATGGTGGACTTTTCAGTTTGTGAGCATAATCTTTCTGGTGTGTTGCCATGTGTCTCCGTAGGCTCTTACGCTCACTGAACTCCTCATTGCAAACACTGCAGGTGTGGACCACAGTTTCAACGTGCTCCTTCATGTGGCGCTCCAACGAAGTCATGTGACAAAAGGCACGAGGACACTCTTTACATTTGAAAGGTTTCTCTGCACCATGTACCTGAAAGTGAGACGTCAGGTAGTTCTTGTTACTAAACTTTTTGCCGCACTCATGGCAGCTGAACGGCTTCTCACCGGTGTGCAGGCGGACGTGGAGCTCCTGCGCCAGGATGGAGGTGAAGGTTTTCCCACAGAAGGAGCAGGTTTTGCTGTTTCGCTGGTGGGCCCGCAGGTGAGCCATCAGGCTGTCGGACGAGTCTAAAAGGTCACCACAGTAGCCGCAGCGACAATCCGGGTTGTTGAAACAGACCCTCAGGACATGTTGGAGCAAGAAGCCTTTTCCTGGACAAAGGCGACCACACACGTAGCAGCTGAAGCTCTGAGTTGGCTTTGAGCGCTTTCGTTTTTTCACGATGCCTAAAGATTCAAGATTCAGCAGCTCTCGCTTCTTTTTCCCAAAAGAGCCAACGGGCCGACCTCTTTTCTTATTCCCAACAGATTTAGGAGACAGACCTCTCTTCCTTTTCCCCGCAGATTTAAAAGTCTGCTTCTGCTTACTCCACTCTTCATCGTTGCTTGTAGAGACATCGAGGTGGTAAGACGGTGGAGGGGAACAAAGCGTTGGTTGGTATGAAACATCATTTTCAGAGTCAGACTGATTCAGATCTGCTGGGTCAACTGCAGGTTGGTGGTTTGAGTCATTCAGGGTCACATTCTGCAGAGAATCTGATAAGAGAAGTAGTAGATTCGATTCAGCAAAAACAATCTTTAAAAGACTGAAAAGATAAACTGACTTCAAAATAATTCAGGTTGTACAATGTCTAAATGTTGTTAAATCTTTGCTGTGCTGAAGGTCTTCAAATTTCCAAAGCCTCAAAGTGTTTGGTTTCTGGAACTAAACAACAAAATAGATGCATAACTTCCATTTATCGTGGCTGATATATATATAAATATATTTCAAACATCACAGAGTATACAAACAAATTTACGCTTTGGAAATTGGTTTAAACTGCAACTGACTTAATTTGCAGATTCATCAGTGACATCTAAAATATCATTTCATGTCTTTTGAATCATTTTGTCCTAAAGTTTATATAGAGAATTAGGACATATCATTTATATGCATATTTTACGGTAAATGAAAAGTCTTACTTCTTTATTTAAGTACTTAATTTGAATTTAATTAATCACCCCTGTCTGCAGCCTCCTCTTCATGATCTGTCACTTCTTCACTCAGCTCGCCAGGACTTTTATTCTGAAGTTGACCGGAACTGGAACTGCTAGCGGATGAATCGCTGACTGAAGGTGATGCGGCTCCAGTGGGTGTAAAACGCTGAGATTGATCCGCTCTTTGCAGCTTGACTTGGGGGTTTAGTACGACATCGAGCAGCCTCCTCTGGCGGCAGACCTCCTGCTCTGACCGCCGCAGTCTGTCCTCATAATCCCTCGCAGTTGTCTTAAACAGAGCGACGATCTCCTCCGCTGCCGCTGTTAGCCTCTCGGTGAGCAGAGCTCTCAGTGTCCGGAGTTTGGCCTCCTTTTCTCCGTTTTCCAGCTGCTGTAAAACGTCCTCAGCGGCGGCGTTAATCCGCTCATGTACCGACACCCGCAGCAGCTGAACGCCGCACATTATGCGGGTTTTTTAGCTCTTTGAGCCGCTAGAACAAAGACAACCTGCAAAGATGTAAACACGCCGAGTTCTCTGCAGACTGCACTTTCTGTTATGGAAAGAGAGACATGAAGACTGAACAGCGCCCCCTACTGGACAGGAGGGATCAGCTGCGTTTTGATTTATACTTTTTGTTTGTCGTCAGGGTAAATAAAGGACAACTGAGGGCGACAACTTTTTCTTTTCTCCACTCCTTTATTTTTTGTTGTTTTAGGCCAACATGTTAGAAAAGCTGGCCCGTTTATAATATGCAGAAAATGCAACAGTTACCTTCAAGAATCTGATAAAAGCTTTGCAAAAAGGCCTAAATGACAAAAAGTAAAAGGTACAATTTAAAGATAAAAGTAGAAACATTAAGACTAAATCAAAAATAGACTGAAATGCAAAAACTGTTTTCGCTAATCAAATAAAATCAGTGATCTAGCTCTTCAGATTGGATTAAAAGTACATATTTTTTTCTCTTTTAACACACACTGATAATAAATGTTTAACAGATTGTGTTGAAAACTGCTTTTAGACAGAGAAATCACACAAACCCATGTTACTGCATTTTCCAAGCTGAAATAACTGAGGACAAATGAAATAATGTTGATGCATTCTGCAAATACATTTCAAACATGGTTCCAAAAATTGTGTCCTTTTGAAGAAACCACACAATTAGAAGGGGCGGCGGGCATTTCTGCAAGGTAATCACTGTGTGGACACATGCAAAAGTATTTATTTGTTTTTACCTCAAGATACAAAAGACAAATAATCAAGATGGTTGAATAGATAATGCAAGCTTTTTATTACCAGTCTCTTCTGGCATTAATGACACAGATCTGAACATTTTTAACGTGGTAATATTTCAAACACAGCTGTTACTTTGAGAATAAAATATATATTCACCTGATTATAACTGTGCTCATGTAACAGCGGTGTTGAAGCTTCATTATATCCACACAGTTCAGAACAAGTGGTGCCTGCATCACAATACATTAATCTGACCTGTTTTAGAAGATTTTTAGGAGATGCTAAACAATAAAAAAATCAGTCAGCAGAAGTTTAAATCCCAATGTGTTATAAAAAACAGTTTGAGTTTTGATAAAATATTTTATGAATTAATGAAGACAATATAATATTTCTTAAATACAAGTAAGCTAAGTACAAACAATATTCTCACTGCACCTTAAAAACTTATAAACAAATGCTTTAAAATCTGTAAAAACTGTTTTTCATTTTAACTCAAAAAGAAAAGGCTGATTTTTAGTGTCTCAACATTTTAGAAACAATTGAAACTAATAATTCTGAAAACTAAAGTAAAGATTTCACTGAATGAATAAATAACTGCAGCAGCTGATTGATTTTCTGGTAAATTCAACTAACGCTGACTGTCATAATCAACCATGTCCTTGGGTACTTTAGCTCTAAAATATGAAATATTGTTTAAATACTTAAATTCACAATGTATTAAGTAACGTCTTCTATTAAAACAGGCATAATGACACCCAAAAATATTCATCTTTTTTACTAAACAACAAAAACAGAATAGAAAATAATGCAGTCAGGAGTGTTTATAAGAGTTTTCCCAACTCTGAAAGCTATTTCTAGTTTAAAAACTTTTTTGTTTTTGCTATTATTCCATCAGATCCTGGTCGTTTCAAGACCATTAGAACGTCTCACCTCCAAGGCTCCACATCACAGATTTGTTTGAAGCTGCGGATTATATGCAGACTCTAGTCTTTCCTGAATTTATTAACTAAAACTATTCAGTCTAAAACGTTTTCCAGATAACTAAAAACATTAGGTTTTGCAGTATTATGGAAATTGGAACTTTGTTTCCGATTGTTTCAAACCTTAAAACTTTGTTCTAAATTCAATATAAAAATAGTTCAACCTCAGTCGAAGTCAAGCAAATTCAGACCTTTAAGAATAAAAAATAATCAAATCCATGTTGATTTCATGCATCTCTTAGAGGCAACAGCTTTTCCCGCAAACAGGACAGAAACTTATTTCTAAAAACTTTTTCCACCAAACTGAGATCAGAGAGCCTAACAATGATAAAAAACAGGCAGCTCAATAGCTTAAAAATGTCAGAAAAGTGAGACCAGATATCCTGTTTTGTACAGTTTATGTTTGATTAAACATGCCAGAGAACCGTGCTACTTTCTGTAACATCTCTGTGGTTTTGAATGAAGCTCGAGGAAACCTGACCTTGAATCTGAAGGATAATCTCAGCAGACGTCCTGATGACCCAGGAGGTGATTTGATGCAGATGGAGTCCACCTGCCTCATAGCTTGATGAAGTCAGGTTGAATTTCTTCCTGTTGCTTCGGAGTCTCAGCCAAGTCTTTGGCGGCCTGTTCTCTTACATGGACCTTCATGTGTGAGTCCAGCGAGCGTCTGTCTTGATAAGACTTTCCACAGAAACGGCAGCTGAACGGTTTTTCACCAGTGTGTGTCATCATGTGCCTCTTCAGGTCGATCTTCTGGACAAAGCCTTTGCTGCAGACCTGGCAGATGAAGACCTTATCCTTCTTGTGGAACCTCTCATGTGTTTCCAGTGAGATCTTTTGGCGAAACCTTTTCCCACAGAGGCTGCAGATGAATGGCTTCTCGCCTGTGTGGATCCTCATGTGAGAGTCCAGGTTGCCGATCTGCCTGAAGCTCTTGTTGCATTCTTTGCAGGTGAACGGTTTCTCCCCTGTGTGGATTCTTTTGTGCACGTCAAGATGTTGGCTCATGGTAAATTTCTTCCCACAGACTTCACAGGAGTAAATCCTGGGCTTCTCTCCTGTGTGGTTTTTAATGTGCCTTTTCAGGACTGCGTTTTCAGTAAAAGTCTTTCCACAAAACTCGCAGATGTATGGCCTCTCATCAGCGTGCTGCTTCATATGTCTTTCCAAAGAGCTTTTCCTGGGAAATTCCTTACCACAGTCTTTGCATCTGAAGGGTTTCTGACCTGTATGTGTCCTCATGTGGATCTCCATGTCCCTGAAGTTAACGCCGCAGATTTCACAGATCCTGCTTGTCTCCCTGTGACTCTGAATGTGGAGTTGCATGCTCTCTGATGATTTGAACTGCTCTCCACAGACGCCACAAAGAAAGTCTGGATCATTTAAATGTGCCTCTGTGTGCCGCAATAAGCTCCCTTTATTGTGAAAAGCACTCCCACAGACCTTGCAGGAGTGAGAAGGATCCAGACTTGTTTTTTTGCGTTTGCTCCTCTCGGTCGGTTGGTTGTTGGACTCGTGGCTCCGGGCATGCTGCCTCAGTTCTGAGACTGTTGGAAAGTCTTTTTTGCAAACTTTGCAGCTGAATGGATTCTGTCCATCATGATTCTTCATATGTTCCTCCAGTGAGTTGCTGTGGTTGAACTCTTGGGAGCAGATGGTGTTTGTAAATGTCTTATCATCCTGGTGGGTCTGCAAGTGAGTCACCATGTTTCCTTTCTGGCTGAAGCCTTTGCCACAGAGGTGGCAGTTAAAGGGTTTTTCCCCTGTGTGCAGCCTCAGGTGTGTCTCCTGAGCTCGGATTGAGAGGAACTTCTTGCCGCAGAAGTCGCAGGTCCTGCTGCTGTCACGGTGAATTTGAAAATGCTGTTTCAGATCATCACTGGAATCCAAACTTTCGCCGCACACACCACACAAACACTCAGCCTCCTTTGTGTGTTTTTCCACATGTTTAATTAAATAGCCTTTACTATCAAAAGACTTCCCACACACTCTGCAGCAGTGGGATCTGGCCTGGACTGCATCATTCTCGTCCTCCTTCTCCTCTCCTATTGCATCGTCTGGACAGGAAGCTTGGCGGTTCAGTTTGGAAACAGCTCCTGGTCTGGAAGAAGTGCCGGGCAGAGCCTCCGTCACTTGGTCATCTGCTGAAAGACTCCTAACATCAAGCGAAAGACTCAGATCTGCAGAGAAAACACACAACAGATTAATTTGCTGGAGTCAGTGCTACCAACTCTTTGAATTTGCCATGTTATTGCTGAATATAGCGACAAGAATATTTGTTGCAATAAACCCACATTATCCTCACTCGTCTCTTTTTCTACTGTCATCACAGCATTCTTTATTGTTGCTTTGGCATTTCTGCTACATTCTTCCAAATCAACAGTGGGTATTTAGGATAGTGGAGATTCATCTGATTGCCAAAAATATTACTGGCATCCAGTTTGAGTTTGCGATTTATTGCATTTCTCTGTGATGTTGACTTTGCGTACTCTGATATTGTGATGATGAAAATTTTTCAATATATTGTGCAGCCCTAATTTCACGAATCCATTTGCAGCACAGTTGTAGGTCAGTAATCCTATTATTGACAACAACAATAATAACAACAACTGTGAAAGGCAAAAAGAAAAACAAAATATTAATCAACAACTTTTTTTATGATCACTTAACCTTTGTTATTTTTCTAATAAATCATTGATTTGGTTGTGTGGTTAATTCTAAATAGATGTTTGTGGTAATATAATAAACAAAACCAATAACCAAGAAATATGTCTAGCCACAATTCTGCAGGTGGATTTGTTCACTTTTTATTTTATTTTTTTTAAGTTCATCAATACAAGGAAGGAAAATGGGTAAATAAAGTATAAAATGACATTTAAGTCATTCATTTAGATTAAACACTATAATAAAATAATGCTTAATATAGGAAGTATAGTTCTGCAAACCTTTAGTGACTTAATACCAACTTACTGTCCACTTCTTATCAAAAGACTGTAACTGTATGACGAAAATGAAACCTTCAAAAGACATTAAGAGCACATTTTGAGTTTTGTAGCTCCAGTTTGCTGCTGAATTTGTAAATCTGCAGACACTGACCTTTCCTTTGCTCTCTATGATTCTGCGACCCTCTCTGGGCCGCTCTGTTCGCTTCTAACGCCTTGAAGATGAGCTCCACGGCCGCAGCGAGTCTCTCCATCACCAGCCTCCGCAGCTCCTCCAGCTCCGCTCGGCTGCGCTCCTGAAGCAGGCAGAAGATCTCCTTAGCAGCCGCCGCCAACTGCTGCTCGACTGATGCCTTCAGTTTGTTGCTCTCGGACCGTTTTCTGGACATTTTAGAGGATTTCTACGGAACAAAAGACAAAAATGTAAACAAAATGAGCGAACTTCCGGGTTCCCCTGCGTCCTTACGTAAAAAGCAGACGTTTTCGACGCACGCACATACGTTACGTCATCTCCAGTGTGTCTCTGGAAACGCTGATTGAAACAAACTGGCAGGTATTCACAAAAACGCTTCATTAACGAAATATTACATTAATGTCTCACATTTTGATGTAACTTTAGCGTTTTCTTTTAGCGTTTGAGCTTTTCTTTTTCCCCATTGTGAAAATACAGCACTACACCGAGTAGGTGTTACTATAAACCGAACGTTTTTTATTATATATTTGTTTAACATTAATGAACGATTTTAAGTGGTACATAACTAAAAAAAAAACATTTCATTGCTATGGTGATGTTTAGGAATAACTTCTGGTAAATTCGGCATATGTTAAAGCTTCAGAAAGCAGGTATTCAAATAAGTGTGACCTTTGGAAGAAAATGTAATTTAATCATATAGTGTGTTAAGCATAAAGGGTATACTATATAGGCCCAAATAAGCTGTGACTTTCAACATTGCAATAATAAATATGTCAGTAAATATAATAGCAATTTCTCACAGTATATTGTACATATATTTTGTCAACTTTTTTCCAAGTCAATAAAACATTTACATTTTATTTAAATAAAGCATGCCATAAGATGATGGGACTTTTAACTGGTGGGTAATACTGTGTTTGATGTTTTGGGCCTTTAATGAGTTTGTTTTGGGTGTTTTAGGTTTGGAAACATAAGAACAGCTGAGATGTCTTATCAGCTGCAGAAGAAGAAAAAGAAGGGTATACCGGAGCGGTGGCTGGACTATTGTCCGATTGGACAGAGGATACCAGGAACAAGATTCATTGCCTTTAAAGTCCCTTTAAAGCCATCTCTGAACTGTCGGGTTCCTGAGTCCCACTCCTTTGGTCTGTGGGAGCTTCTGGATTCTGTGGAGAGTCAGAACCAAGAGCTTGGTCTGATCATTGACCTCACCTTCACCACCAAGTACTACAAAGTGCTGGATGTCCCGCAGTCCTGCTCTTACATCAAGATCTTCATTGAGGGTCACAAAGTTCCGTCTGACACCGCCATCCTGAGCTTCAAACGAGCAGTGAGGCGATTCTTGAAGGAGAACGAGAACAACGACAATTTAATCGGAGTCCACTGCACTCATGGCCTGAACCGCACAGGGTACCTGGTCTGCAGATATCTGATAGACGTGGACGGGCTCCATCCTTCAGCAGCTCTGGAGCTCTTTAATTCCTGCAGAGGTCATTGCATCGAGAGGAAGAACTACCTGGACGACCTGCAGCGTGCTGCCAAGAGAAGCAACGAGGGCATTGATGAACCGGAGAAAAATGCAGTTAGAGGGCTCTCTGTGCAGAGACAACTACTGATAACAAAAACAGAGGGGCAAAAGCTACAGACCAGCACATTAGAAAAGAAACAATGGCCTGATGACTCAACAGAAAATTAATTACTCATTGATAAACAATCACCTGGTAAAAATGCAAAAGACCTTGAAGACGCCCAGAGATGGATCACAAGTGTTGTGATAAATCTGGAAAGAATAGCCTCCTTTTTTTACCTCCTCGCCTGAACATGCCAAACTCCCTTTCTATAGTAAAGTAGGAGCAGGCAGATGTACAGTAAATCATAAAATTTAAGTAGACTTCAGTTAATTTGACTGGGCAGACATCAGCAAGCAGAAACAGATGGTGATTTTGGTTGCCCTCTCAGCAATTTGAGTTTTTCTGATCCATTTTGTTGCATCAGAAACAGAAAATCGAGTTCTGTCCTGTGACTGAATTGTTAAAGGGTAATTGATCTGAACAGGCTGAGCAGCAAATCTGAAATTACGTAAAGATATTCATCATTTGACTTATTTTTTTGCAGCCGAATCGTCGCACATTATTTGCTCTACATGTAGATCTGAGAGTTCAAACTCAGAAAGTGAAGAATCGCAGTTTGGTTAAAAAAGGATTTTGTTGTTAAAAATATACACGTTTCTTTTGTTGATGTCAGTAAATGGAAAACTACAGCCGGTGGGCATTTAAACTTGAAGTTTTATGTGGTTCAAAATTATTAATAAAGTTTTTCTTACATACTTAAAAGTTTCACTCAAACCCAATGATTCTTTGAGGTTGTTTTTTTTTTAAACATATCTTTAAGTTAAGCAAACTTAAATAAAACAGCTAGTTTTATAAATACTGCTAATTATAAACCCACAGATAATGAAGTTGTTGTGTTAGTAGCTGAGAGTCATCCTCAACACATAATCCAAGCATCAACACATTTCGAGATGTGGCTGTGGCGGCCATTGTGAAACAAAACTGCCATGAAAGGCGGCAGCACACTGATTAAACTTGTTTTGATTTTTTAATGAACACGTAAAACACAGAAACTTGGTTTTCTCTGAGTAAAACATTTCAGCAACACCCTCCTGTACTTGCTTTTGCAGATTCAGATACAAATAAAACATTTAAAACTGTAGAGCAGAATCATAACTAACTGCTTTTAAAAAAATGCAGCTTATTTCCAGGGTTTTGCTTTGATACACTTCTAAGTTTGCCTTGTTGGTATTAAACTTCCAGCCACGTTATCTGATGCTGGCTTAAAGGAAACAAAACGATTTTTATTGAAGAACTGAGTGTTTCTTCACATATAAAAATAAAGACTTCATTCTTACATCAGGTCAGTTAACCAAACTGACTGATACAGAATTTAATTGGAAACAAACAATTTCTGTCAAAAAGAAAATTGCCGTTGCCATCTGTAATTAGCCACATCAAAGCGTTGACGCTTCTCTTTGGTCTCTGCTGCACACTCCGGTCACAAAAAGCACCATTCACTTTCCATATTTCTGCTTTTTAAATTAGATTCAATATTAAGACTATAGTTGTAACCAGTACCTCTAATAATGAAACTAAAATACTGGTTAACACAAAACACAGGTGATGCAAACTAGAATAAAAAGAAACAAAAAGCGTTAAAACATTTTTTAAATTGTTAGTTACCACAGAAATGTAACTGACAACAAATCACTGCGTAAATGTATCTTCCAACCTACACTGAACTGCAGGTAAAAAGTCTGTAACAAACTTCACTGAAAGCACCGTCAGATTGTCCTCTTCCTTTTGTTGTTTTTTGCTGGATGATCTTGGTCCGGTTTAATCTTTTTGGGCCGACCTCTGGGCCTCTTCTTCATTAGAGTCTTGCTGGAATCGTCCGGTTTCTCGGTTTCCTTGTTTTTGTTGAGGTCAGAGAGCTGCTGAAGCCGCATCTCTCTGCTCCGGGTCCTGACCTGGATTTGCTGCCTTCTCGTCTTTGAGTGCGTCTGGAGGTGAAGTTTCAGACCGCCAACAATCTCAAACTGTTCCCCGCATAGACCGCAGACCTGCTTTGTGTCCCGGGCGTGAGTTCTGACGTGTCTGAACAAAAATCTGCGATCCGTAAAGGTACGGTTGCACGCCTGGCAGCTGAACCTATCTTTCAGTCTACAGAGCTCCTCCGTTTTTTCTGAAGCCGGTCTGGCTTCGGCAGAGTCTCTGCTGTAGTCATCACTGTCTTCAGTCTCAGTTGACGACACCCGTGAGCCATTCTGATTTGGAACCACTGATCCTGGTTCAGCTAATGTTTGAAAGTTGTCACGTGGGTTTATTGCATTCTTGGAATTGTAGGTGAACTCAATGATCTCAACCTCGTCCAGGTCTTGGAGCTGCTCCTCCTGTTGTTTCTCTTCAACACGTAAAGGCTCAGAAACCAAGTCCTGACTCGGGTTCTGGTGGTTAATGGAGACCTCTTTACTGAGTAGCAGCTGCTGTGTGAAGACCTCTGTCGAGAAACAGAAACATACAAGAATAACCTTGAGTACTGGTCACAGATCAGACTTACTAAAGATTGTGAATAAATTCTCTTCCTTCTCATTTGTGCAAGTTTTTAAATTTTAGATAATGCAATAAGTAACAGAGTCTGGAAACATAACAAACAACATTTTTCCATGCTTATCCAGATCTGTAAAACACAATTTCATGTTTTTCAAGTGTGCAATAAGAACATGCTCCTCATCTCATCCACATCTCCTCTAAGTCCACTACAACCCACAGCGAGATGTGCAGGTCAGTCACAGAAATACTTTCAGGTAAAGTTTAACTCCTTGAGCTTCTATCCGCCAGAAATTATTTCTGCTTGTAGCCACCAAACTGTAAAACTTTTCTGCAACTACTTTTCACTGAGCGCCTGCAGAAGAACTCAGCCAGATTTATTAGATATACCTAAAATGGAAGTGGAGCTGAACCCTGCAGGCCGACCCAGATCCATCACCACCGGTCTCCCAGGTGCTGCTCACCTGCTGTAGGTGCGTCCAACATCGGGTTGTTCAGCGCGCAGAGCAGCGCGTGCTGACGGGCGATCACTTCCCGACTCAGGGCCACTTCTTCTTCGTATTTCACGATGGATTTTTCAAAAGCCTCCAGGATCTCTTCCACCGCCACGTTCAGTCGCTGACTGATGAACATCCGAAGCTTCTGTACTTGGGACATATCACCGCCGAGGGTGGGGATAAAGTAAAGTCCGCTCGGCGCTAACTGCTGCTAACCGCCTATGCTAACTTGCTAACAACAAGATGTCTTCCGGTTCGAACCAAACACTATTTGGCCCATTGTTACATTAACGCCCCCTCTGGTTATACTCGTGTACTACAGCCAGTGTTTATTGTTCTTCATCTACAACCAACAGATGTTTAATTTATTTTTTCTGACCCTCAGTCTGGAAATACATTTTTAGAACCATTTCTCTCAGAACCAGTACCTCACATCAGCTATCACACCTTTAAACACTAGGATATCCTCTCTTCTCACTTAAAAAAACCCACATACCTGTAATCAGACTGTCTAATTTCCTTTTTTTATACTCTTGCACATGTTATTTTTTTAATTTTATACATCTGTGTATTGTATACTTCTGCACTTGTTATGCTTTTGCATATTTTGCACATTAGTTTGCATATTTTTAAAAGGGGTAATTGTGTGTAGCCCTTTGTTTTTCTGTTTATTTTGTTGTGAACCTCCTGCACCAAGTCACAAGGACAAATTCCTTGTTGTAAACATGATTCTGATTTGTAGACACATACTGTAAACATTGTTCACCCTGCTTTATATTTCCTGGATCTTTTTTCTTGACACTGGTTAAGGACACATCGGGACAGACCGCTACAAGAGATCCTTCCTGCCCACAGACATCAGCATTTATAATAACTCGCTAACCAAACCAGGATTATGAGCCACAACAACATTTAATTTCCCTTTGGGATTAATAAAGTATTTTTGAACTGAGTTGAACTGAATTGTTAAATGGCTTGTAGAAAGTTACTTTGGCCCATCTTTTTCTCTACCTATAGCAGTTTTGTTTCTCATAAGAATTTTTTTCTGGTTTTAAAAATTTTATTCCACAATATCTGTGTAGATTTAGTTTATAAAGTTTATTTAAATAAAGTTGAAACAAACAAGATGTAAAAACAGGCCAGTAATCAGCCTGAAAACAACAGGCAACTGTAAAAATGTTTAAATGAAACAGAGAGAAGTCTGAAGATGCACAGAAACATGTTTTTTTTAAATTCACTGCTACTTTCCAGTTTCACCAGTTTCTACCCCATTCTTTACTTCTTTGTCATGTTCCTGAAAACAAGAACAAAACTGATTAGAAAACTGTAAAAGATCCAGTTAGACCAGTGCATATGAGCCAAGCAGACCTCTGCCACCATTTAAGGACGCTTTGTCTCCTTACCTGCGGTGTCTCTTCTCTCTTTTGTCTTCTCCTGAACTCTGCCTCCACCAGGCTGTAGAAGTCGCTCTCAACTCTGGCGATGAGCTGCTCAGAGTCTTCCTCGCCGTCCTCTCGCCCCGTTTCGTCATCTTTGCTCTGTTCGGAGCGACTCCTCTCCTTCAGACGGATCTCCCTCTGACGGGCCTCCAGGATCTTCTCCCGCTTCGTTTCCCTCTCAAACATCTGCAGACCATGGAGAAACATTTGGTTATTTCTCCCTTATTTCTGGACAGCAGCATCTTCTGTTTGTCTGTCTGTTTTTTCCTACTACAAAATACATTAAAGTACCACTTTGTAAATAGTGTTGTCATTAAAATAATTTTTTGTCACTTCTATGCTTCATCACACTTGAGCTCATCATGTGAACATAAGAAAAATCACTTGTGGGCACCATATCTTTTCAAAATGGTTTCAAAAAGGGTTAAATTTAATATTTTGTGAGAGTAAATGTTCCCTGCTGACGTGACTTTTAAACTACAAAACTTTAAAAGGAAAGGTGGCTGTCAGGCCCAATGATACGTTTTAATTCTAATTGCAATTTTTATGATTTGTATTAAAATTCAAAACGGTTTTTAAATATCTCATCTGGGAAATTGAAAGCACAAAATATTTCTCTTTTTTCTTTAAAATAAACAAAAAAATGTTGATTTTTTTCAGGGAAAAAATATTGTCCCCCAAGGAACACAGAACCAATATTCAGTAACAAAAAGCGCATTTCTTTAAATTCTGCAAAATGTCAATAAATATATAAAACAGCTGATTGGTTGTTTTTATTACTGAATCAGATTTCAGATCAGCAAATGTTTCAGGGTTCCTTACAGCAGCCACAAGACTCTTCTCATTCTTCTGCAGGGTTGACAGTCCAGAGCAGATCTCCAGCAGCGTGGCTTCACCAGACTGAGAGCCGCATGCCACCAGACGCCCGTTATCCTGAACACGAACGCTGTACAGAGGTTTGTCACACACCTGAGGACGACATTTAGAAATGATGTGGAAGATTCTGAGCCAGTGAGTAAAATCAGGCAGTTTTGTATTTGACACTGGAGCACCTTCAGACTAAGTGTGGGGTCACTTTGTTTAAACAGGATGTCCCAGATATCCAGCATGCCGTCCATCTTCACAGTGAAGAAGATGGAGGGTCTGACGGGACTCCAGCAGGCGTCCATCAGATATGACATCTGATACCTGGAAAGCAATGTGAAGTTAAATGAGCAGAATGTCGACCTATATTGGAAAAAGGACCAGAAGATTCAGGATAAATAAGAAAAGATGAGATGATGAGGCAGGACAGACTGAGGTGATATGAAACAAAAAAGAGCAGAAATTTAAGAAAAACAAACAGATTAAGCAAAACAGGAAAAAAATTTACAAGATAAAAGGTATCATAAATAAGAAAACATAATCAGGAGCTGAAGGACAAGAAGATGAGAACAGAAACATGAGACAGATGTGAGCGGAAGATTCTTCAACCATCATGTCTCACTTGTAAATTCTATCGGCTATGATTACATAAGTGTCTACAGCCTCTACCAGGGCAGCGGGTCTGAATCCTACTTGCTCCACATGATCGATGATTCCTTGATGTCCTCAGACCAGATGCGAGCTGTCCAGTCGCCCACAGTGAGAAAGTTTTTGGGGAAGAATGGATTCCTCTGCAGGGCATAGATTGGTCCGTGGTGGCCGTCATAGGTGCAAACAATCTTCTCAGCTGGAGTCTTTGCCTTCCTGTTGCAGGACACGACCAGGCCCTGCTCCGTCCCCACCATGAACTTCGTTGGCTGAATGATCATCAAATACAAACACACAGTTAGGCTGAAGATACAGTAAGAGCAGACGCAAAGGAACAGTCATGAAGTCTTTGTTTGCGAGAATTAACATTTTGAGTGTTACTTTTTTTTATCTGATTTGCAGCAAATGTCACAATGATTTATTTTGTTTACAGGCTTTTAATTTACAGCATGGAGTCACAGAAGATGTCCCCAGAAGGATGGATGAGAACAAAGTCTATTTCTTTTTACTTTTTACAGTTAAAGACATCCAGATTTATATTGAGACAGATTTATCATGAGAACACATGCCTTAAAATTGTATCAATGACATCACTCGAAACATTATTACCATGAACACAGATT
>JAOXNZ010000177.1:5495232-5507315 GCA_028566095.1 Kryptolebias brasiliensis | reverse complement strand
TTACAGTTTCAGAATTGCTTTTTCTTTCTCATATAACTAAGGATTTTCAAATTATTGTTCTATTTATATTTTGCACAGGGTTTTAACTTGAACTGAAAATGTGTTGTCATGAAACAGGATTTACAGCATGGTTGTTGTATAAAACTCTTAGTTTTGATTTGGTTTGATTAAAGTATAACCCTTTAATCTTGGAAAATGGTGTATTATTATTTGTTATGTTGGGTTGTGACTCTTAGTGTCCAATGTTTCTACATTTAAATATAGAGTTAATAAATGTGAAATAATTACTAAATAAATAGGAGCTTGGAATAAATAATTAGCATTTTCTATTGAATTATCTGTATTTTCTTCCCGTATCCCAAAACTGACTGAAGAGGGCGCTCCGCAGCAGACACACTGTATACAAGTTATTTTTGTGGTTTTACTCCATAGAAGGTGAGTTTCACGTCTTGACGCTTGGTGGATATTATTGGTTCTGGAGAGACCATAGATCAACCCAGATGGTCAAAAGAGATGCCAATCGAAAGGGGAGGGCCTGCACAGCCATTTTGAAACTAGTTTAGAAAGACAATACATGTAGGAAGATCTACACAGCTTTGAATTAAAAAATTAAGCGCAACGGCCCGCAGGCAGGCTGTTTAACAGGATAAAGGGATTGGCAAATAAACATCCAAGGCTCATCTAAATGTAAATTAAACTGCTTTAAGGCTGCCTTTTTGTTCCTTCATACATCTGATGTAAATCCCAACACTGGATCTCTCAGATAATGGGGAGTACCGTGTGTGACCCTGGAGACAAAAAAAGCCACATCTAGGTAAACAAATGGAGAATAAAACATTGATGGTAAAGTTAAAAGTTTTACCTTGAATTTGTTCTGTCAGGTGATTGATCCATCTGAAAACAGCAGTCAAATATTCTGATGCTAAAAAAGAAAATCAGATTTTATTACTTCTGAGTAACACATATCAGACAGCAAGTGCATGCTCAAGATCAAAGACTGAATTGAAATAAAAATGTAATGCAGTTTTCATTAAGTATACAAATTTTAATAAATTGGTATTTCTTCCATTTTTAATATGCAGTTTTTGTATAAAACTGAGTTATATTTATTATCTGAAAAACTTTGAAAACTACAGCTGAGAAGAATTATATAAACAGATTTGACACTGCTTATACTGTTTATCTCATTTGATAGGTTTTAAAGTCTTCATATTGCATGTTATCAAAGATAAAGAAATGAGTCCAAACCATTGACAGGTACTGAATATTGCCTTAATGACCAAATCCATTTCTTAACAGATTCTTTAAGTTTTTAACACAACAGTGAAACAAAATCTTCATAATCAAGTAAAAAAAATATTGAAATTTTTATTCGGAATCAAAAAATCTGAAATAACATGTTTAATTTATTCAAACAGAACCATGCCAATATCACTTCAGCGTTTCATATTTTTTATTTTGAGCAGAAATTTGCAACATTTACAGAAAACACTGTAACTCAAATCAGTAATGATTTGCCTTCATGACATAGAGCCACATCTTTGCTCATGTGAAGTTTCACCAACACACTGATGGTATTTAAGCTCTGTGTACCAAGCAAAGCGTTTGCCACACACGTCACAGCTGTATTGATTTTCCACAGCGTGAACAGTCATGTGAGACTGCATGGTAGCCTTGTGTGCATATTTTTTGCCACATACTGGGCAATCAAATGGTTTCTCTCCTGTGTGAGTCCTCATGTGGATCTGCCATTGGGACTTGTAAAGATATTCCTGTCCACATACAGAACACAAAAACTGTCTCTTTTCTGCGTGTTGCTTCATGTGAGTGTTCAAGTGAGCCTTTTGGGCAAATCTTTTACCACATTCACTGCACCTGTACGGCTTCCCAGTATTCTCGTTTCTCGCCTTGCTGTTGGGAGCCTGGGTGTCTTCTGTGTTTAAAACTGGCTGTGGGTTTCTGTTACTTTTCCAAAAGTCACTGTCAACACTATCATCACTGTCAGGCTGCAGAGACTCTGCCACCTTGTTTGAACCATTAAATGGATTTTCACAAAACTTCATTTCAGAGTTTAAACTTGTACGAAGCTCCCTGGTCTCCAAAAAATCACTGTTCGCACTCTCATCATTTTTTACATATACGCCTCCAGAATCAAGATCTGAGTTTTTGACTTTTTCTGGTCCTCCAACAAAGTCCCCATTGTCTTCAGTCCAGGTGTGATAGAGCTGAAAGAACTGTGATTCCTTTTCATCATCTTCAGTCTTCACAGGGACAGGGCTGAATGTAAACCTGCTGATCTCAGCCTCCTGTTGTTCGTCTTTTATCTGTGAAGGCTCGAGATCCTCATCCTTCACCTCCTTTCGCATCTCTGTGTGTAACAATTTGGGTTCTGACCAATCTTCTCTGGATGAAAACTGTTGAATGTCTACCTTCGCCTTTTTCAGAGACATGACGTCTATTACAGACGTCAAATCTGAATTAGACTTTCCAGTCTCTTTCCAAAAATTATTGTCATGAGTTTGAGATTTTAAAGATGCTGCAGTCGTATCACTATCATATCCTTTATGATGTTTGAAGATTTTGCTTCCTAAAGATCCGTTTCCTGCCTGGTGTGTTCTGGTCTCTTTCCAAAAATCACTGTCATCAGTATCTGGGTCAGAAGATTCTGATGCCTTGTCTTTAATTTTATGTTGCAAATTTGCATCTTGTTTTGAGTTCCTGGATGATTCTGGTTCTTCAAAGTCATCTCCATCTGTTTGTTCATTTTCCTCTTTGTTCTCCTCAGTCTGGCAGTGATGAATCAGTGAGGACTCATGAACACCCTCATGGTAACTGAGCTCTTTTTGACAGCTGAATCCTCTGTGACAAACACTGCAGTTGTAGATTTTCTGTTTCCACGTGAAGACTTGATTAGCAGGATTGACCCGGTCACCAAGACTGTCAGTTTCCTCGTTTGCGTGGACTTGCATGTGTCTTGCCAGATGTCTTCTCCACGCAAAGTCTTTGCCACAAACTGAGCAGCGAAACTGTGTTTGTCTGGTGTGGCTTCTCATGTGTTGAACTAATGAGTCACTGTCGTCAAATACTGTGTTGCAAACTGAACATCTTATGTGACATTCAAAGTGAAAAGTTAAATCCTCCTGCCTTCCAAACGTTTCACTGCACAATGAGCATTTAAATCTTTTCTCAAATGTGTGCCCTCTCATGTGCATCTGTAGCTGCTCCTTAAGAACAAACTCCTCATCACAGTAAGAGCAGCTAAATTGTCTGTTGGATGTAATTAGTTGTTCATTCTGGCACTGATGACTCTTTAAAGACTCTTGCTGACACTCATGAGTCATAAGTTCTGACTCAGAAGAGAATGTTCTGTCACAAATAATACAGCTGAGCAGTTCCTCTCCTCTATGGACAGATGTGTGTCTTGTTAAGTGTCCTCCAGTGACAAATCTTTTTTCACAATATGAGCAACTAAATGATCTCTCTCTAGTACAGTATCTTACGTCTTTGTGCACAGTGTGACTTTTTTTAGATGCTGTGGAAGTCTCAGGAGACGTGGAAATGGTTTTCTCAGAATAACTTCCTGCATCACTGACAGACACTTCTTTAATCTTGTTGCTTAAACTTAATTGTTTGCAAAAATTATTGTCAACATTTTCATCATTCTTGAGTTTGTTTGATGTCTTATCAGGGTGGTTGAGTGTTTTTTTGTTGATACTATGTTCTTTTACTGTTGAAAAATCCTTGTTATTTCTTTGATAAGTGACACCTGACCGACGCTGCCTGCTTTCTTTCCAAAAGTCACTGTCAGAGTCTTCACTTTCCAAGGACTCTTTTGGCTTTTTGTTCATAAATAGTTTTAAACCTCTATCTGAATCCAGCTTCTTGAATGGTTCTGATTCTTTAACTTTGCCTTGATGAAAAGACTTGGAGAAGCATTTGTGTCTTTTGATCTGAAAATGCCAAGAAAATCTTTTGCCGCAGGCGTCGCAGCTGAACGGTCGCACCTTTGAGTGTACCAACACGTGCTGTTTTGTAATTCCTATTTGAGAGAATTTCTTCCCACATATTGGGCAGCTGTAGGGTTTTTCTCCTGTGTGTTTTCTCATGTGTATTTTCAGTTGAGAAATATAATGGAATTGCATTCCACATACTGCGCAAGTGGACACTACTCGATGAATTTTCTTGTGGGCCATCAGAAGGGTTTTGTTACAAAATGTTTCACCACACTTAGGACAACAGAAACCAGGTTTCTGTTGTTTACTTCGGTCGGGTTCTGATACTTTAACTACACATCTATGGATTTTGACTTCTGATGACCACAAAAATGTTTTACAGTCACTAGAAATGGATTGTCTCTCTCCAGAGTGTCCCTTTATTTGAGAGGGATAACAAATCTTGTTTTCCCGATGAGTATTCCTGCGAGTTCTCATACGGATTCTGTTAGAAAACATTTCACCACATTTAGAACAGCTGCATGTTTTCTTGGGTTCATGCTTTGATGATTCACCAGCACACTTATGGATTATGCCCTGTTGCAACATCCCAAACGATCTTTTACAGGTGCTACAACTAAATTGTTTGTTCCCTGATTGGATTTTTGTGTATTTTAAATTAGCATCCTGCAAAAATGCTTCACCACACAAAGAGCACTCAAAATGTTTTCCTGTATGAATTTTCAACTGTGCGTCCAAATGATTATTTTCTTGACATCTTGTACATTTCTGCTCCTTATTACTGTTATCCTCATCAGTCTTCTGTTCAGGATCTGCTTGTGACTCCATGTCTGAATTTGGTCCTTCAGACTCTCTTCCAGCTTCTGTTGGTCTTTGAATGGGGCAGATTTATCATTTGTACCTCCTGATTCAAACTGGAGCTTCTCTTCTGCTGCTTAGTGGGCACTATGTCTTCATTTACCATTTAACTGCTGCAGGAAACACTAAAAAACAGAAACAAACATTATGAAAAACAAAAATCAAACTTTTTAACCATAGGTAAATGGACTTTTTCCCCTTACTGTTTTTCCTAAGAGATTTGTAGCAAGCAAGCAAACAATATAAAGTTTAAACAACTACTAACAAGCCTATTTCACTGCAGGAGCTGAATTCTCAGTGATGCTGTGGAGTCAGATCTTAACAATTCAGTTTTGGGTTTTATAGTTTATTATTTATTATAAATAAATAGTAACCTGGATAAGATTAATTGTGAAAACATTAATTCTAATTATCTGCCAAACCCACTGGATTATGTCCTTGGTGCAGGTTCATGTTTAAAAGGTACTAATGGGGATTTCTCTTTCATAGATGTAGGTCTTTTGATAAAATTTAAAATCTAGATTACAAATCTGAATGAATTACTGAATTACTGTTCTACCATTAGTATGTTTAATCAACACTTCTAATCAAAACCTATTTACAGTTTCTTTACTCTCATTATGCTTTTCTTTCAAATGAGCACAAAGACGGTAAAAAATAAATATGTTGTCTAAACTAATTCTTTACAAATTACTGAACAGAACATTTTTCAAGGAATAAAATCCTCCTTTATTTGTCTCTTTGGACAAATTAGTCTTATGAATTATTATTATTAATGCAGAAATGTGTAGCTCTGAATTTTTTAAGCAGATAATGAGCACTTTATTATATCATATAAATGGCTGTTCTGTCACCTTTATGATTTCTAAAGTGCTCAAACTTAAAAAAGAAATATTGGAACAGATTTCAAGTTTTGTTTCTTCTAACTCAGTTTGCATGATGTGAAACATTGTGTGATTTATTAGTATATATTTAGCTAGAGCATACATGTATTTGTGATCAAGGTTGATTAAGAAGGTAACCAATATATCTATTTATACATCTTCATTGGGTTTAACACAGGAACAGAGGAGGACACATCCTAACAAAAGGTATGACAACTTGGGGTATTTCATTCAGTTATTTGATAAATCTCCTGCATCCTTTTTAAGACGAGTCAGAAACTTAATGTGGAACATCTGAAAGTATCATCAAATAATCATTTGATTGTTCAACCTATTTGAGATTCCTAACATTAGAAAATGGTGAAATTCAATTTGATGTTTTAGAACAGGAGGATTTTTAGCAGCACCAGGTTTACTCTGTAAACTGAGATAAAAAGAACACCTCCATACTGTGGAGAAAGAACTGATAAAGGGATGTTTTTGGACCACAGAAACGTTTTATAGTTCTTACGAGGATTAAAGGCAGTTTCCTGTTATTTCTTGTGACTGCACTGAGGGAGTTGCAGCCGACTGTAGCTCGTACTGTATTTAAAGTTCCTGCTTTAGAGGATTTTTTATAGCATGAGAAGAACCAGCTGTGGTGCAGCTGCACAGTAATTAGTCCAAACATAAGTGTAGTGATTAGTTGTGTGTCTGAGCATAATCCCAGAATCACCTATTACAACCAATCATTTAATAAAATAAACAAGTAATTAAAAACTTGAAAACGTGTAAAATGTTGACAATATAGACTCTAAGACCATTCTGAATTTTAGCCACTAGGAACATAAACACAAAGGAATATATTTTGACAGAATAACTAATGTATAGTTGTAACTTTGTTGTTTTCATATTTTACAAGCAAAAAATTACTTGTTGGAGAAAATTAAAAAGCAAGTAAATGCTGAAAGAAAAATATGGGTTTGTTGTAACACAAAACGCTTAATGTTAAGCTCAATGTAAACCAAATTGAACAGTAAAATCCTGCTTTTACAAGATATTAACAGTTTCTTAGGGGGCAATAATTATGTACAGTGTAGTATTTTATTAAATAATGTTCCAAATACGATTCTATATGTAAAAGTCGTTTTTTAAAGTGAAGTATTTCAGCGTTTCTTCCCCACTGCTTCTGCTAACCTTCTAGCTTTTTAGATGCTAAAAGTGTTAGCTTAGCATTAGCTCTGTACAACGTCAACATTAGGGGACATTTTTAAGTCAGAAGAAACGAAAACCGACCTGTTTTCTGCAGCTCGTTGGGATTTTAAACCACACTTTTAGAAGTTTATGCTGCTGGAAGTCGATTCCTTTTTCATATCCGGATGTGTTGATCTTTTTAAATCAGACGTTCACGACCCCCCAAAAAAGCAGCTTCCGGTTGAACGAACCTTTAAAAACGTGACATTTTCCGCAGACCGCACATTTAAAGGCACAAAATCAAAACGTGAAGAGGAGTTTGATTCTTATTTCTACACAGCTTCATTTTTTCCTGACTAGGATTTCAATCTTCATCCCTAAAACACCGAAACTTCACTTCCTGTCCAGCCCTGACCTTCACAATAAAAGATAAAACGTCAATTTTTTTTGTAATTGTTAGTTTTTATTGTGGCGATTGTATCTACGCCTAAGTAACTAAATAATTAAATAAATATTTTAGGATAGGGACTGTTTTATTGGGAGTATTTGCACCAGTGCAGTGAAATAGTTTGACATCAAAATACTGATGAGTTGGAAACTGTAAACCAGAGGTTCCCAATCCTGGTCCTCGAGAGCCACTGTCCTGCATGTTTTAGATGTTTCTCTGCTTTGACACACCTGATTTGAATGACTGAGAGATTAACAGGCTGCTGCACAACTTGAAGACCTACTGAAGAGCAGGGAAACAACTAAAACATGCAGGATAGTGGCCCTCCAGGACCAGGATTGAGGACCCCTGCTATAAACAGATATTTTTAACCTCCTTAGTTGAACCATAAAAATGCAGCAGCTCTGCAGACACACTTCACCTCCTGAGATTAACAGATAAACACACAAACACCAGCTGACTAGTGTGAATCAGGAGGAAGAGACCGCCTGGGTGTCTACCTGATTTTTGTTACTTTTCAGGACCTTTTCTGGACACCAACCTTATTGTGGTCATCTCAGCCCATTGATCTATTTTTAATTTACAAAAGAAATCTTTAGCATTTATCTATGAATTATGTAGGGATAAAAACACCACATAAGATCCAAAAATGTCCAGGTTTTGTAACCCCACATAGCAGACAACTAAACAGAGAACAAATAAACTAATAAAAGCAAAACACTGGGCTAAAAGGAGCAAAATGCATAAAAATTTAGCATAAAAAATAAAGCAAGCACATTTAAAATAAATAATGTTTTTGTAAGAACTGAAAAGATCTTAATGTGTTTTTAAGGGAAAAATATTTGTGGACACCAACCTTGTTAGGACAGGGTGTCCTTATCGGGAACCAAAGCGCAGTCCTAATAAGAAGGAATGTTAGCT
The DNA here is from genome assembly GCA_028566095.1 of Kryptolebias brasiliensis. Lineage (NCBI taxonomy): Eukaryota > Metazoa > Chordata > Actinopteri > Cyprinodontiformes > Rivulidae > Kryptolebias > Kryptolebias brasiliensis. The sequence goes on along the minus strand of JAOXNZ010000177.1, from coordinate 5,499,078 downwards.
TTGTTAGGGATTACGTTTATGGATAAATTGTGAATTAGTTTAGGGTTTGGGTGCAGAAATGAATCAAATTCTTTAAGGATAGAAGCATGAACTTGTGTGATGTGTGAGAGATGACATTTATAGTAAAATGACGTTCAAAATATATTTTTTGATTAGTTTAAACCTTTTTTAAAGGTCTCAGTGATGCTTTTATTTTTAAATTTGACCCGGAAGTGATTTATGTTCTCTTTGTGTGTTTGTTGTCCACACGGTGATTAGAAGGCGGGATGGTTGGGTTTAGTTTGCGGGTCTCAAGCCAAGTGAGGACAGAAACATTAAACACTGAAAGGTAAAAACCCTCCGACTCCGATGTCTTCAAAGGTGTCCAAACTCCGGAGTCTCAAGCTCTTCATCAGCCAGCGGCTCGCCGCGGCTGTGGACGACATCCTGGGACATTTAGAAGACACGATCCTGGAGTATGAAGAGGAGACGGAGCGTCGCCATCGAGCAGGTCTGTCCTCGTTTTGTTGTCCGCTAAGCTAACATTAGCTGCCGGTGTTACGTCGAGCCACGTTCCCCCTGCGTCTCCGTGCTGCCCACGCGGCAAAAACGCGCGTTCTTGTTCAGGGCTCGTAGCAATGGAACTACGGATACCGTGAAAGCTCAAACAACGTGTTTCGGCGAAATTGACCCGCTGTTTTGCCAGCGTGCTCTCATCAGATAAACTGATACATGTCTGTTTATAGATCGATAGATAGACAGGCAGACTCTGTTATGGACTGTATAAACAATGTGTGGAAAAAAACTATAAAAAAATACTTATCTATTAACAGAATTGTTTATATGGGCAAATATTTCTTATTAAAACTCATTAAAGAACATAATTCTCTTAGGAATAAAATGTGCCAATAATATCATAACACAGAAAAAGTCAACCAACAATGTGTATGATACTTTTCTTTTTTTCTTGTGAAAGCAATTCATAAACAGTTTATACACCCCGTCAGATACCATTCCCCCTCTGTTAAACTGGGGGAACGGTATCTGACGGCCCTATATCCCCCGTCCCCCTCTGTTAAACTGGGGGAACGGTATCTGACGGGTGCTATAGGGCCGTGAAAGGTTTTCACATATGTTTGTGAGAGTGTAACATTTCACTAGTATGTATGAACGGTTTTCATAAGTGTGTATGCAAGCTATTTCAGAATTATGTCTTACCTGGCCTCCCATAAGAGATGCCACATGTTACTGTTTCATGACCTACAGTCACATTTATGAGCTGTCTTTCAGATGTTGTGTTGGTGCATATGTTACAGAAAAAAACCCACCGCAGCTGCATTTTGTTTTTATTGTGTGTTCATGTGCAGCCGAGTGACCACAACACGCAATATTTTAAAATTAAAATCATCTTTGTTTTCACAGTTTGTACAATGAGCAGGCATCAGATGCAGTTACAAAACTGGACCACCAGGTGTCGCACTATCAGCAGATTTCAGCATTTTATCTTTAGTTCTCATCATTCATCATGACAAAAATCTTCAGTTGTGTGCAGTAAATCTGTTTTTGGCATTTCATCGAGACTAGCTACTATTAATAAAAATATAAAATAAAAAATATATAATAGAAGATTAAAATATGTAATGCAACAGTGACAAATGTTTTAAGTTACTTATGATAAAACAGTGTTAATTCTAACCATACTCCTGCACTCTGGGGAAATGTAACTCAGGTGTTTTTAATATAGATGTGTGTTGTTTTAACATAAACATACAGAACAATAAAGTGTTTTTGACATGCAAAACATTTTGTTTTTGCAGAAACAAAATGATCAGCGTCTCTCAGCAAAGGATCATATTAACAATAATAATTATTACTTTTTTTCTGTTCCACTTATGATCAAAAACTAAAAGTACATGAGTCGCCAAAACCAGCCCTTAGTCAGCATGGTAACTGATAGAGAAATGACAAATTCAAGTTTTGTAGAAGCATTAAGTACATGATTAACCGTATTTAATCTGGTAAATAATTATCAGGGCAGTGCCTGATAATCCCTTCTCATTTCTAAGATGGAAATGTGCTCAAAAGGGGGGTTTGTTCAACCAAAGTTTTTTAGTTTTTTTTTTTTTTTTGACAATGTCTTAACCCTCCTAACGCCCTCGAAAGAGAGAGAGGTAGAGAAGCCCTTGTAACTTCGGGTCAATTTGACCCGAAGGCGACAGGAGGGTTAAGGTGACCCCCCAAAGATCAGTACCACAGCAGAGTTACTGAACTGAACCCTTCCTGCTACATACTTGATGTTAGGTTCAGCTGAACTCAAGTTTAACCAGCTTTACATCATTTATCTGAAACCTTTAAAAAGGTTTTTCCAATTTTACTTTTCTTCATTAAGCTTTATAGCTTTACATCCCTGGAACATATCTGTAATGGTACACAGCAAAGTGTGCTTTTTGTTCAACCTTTCCTTTGACCTTTGCTGCCACCCTTTTGTCACAGATCACTCCTGAAACTTTTCTCCATCCTGCCTGGACTCTCGTCTTCACCTCTTTACCATACTTCCTGTTTTCCTGGACAGTACTTGAAGTCCTGCACCTTTGTGACCTCTGCTCCTTGTAGCCTCACTGTTCCACCTGCCTCCCTCTCATTATTTCTTTAGTATTAGAAAACTAAGCGCTGTTCATAAAACCTTACTTACCATGAGACATTGTGTCTTTCTTAGTTAATATTCAGAGGTTATTACATTACATTGTAACTCGTTTTTAACATTTGTTTCACGACCATAAAATATGTTCAAGCTCAAACATAAAGTTGTGATGCTCCTTGTGCTTTTGTCTTTCCGGGGTTCCTACAGATGCTCAGGAGCCGTTGGTGGAGACAGAGCAATCCGTCCCTCAGCAGCAGCTGGAGAAAAGCTCCTCTGTGGCCAACAAGAACCCAAACCCAGAACCCCCACACATCAAACAGGAACAGGAGGAAGCTAACCTCACCGAGCTGACGGTCAGCTCTATCTGTGTTAAAAGCGAGGAAGATGGGGGTAGACCTCTGCCTTCACAGCTTCATCATTGCCAGGCTGAAGAGAACACAGTTCCACTGGAGAAAGAAGACTGCGAACAGGAACATTTACAAGCAGGCACTACACTCAGTTTGGACCATGGGACTGGGAACAAAAAGCCATTCAACTGCTCGAAGTGTGAGAAGAGGTTTAGCTTTAAGGGGCAGCTGAAGACACACATGAGGTCCCACACGGGAGAAAAGCCCTTCAAGTGTCCCATTTGTAGGAAATGTTTCTCGTGGAATGGATATTTGCACAACCACGTGAAAATCCACACCGGGGAGAAACCGTACAGGTGCACAGTGTGCGGTAAAGGTTTCGTCGAAAGCGGAAACCTGAAGGTTCACATGAGGATTCACACAGGAGAGACACCATTCAGCTGTTCAATATGTGGTAAAAGATACAGACAGAAGGGAAATCTGACGAGACATCTTAAAGTCCACCAAGAGAAATGATTTAAACTCTTATTGAAACATCTGGGAAATCTGGAGTCTGTTGTCTTTAATAGAAAAACATGTGTGGCCTCTTCTGTAGCTGCTTAATGTTATGTTGAATATTGTTATAAACTTGAAATGTAATTTTTTAATTTTACTTTAAAAAGGCATACAGTTTGATTGAGATTACATAAGTTTTTGTTTGCATTAATGGCATTTCTAAGTAATGATTTTTCTGTACTGTCTTATCTTATTATAATACTTTAACTTCATTATAATCTAAGTGTGTCATTAAACCAGAGGAATAATTCTCACAAAAAATACTCTTCAAAACAAATGTAAAGATTCTTATTGCAAAGAGTTTTTGTTTGTTTTTTTTGTTAA
>JAOXNZ010000177.1:5409174-5430231 GCA_028566095.1 Kryptolebias brasiliensis | reverse complement strand
CTGCTGAAGAGCAGGGAAACAACTAAAACATGCAGGATAGTGGCCCTCCAGGACCAGGATTGAGGACCCCTGGTTTATAGTAAAGGGTAAAACATCCAAGTGGGTGAATACTGTAGTGCTGAAGAGTTAGAGCTCTTATTTTGAAGGCCAGCCGCTAACGGAAGTGGTGTTCTGCTAGCAGCAGAAGCTGCTCAGTTTCTTCCACTCAGTGTTGTCCTTCGTGCTGAATCAGTTTTTTGTATGTCTTGTAAATGTATCTTAATGAACATTGTGCCTTTTACCTTCTTTGTAAAGGCCTAATTTTTTTTTTGCCGAATTACTCGGAAGAGCAACAAAAGTTACGAGTGTTAGCTTAGCATGTTAGCTAGGAGCAGACAGTCGAGATTGAACAACAGCGAATCAAAGCGACACTTTATGAAGATCAGACCGTGTTTCTGGTGGAGTTTAGGAGGAGTAAAGTTTCTGCTGTGATCGTGTGAAAACCTCAGGAGTTCAGATGTTAGGAGCATTGGAGAAAAGACAACTAACCGAGGCGGACAAACCAACACAGCGAGCAGATGGACTCTCAAGTTGATGGTATCCATGTTCTTCTGCATTTCTTTATTTTAATAATATTAGGGCTGCCACGAATGACTGAAGTAAAATAAGGCAAATTTAAACAAAATGTAAAAACAACTTTTCTGCTGAGATTTGAAAAATCATTTTCAGAACTAAACTAAAACAGAGGCAAAAAAAAAATGTAAATTTGCTTACTATTCATTTGCTTTTAAAGAAGTGTTGTTTGCACAACAATTAAAAAAACATGATTTGAGCACTTTAAAATAAAGGCTCCCATCAGAAAAGTAGACAAAATTTAATATTGTGTTTGGTGTCTTTGATCCAGGATCATGAAGACAACACAGACAGAACAAATGTAACACGAGTGGTCCAACCTGCCATTTTAGAAAAGCAAAAATAACCCTTAATTACAAAAAAAGATGTCATCAGGAGTCAAAAACACGCTGTGGTCTTTCATTTCTCTCTCAGGCATGTCTGAATGAAGCAGCATGGGACATTTGCAAAATGGTGACCAGTGTCCAAATGACTAAATGTCATCATTTTACCAGATTAAGCCATTAATGTTATATATTATAGCTCTAATAAGAAGTATTACAAAACCCTATGTTGCTACTTGTCGTTTGAAAGTAAAGGTGATAAAAGGTTGGTTAGTAAAGTCAAAATTTGAGCCACATTGAAACATTTACCTTTTAATAAAGAATAGTGGACTGAATTTGTGTAATTCAGTTATGACACAAGACTAAAACTTGGTTGTATTTCTGTTTACTGCAGACGGTCAGCAGCTGATAATGGTCAAAAAGGAGGTTTCTCCTGAGAACTGGAGTCCCAGACTGGACCAGGAGGACCAGAATCTCTCGCTGATTAAACAGGAACAGGAGAAGGCTGATATCATTGCGTTCACATTCAGTCCTGCCTCTATAAAGAGTGAAGACAATGAAGAGAAACCTCAGTCCTCAGAGCTTTGCCTCAACCAGACAGAGGAAAGCAGAGACTCTGTGGGACCAGAACCAGATCTAGATTGGTGTTTAGAATCAAATCCTGAAGACAAAACTTCAAATGCTTCAGAGAGAGACGTCAGTGATGGAAACTGGGAGAAGAGCAGCAAAAATCCATCAAGTTTAAACTTTCTCAGGAATCAAAACGTTTCTGTAGGTGATACAAGATTTGAGAGCGGTAAGAAGTTTAAAGCTGCGCTGAATGTGGAGAAATGGGCATTAGCAGCAGAACATAAATGCACAGTACTTGAAATGTAATGGCCTATGAATTATTGCAGTCATTTGTGATGACAATACTTTTTTGATATACTGTGCAGCCCTTTTGTTTCCTGTAACTCGTCTGTGTTTCTGTTTCTTGCAGGCATCCAGCCGCTGTTGGTGGCCAGAGAGAAGTTTCCTCCCGAGCAGCAGAGCCTCAGTGTGGACCAGGAGGTTCAAACATCCCCAAAGATTAAAGAGGAAGAGGAGGAGGCTGATATCACAGAGTTCACATTCAGTCCTGTTCCTGTGAAGACTAGAGATGATGATGAGAAACCTCAGCCCTCAGAGCTTCATCACAGCTGGATTGTCGAAAACAGAGGCACCTCTGCACCGGATCAGTATTTGGAATCCGATTCTGAAGACCAAACAGATTCCCCAGGGGTGGAAGACGGTAATGGAAACTGGGAGGAGAGCAGTCATTTAAACTCTCTGAGAACTAATAAAGTTCCCGTAGCTGATACTAGATATGAGAATGGTAAAAAGTTTTACAGCTGCACTGAATGTGACAGAACGTTCGACTACAGGTGGCGACTGTTGAGGCACAACAGAATTCACACAGGAGAAAAACCTTTCAGCTGCTCAGTCTGTGGTCAAAGGTTCAGAAGGAAAGATAGTGTAACTAGTCACATGACCTGTCACACAGGAGAAAAACCTTTATGCTGTCCTATCTGTAAGGCAACTTTCAGATGGAGGTACGTTCTCGTGGAGCACACAAAAATCCACACAGGAGGAAAAGCTTTTAGCTGCTCAGTTTGTACAAAAGCATTTACAAGGAAACAGGATTTAGTGAAGCACACAGTGATCCACACTGAGGAGAGACCTTTCAGCTGCTCAGTTTGTACTGCAGCTTTCAGAAGGAAGCACGATTTAGTGAAACACACAAAAGAGCACACAGACGAAAGGCCTTTCACGTGCTCCGTCTGCAGTGCAGCGTTCAAAAGAAAATACGCCTTAGTAGAACATACAAGAACCCACACTGGAGAGAAGCCGTTCAGCTGCTCGGTCTGTGACCAAAGCTTCAGTCAAAAGTCGACACTGACTCGTCACATGAGATGTCACACAGGAGAAAAACCTTTCAGCTGCTCTATCTGTAAGGAGACATTCAGGTGGAGAAATGTCTTTATAACGCACACAAGAACCCACTGTGGAGAAAAACCTTTCAGCTGCTCAGATTGTAATGCAGCATTTGGAAATGAACAGGATTTTGTGGAACACACAAAAATCCATACAGGTGAATAATCTTCCAGCTTTACAGCCTGGGGTGAAAGCTTCAGTGAAACTAGATACCTCACTCGTTACATGAAGTGTCATAAAGAATCAAGACTTCTGAGCTGCTTTTTGAAAGAAATATTCTCTACTGCAGCACAAGAGAAGATTCATTAGGAAGGAAGCTGTTCAGCTGCAGCCAAAGATTCACTCGGCCATCAGCTGCCAAAGCACAAGATTACAGCTGCTTTATAAAGACCGATTATTGAATATAAAGGCAAAAGATACACAACTGTGTTCCATGTCTGAGTTTAAAAGACACAAAGTTAGCTTGATGTTGCTTTAAATGAAATGTATTAGAGAAAAGCTCCTGTCCTGTGTGTGGTTTAAAGTAATGTGCCAGCGTCTTGACCCACTCCTCATTTCTTTACTTTTTACATTTTCAAAGAACCCAAATGTTCTTGTGAAGTTTTAAAATTATTTGTAATCAATGTTTTTAAGTTTGATATCATTTCAAAGATCGGTTGCTGCTTTTTATCTTTTTAGTCCAGTTTTTGTACTTGAACATTATGAGAGAAATGCTTTTTGTTAATCCACTGAACACTAACGTACGAATCTGAACGATGATGCTTCTCTGTTCCTGTGTCAGGGCTTTTCTGGATGTTCCCATTTCTAAAATACACAACTTTCACATACTGTTCATCTGTAGTTTAATTTCTCTGGCCCTTGTGTTTTTATAATCCAGGGGTAGGCAACCCTGGTCCTCGAGTGCCGCTATCCTGCATGTTTTACTTGTTTCTCTGCTCCAACACACCTGGTTTGAGTCAATGGGTTCTGCAGAACATGAAGATGTGATTTAACCTCTGAATCAGGTGTGTTGGAGCAGGGAAACAAGTAAAACATGCAGGATGGTGGCACTCAAGGACCAGGATTGCCTACCCCTGTTTTAATCCATTCATCCTCTTATTTTTCACAGACACTGCACACCATAATATGCCAAATTTTCAGCACAGCATTGGTTCAGAATTTGTTTTCTTTGTGTTGAACTGTTACCTTTACATTTTTTTATAGTTAGATTATTTCAAAATAGTTTCTAAAGTAAGATTATGTGAAAGTCTGGTTTACTTGAAGCAAAATAGAAATGGAGGTTCAAGACTTTTGCTTAGTGCTATAATTGTCTTGAAATAGCATAAAACAGCTTGATCAGCAGATGAAACTTTAGGGTAACCTAGCAGAGAAACTGTCTGATGCAAAAGTAATGAAAAACAGAAAATTTACAGCAATTTAAAGTTATACTAGTTCAGTCATTTTTATATTATCTTTATTTTCCCAGCAGATAGTTACTTTGCTACAGCTGAGATTACATTCACCCTCAGGGAAAAGCATTTTGAAACTTTGCAAATTAACTTACGCTTTATGAAGGAAAATGTCTATGTGGCAAGAAAATTTATCTTTAAATAACTAAACAAGCTTTTCTGTCCACAATTCAGTTCTTTGTTGAAAAGTTCAGATATCTGAACATCATTCTTCTGAGGGCAAATTGTGACTTTTCTCATTCATGAGGACTTTTTAGCTCCATGCGTTCATAAATACATTCTACCTGTCTAAAAGGAAGATGTCTGTCAAAAATAGTATTCTTACTAGGAGACGTTTGCGTTATATATATTTACAGTGTTGTTACTTGTCAAGTTTTATGGTAAAATTGTGTCCCATCCAGTTGTTAAATAATGCAAGTACAAAACATCTTTTGGGCATTATTTTGTTTTTGTTAAGAGGTCCCTAGATTTAGAATAATTTGGCAGCAACAATAAAAAATTAAATGATTTTTGAGATTTATTTATTTTTAAATGAAACAGGCTTGAAGACAAGTTCTGTGAAAGCTAACAAATCATTTTATATTGCTTTATACTTTTTTCCTCTTAGATCTACTGTTTTTATCCTGTTGTTATTTGTATTAATTGTATGTGTGGATTTTCAATTGTTGCTCTGTTGTCAGCTTTACTGTACTTTCTAGAAGTTTAGCCTTTTGTGTTAGTGGTTGTAGAAGTTTAATTCTCTTAAAAGTTAAACCAGGGACTGAATCTGCAAATTAGCCATTAGTTAGAAGGCATTTGCACACGGAAAGGGATGCATTTTTGTGTGTGTTTGGTATTGTTTTATGTTCTGTCCCTGAATAAATAAAAGCAATAAAAAGGGGGGGAAAAGTTCAGTGTGAGCTCTTATTTTGAAGGTTAATGTGAACCATCAACGGAAGTGGTTGTCTCTTAGCAGCAGGACTTCTTTATTTCACAAGAATATTCTGTCTTTTCCAGCCCGAGTCTGTCTTCTGTGTCTCGGAAATGTGTCTTAATGTAGACTTTGTTCTCTGTCGTCTTTTTAAAATTTTATTTTAGTTGCTTTGTTTCTCACGAGATAAAGAAAAAAAGTTTCCTTCTGAGATTTCACTGCTGGCAGTAAAGTTCAGTACCTGGGGCCAGATGCAAACTGTTATTCATTTATTTTCTGTTTCCTGCAGATGTCCAGCAGTTGTTGATTGAAAAAAAACGTCCTCATGAGAACTGGAGACCCAGTTTGGACCTGGGGGACCAAAAGCCCTCAGACCTTAAACAGGAAAAATGGAAGACTGATATCACAGAGCAGACTTTGAGTCGTGAAGTTTGAAGATGATGTAGGACTCATTGCACACAGAGCTGCTGGTGTTAAATCAAACTTCCTATGGATTCATGATGTGTTTTGTTTACAGGACATCCTTTTATTGGTGCATTTATGAACAATTAGAAGCAGTTTAAAGAAGCGTTCTGCTTTGCAGCTATACCAAGAAAACGTGTTTTCTTTTAACATCGGCTGCTTTTTTTTAACTTGTTTCTAGTCTGGTTTTTGTACTTGATCATTTTTATAGAAATGTCATTTGTAAAGCCGCTGAACACCAATCTATGACTCAAACAGAAAAAAATACATAATCTGAAGAGCATGGTTTTACTTAACTTAAAAAGGTCAAATAATTTGACTAAATGGAGGGAAAATGCAGCATAAGAAAATCAGAGAAACCTGGAGAGCTACTGAACAAGGTCACTAAAGATGTACTTGAAAATCTTTTTTTGTAAGCAAAGTATAAATACAGTATCTAATTTTTTCTTATTTATAGCAGATGAGTCATTTGATCAAGTAAAATTCAGTTTTTTTGTAAAAAGGAGTGGCCTTCTGTGACCTGATAATTGTGGACCAAGACTTACTGTGTTTAGCTGTGAAGAAAATGCAAGAATGTAAAAAACCAAAGCTTAGATTTAATGTGATCTATATTTATATGGAAAGAGAAAAAAAAAGAAAATAAGCTGCTTTGAACTGGTCACTCTGTTGGAGACAATGTACAAACTTGTAGATGGAATAAAAGTTTGGGAGGTAGGTATTTGTAGCGACGGTCATGTAAAGCTCGAAGCTCTAAAAATTTCCAGTTATTTGTCTTAAAATATTATTATTAAAATTAAGGTTTTGAATGCTCAATAGTGGTGCCTGCTGTTTCGAGAGAAGTTGCAATGTGTTTGAAAATACTGTTTGTTTTCATCGTTCTGTGTTTTTAAACTGGTTTACAAGACTCCAGATCTAATGAGTATTTTTTGTTCTTATGTAAACTGTATGTTTGTTAAAATGAAGTTAAATAAAAAAGATAATAAAATGTAAATAAAAGTTGTTAAAATGCAATTCATGTCATCTTTGCTTCATCCCAAATACAAGGAAATTATAAAATACTCTAGCTCATTTTTTATACATTCTTTTCTTTAGAAATTTTGACACAAAGCTTTTTAAGTCGCTTTAAGAAGCTTTTATTTTGAAAGGCGTTCGGAACACTCATCCGCCCGTAGCGGAAGTGGTTTCTTCGTAGCAGCAGCTGCAGCGATGGATGTAAACAATCCTGAATCCGTGTTTCATTCTGTGTTACCTCCTTTCTTAGGGAGTTATTAGAACCCTTGTGCTACATAGAAAAATGCCCGACGGGACTTTGTGTTTTTCACTCTATTGCAGTTTGTTCTGATGAATAATTGGCTGCGGAGCTACAGGCGTTAGCTTAGCATGTTAGCTTGATGCAAAAAGAAGGGACGGAAGTGAGGAAGTCAACAAATCAGGACGACACTTTTTGACGGAGAGCAGAATGTGTTTGTAGTAGAGTTTATAGAGAAAATTGCTGCTGTGGTTGAAGATGTTGAAAGTGAAAAGTCAACAACCTATGGTGGAAGAACCAGACTGTCCAAATGGAGAACAACTGTTTTCTCAACTTGATGGTAATCATGGGCTCCTAAATGTTTATTCAGTTATCCTTTTTTAGGTCTTAGACATTCCATAGTAACAATGTATCATGGGTCAACCTACACATAACTGAGGTTTTGGAGGAAAAATAATATTTTGACCATAAATCTCCAGTTTTCTTCGTCATTAACTCGCTCAGCTTACTTCTGTGAAAATCAAAAATTAATATAAACGTCTTACTGATCTAAGAAAGTTTATCTCACAGCTGTAATGGAATTAAGACACAAGGCTACATGTTTACTGGTCTCATATTTGCACCTTTGGATAAAATATAAGATTGGTCTGTTTTCGATCAAGTTTAATGATGACAAGTAAACTGTTTCCTGTGTCTTTGTTTCTGTTTCCTGCAGACGTCCAGCAGCTGGTGGTGATCAAAGAGGAGCTTCCTCTTGAGACCTGGAGTTCCAGTATGGACCAGAAGGACCAAAAAACCCCACAGATTAAAGAGGAACAGGAGGAGGCTGATATCACAGAGTTTACATTCAGTCCTGTGAAGAGCGAAGATGGTGAAGAGAAACCTCAGTCCTCAGAGCTTCATCACAACCACACCGAAGAGTACAAAGACCCCGTGGGACCAGAACCAGACCCATATTTAGAATCAGATCCTGATGAAAAAGCTTCAGATTCTTCAGAGACCGATGTCAGTGATGGAAACTGGGAGAAGACCAGCGAAGCTCAGTCAGGCTTAAATTCTGCACATATTAATGAAGTGCTTGTAGGTGGAACAAGTGAAGACGGGGATAAAAAGTTACACAGCTGCACCGAATGTGGTAAAACATTCAAACGCAGGCAATACTTATTAATACACCAAAGAATCCACACAGGAGAAAGACCTTTCAGCTGTGCATTCTGTAAGGCAGATTTTAGATGGAAACATGTCTTAGACAAACACCTTAGAATCCACACTGGAGAGAAGCCTTTCAGCTGCTCTGTTTGTGGTCAAAACTTCAGTAGAAAGGAAAGTGTGACTCGCCACATGAGATGTCATTCTGATAAAAAACCTTACAGCTGCTCTGTCTGTAATGCAGCTTTTATATGGAAGCCCTCTTTAGTGAAACACATGAAAACACATAGTGAAGAAAAATCTTTCAACTGCTCCGTTTGTGGTCAGTGTTTCAAACACAGAGACAGTTTAAATAGTCACAAAAGAAGCCACAATAAAGAAAAACCTTTCAGCTGCTCTGTCTGTCAAGTAGCTTTTCCATGGAAATATGCTTTAATGAAACACATGAGAATCCACACAGGAGAAAAACCTTTCAGCTGCTCCATTTGTAATGCAGCTTTTAAATGGAAACCTTCCTTAGTCCAACACATGAGAACACATAGTGGAGAAAAACCTTTCAGCTGCTCCGATTGTGGTCAGTGTTTCAAGTACAAAGAAAATTTACGTCATCACCAAAGATGTCACACTGGAGAAAAACCTTACACATGCTCCATCTGCAGTGCGACTTTTAAGTGGCACAATGCTTTCATTGAACACAAAAGAAACCACACAGGAGAAAAACCTTTCAGCTGCTCTGTCTGTGAGGCAGCTTTTATAAGAAAACGAGACTTAGTGAGACACACAAGACAACACAAGTAACTGGACAAATGCTAACAGCTGAGGAGTTACATGCTGTAAGTGTTATGTCTAATTTTGGATGTTCTGAAGTGGCAATGTTTCATATTACGTTTATATTAGGGGTGGAACAGTTTATGGGAAAAAATCTGTTTGCTTGTCTTGGTTCATCATTAATTTGTTTGAGTTAAGAGGAAAAGAGTCAATCAGAACTTTGAGGTGAGGTGAAGAAAAGACTGACTGTATATTGTTCTCTGTGAACTCTAACCTTATTTTTTGATATTTGTTTCTGTAGGTTTAGGGTGAAATGTTGGTAGCTGTTTGAATTTTCATTGAGGGTTTTTTAAGTTGTTTTGGTGACCTTAAGTAAAATGTTTTAATTAGAAAAAGTGGCTAAAAAGACATCAAAATTGAATAAAAGTCCTCTTTTTTTTATAAATTCCAGTAACTTAGTTTGTTCTGACTAATTAAAAATATACTGAGATAAAATAAGTTGATGTTTCTGTATAGGTATTTTAATATAAGAAATCTGAAAACATGACAAATTTATTTATTTTCCCAAGAAACTACTGAAGAAAAGGTTGGCCCTTAAACAGGTTTTTTATTTTGGCCCCTTCTGGAAGTGAGCTTGACCCTCCTGAGTTCAAAGGTCACTTGCAGCTTTAATAAAAAGTTAGAAGTTTGGGTTTGTTGAAGCATCGTTCTAAGGTCTGAAGAGACCCAGAAGAAATCAGACAGGAGAGATGTCAATCAGTCTTTGAGAATAACAATTTAAAAATCATTAATGGTGGATCATCTGTTGCTGATGTATTATACGAACCGAACCATGGATTTTGTAAACGGTTCCACCCCTAGTTTATGTTACAAGATTCCACTTTTTTTTGTTATATATGATTTATATGTATTATTTATAACAGCATAGTAACATTCAAGTGAAAAATGAGACTGTTAAAAAAGAAATAAACTTTTCCTGAGAAGAAATAATAAAATAAGTCTTTATTTGACTCATAACTTGTCATTGTGTTTATTTGTCAGATATGTTAGATTGTTATGACTGTCTTGAGTTTGCGACAGCAGTGTAATAAGTGTATAATGATCCTGGACCTTGTGATAAGTTTGTTTCTATGTTAGTGACACAGCTGCAGAAGGTTTGATTCAGAAATATGAGGTTAGAATTATAAAGATTCTTGACAAGAAGCTACTTAACAGGTTGATTGAGGAAGCTCCTCGAACGAGAAGTGAAATGTCTTCAAGAATCAAAAAAGAAGTCTAGTTGTTTTTGATTCAGCTATGCTTGGATTACAATGCGTGACTGAAATCTACACCAGTTATAAATAAGCCTGACTCTGAGAGCAAAGATTTTTTTGAGAGGTTGTAGTGGACAAGAGTTTTAAGATAGGAAGAAAAAGTGCCATTAATTGTTTTAAAATTCTATCTTTTAAATTATTTACTCTGGTAATTTTAAAAAGAAAGCGAAATAATAGGCAAACTCAATAGAAAATATTTCGAAGCCTTTCTAGGCATTTTTCTGCATATGTTTAGTCTGGTCGGTGTTGTGTTGCTGTGTTCAGTCTTGGAGCTCTTATTTTGAAGGCCAACAGGAACGCTCGTCTGCCCTTGACCGGAAGTGATTTTGTCGTAGCAGCAGAGATGTAAACAGTCCTCATCCTTGTTTCATTGCGTGTTTTTCTTTTCTCTAAACGAGCCCAGCTTAGAACCTGTGTGTTATATAAAAGCCTGAGTGGACTTTGCTTTATTCGCTTTTTGTTAAAGTTTGTCGTGATGAATATTTGGCCACAGAAATAATAATGTTAGCTTAGCATGTTAGCTGAAAGCAGAAAAAAGGGACGGAAGTGACCAACTCAGAAAAACACTGATGGGGAGTAAGATTACAATTGAGATGAAGCACATAAAGAAAACTGCTGCTATGACTGTGTGAAAATGTTGAAAGTGTTAGAAAAAGAACAGCAAACTGTTGTGGAAGAACCAGACTGTCCAACTAGGAAGCATTTTTTCTCTCAACTTGGAGGTAATTTTCTCTTTTGTTTGCTTTGTTTATTCATAATTAATTTAATTAACAACATGTCAGAACTATGTGACTGTTGTACCTCATTGCATTAAAAGGCTCTTTGTAGAATAATTGTTTGGTCAATGAAACGTTTCAAACAGCTGACTCAAATGCCAATTAAAGCAATAAATTAAAGATTCAGCTGTGACAGCTTTTTAATGCAGCAGACTCACAATAATTTGGTTACATAATCCCAAAGCAGATAAACATAGAATGCATATAAAATACAAATTAAATAGATGAAATGTAAGTGAAGAGTTAAAATGACTCTTCTCTTTTGCTCAGTTATCAGATTAAAAAAGAAATAATTCAATTTAATTTTATACAACAGCCAAATACAGCTGACTTAATAAGTATGTATTAATGTAGACAGCTCTAGTTACTAATTTTTTTGTTCTTTAAATCTGGAAATGTGTTTCATATATTAATAACTCAAAATAAACAAAAACTGGACACAGTTGTACACATAATTGCAGTGGCACATATTATAAATAAATTTAAAAACAAGTTAACTTTTGATTACAAAACTTGAATATTAAAACCTACACTTGTATGTGTTGAGTTTATTAGAAGAATTCTACTGCAGTGGTTTTTACTTTTAATACTTTTAAGCCTTGTTTTAAACTTGTCTGACTTGACGGAGACAAGCAGGTCATGTAGTAATGAATCTGAGACAGGATCAAAATACACCACTGATGTTTCCTCCATGTAAATTATATCAGAACAGTTTTAAATTTACTGTAAATCAGCTTCAGAATTTGCCCATTTGAGTTGACAACTTAACAGCTTCTTCTGTCTTTGATTACTTTGATGATTACATCTAAACTGTTTCTTCTAACTTGCCTGTATTTCTTTTTCCTGCAGATGTTCAGCAGCTGTTGGTGACCAAAGGGGAGCAGAACTGGAGTCCCAGTCTGGACCAGGATGACCAAACGCCCCCACAGATTAAAGAGGAACAGGAGGAGGCTGATATCACAGAGTTTATTTTCGATCCTGTAGCCGTGAAGAGAGAAGATGATGAAGAGAAACCTCAGTCCTCAGAGCTTTGTCACATCTGGACTGTGGAGAACAGAGTATCTGTTGAAAGTCCAGATCAGTATTTAGCATCAGATCCTGAAGACAAAACTTCAGAGTCTTCAGAGACGGATGTCAGTGATGGAAACTGGGATAAAACCAGTCAACCTCAGTCAGATTTAAACCCTGCTGATATTAATGAAGTGCCTGTTGGTACAAAACATGTCAGTGACCAAAAGTTACACATCTGCACTGAATGTGGTAAAACATTCAAACTCAGGCGCTATCTGTCAAGACACATCAAAATCCACACAGGAGAAAAACCTTTCAGCTGTTCCATCTGTGGGCAGTATTTCAAACACAAAAAAAGTTTAAATTGTCACAAACCATGTCACCTTGGAGAACAATCTTTCAGCTGCTCTGTCTGTAAAGCTGATTTTACACTGAAAGATAACTTAGTGCAACACATGAGAACACACAGTGGAGAAAAACCTTTCAGCTGTTCTGTCTGTGGTCAGTGTTTTAGGCAAAGAAGCACTTTAAGTAATCACAAAAAATGCCACGCTGCAGAAAAACCTTACACGTGCTCCATCTGTCAGGCGACTTTTAAATGGAGGATTACTTTCATGGAACATGAAAGAATCCACACAGGAGAAAAACCTTTCAGCTGCTCTGTCTGCGGTCAGTGTTTCGGATACAGAAGAACTCTGAACAATCACAAAAGATGTCACACTGGAGAAAAACCTTACACATGCTCCATCTGTAAGGCGACTTTCAAATGGCGCTTTAGTTTCATGCGACATAAAAAAATCCACACAGGAGAAACACCTTTTGGCTGCTCTCTCTGTGAGGCAGCTTTTGTACGGAAGCGTGACTTAGTCATACACACAAGACAACACAAGTAAAAGTGGAACAAACACTGCAGCACAGCAGTCACACAAGTCATTAATGGTCTTTAATTTCATGAGTTTTGTTTAGTCATCTTAAGTGTTTCATTTTAAGTTTATGTAATGTCAGATTCTGAATGTCTGATTCCCATATATGATTTATATGTACAGTAACATTCAAGATGAAATTATTTGAAAAGAAATAACCAGTGTTTTCTATAAAAAATATAATAAATGAAACAGAGTGAACTTAATTTGACTTGAAAGACGTGTGTTAGATATGGAAGACTGAGTCATAGAACTATACTTAGTGAAATAAGTGTATTATGATTTGTGATCAAGCCTGTTTGTGTCAGCTGGATTTTTTATGAAACAGTCCTGCGATTAATCCAGCGACAATGTGAGTTTACACAAATGACAGAATGAGTTAAGAATGATATCGTCATAGTGAAAATAATCTGGTTCTTACCAGGCCCTAAATAAGGCAAATACAACCTCACATTATTACGCATTATTGTTTCTTGTTTAAGGAAACAAAAAAAGCCAAAATGTAGATGCAGTGTGTTTCAAGGCAGTTGCCTGTCTCTTCTAAGGTCTCAGCAGGTTCACTCAAAGTTCAGACTGTGCATTTTTTTTAAAAAGTTGTTCAAACTGCAGGACTGACCCAATAAAAAGTAAAGAAATAAAGCCATCATCAAAAAGTTACAAGATCACAAAGGTACATATTTAGTGTTGAAGAGATGTTTTTTTTCTAATGTAAATAGCGTTAAAGCATTTAAGTTTTCTTCTTAAGCATCAAAGTTTCTTGAAAAAAATGTATGGAAAATTGAAAGTTCTTCTATGGTGCTTAGTGTGTAAAATTTACTTTAGTTTTGGAGTTTTATTTTGAAAGCCGATTGGCTCTGTCCGTCAGCGGAAGTGATTTCCTCGTAGCAGCGGCTGCAGCGATGGATGTAAACAATCCTGAATCCGTGTTTCATTTTGTGTTATCTCCTGTCGTAGTGGGTCATTACAATCTATGCGTTATATAAAAACCTCCTGAGGGGACCTCGTGTCATTTACTTATAAATAAAGTTTGTTTTGATTAATATTTAGCAACAGAGTTAGCTCGTGTTAGCTTAGCATCGCGTTAGCGAGCAGAAAAAGGAGACGTACCATCGAGCTCGCGACGTTTTGGGGAGCAGACTGTTTACGGAGTTTAGGAAAGGACAAACTCTGTACTGGTTTAAAAATTATTGCGTGAAGATGCTGAGAGTGTTAAAGAAAAGATAAACTATGATGGAGGAACCAAACTGTCCAGCTGAAACGAAGCCATTGTCTCAACTTGGAGGTAACCTCCCCTGTCCTTGTATTTGTTTTGTCCACTCAGTCTTTGTGTCAGTGGTACTTTTCAAAGAGCTGACATAAATGCCAAGTAAAGCGACTAAACCAGCTCTCTCAGTATTTTTTATGAAACATATTTCATGCACAAAACCTTTGGACATTTTTGGACAAGTCATTTTAGATGTACTCCGTTTTGCATTGATTCCACAAGTGAAGATGTCATTTTATGTCTAACTTAACTCAATGTGGTTTTCTGTAACATCTTGTAAAAATTGTCTTTCAACGCAAGTTTAAACTGCTGCAGACATAAACAACAAGGTTAGTTTGGGCCCTGATCAGCTGTTTGCACGAAAAGCCAATTAGAAAAATATTCTGTCAGCTAATCTTTCAACACATATTAAGATTGAAGACCTGCCAAGTATTCCAGCTCATATCAAACACATTTACATTAAATCTGTATTGCCATTGTCCTTGCATGTATTTTGTTTTGAGGGATTTTGGTGAAGATGTTTTCAGGATCACAAATGCAGCTGAATGATTGCAGAAATATTTATTCAAAATTAACCACAGTGTGTCTCTGTGAACCTGCTGTTGTCATTTTGATCAAAATGCTCATGACATTAGTGAACATTTCCTAACAGATTGATTTGTTTGAAGTTTGTAATTAATGCTCAGTAGTAATACTTTACAAGAGAAAAGTTTGATTTGTTGTTTAACTTTACAGTGCATATTTATTTTAATAACTGACTCAACATCATCTGTTTTTGCTCACTCAGCAGAAAGCAGCTTTCTAATACAGTGAAGTCTGAGCTCCCTCTGCTGGAGAAATAACTTTACAGCTGTATTTAAAGTTGCACCAAAACGGTTGAAGAACAAGTTAATTTACCTATTAACCTGCTTACATGCTGATGCTTTATGCAGAATTAGATCAAATATTTTGTCTCCACTGCAACTTAATTTAGGTGCGTGCAAGCATTTATTTCCAGCTTATTTTATGCTACGTTTCTATGAGTTAAATAGCTGTAACAGTTTGGCTCACACCTGGGCAATCCACAGGTACAGGAGAATATGGATCAACTTTTGAAAAGGAGCTGCAGTTTTCTATTGAAGCACTTGTTTTACATCACTCAGTTTAACTTTATAAGAAGGGGAACAAATCACAAATTAAAATAAATGTCTTACTCTTTTTAAAATGCTCTTCTCAGAGCTATGACAGAAAGATGTCTAAACTATATGTTCTCCTGCAGTCACTGATTTTATAACTACAATATTCAACAAATTACAGGATCAATGTGTCTTTAATACATTTTCTGATGACATATAAACAGTTTCTGATAACTTATCTGTGTTTCTGTTTTTTGCAGACATCCAGCAGCTGTTGGTGATCAAAGAGGAGCAGACTTGGAGTCTCAGTTTGGACCACGAGGACCAGAAGCCCCCACAGATTAAAGAGGAAGAGGAGGAGGCCGATATCACAGAGTTTATTTTCAATCCTGTTCCTGTGAAGAGTGAAGATGATGAAGAGAAACCTCAGCCCTCAGAGCTTC
This sequence comes from Kryptolebias brasiliensis, assembly GCA_028566095.1. Taxonomy (NCBI): domain Eukaryota; kingdom Metazoa; phylum Chordata; class Actinopteri; order Cyprinodontiformes; family Rivulidae; genus Kryptolebias; species Kryptolebias brasiliensis. Next base: position 5,414,512 of record JAOXNZ010000177.1, on the reverse strand, counting down.
ATCACAGCTGGAAAGAGGAGAGCACAGACTCTGTTGGATCAGATCTAGATCACTTTTTAGAATCAGATCCAAAAGACAAAACTTTAGATTCATCAGAGACGGATGTCAGCGATGGAAACTGGGAGGAGAGCGGTGAACCTCAGTCAGATTTTTATTCTGTAGAAATGAATGAAGTGTCTGGTGGTGGTATAAGAAATGAAAGTCATAAAAAGTTACACCGCTGCACTGAATGTGGTAAAACATACAAACGGAGGCAGTATCTGTTAAAACACAACAAAATCCATGCAGTCAAAACACCTTTTAGCTGCTCTGTCTGTAATGCAGCTTTTATACGAAAATATTGCTTTGAGAGACACATGAGAATCCACTTTGGTGAGAAACCTTTCGGCTCCTCCGTCTGTGGTCAAAACTTCAGAACAAAGGAAAGTGTAGCTTACCACATGACGAGTCACACAAGCGAGAAACCTTTCAGCTGCTCCGTCTGTCTTCAGTGTTTCAGATACGGAAAAATTCTCAGCAGTCACAAAGGTATTCACACCAAAGAAAAACCTTTCAGGTGCAATGTCTGTAATGCAGCTTTTGGACAGAAATATTCATTTGTGAAGCACATGAAAATCCACACTGGAGAGACACTTTTCAGCTTTTCTGAATAGAAATGTACACTGACCACGTATTTAAAGATTAAATCTCTCACTCCATTTGTACCATGACTTTTACATGATACAGGACTATCACGTGATACAAAATAATCCACACAGGAGAAAAGGCTTTTGTCTGTGAAGCAGTTTTTATAAAGAAACGTAAGTGAAACACAAACACTACAGCAAAGAAATCTCAAGTTTTGTCTTTTACTGTATTTTCTATGTACTGATTTTATAACGGCACAAGCTGCAGATGAGACTGTTAGAAAATAAATAACCAACTTTTTCTAATAAAAAAAATGCATGATTTATATTGGGCTCGGTAACATTGTGATGGTAGATTGTCATGAGTCATAACAAGAAGGGTTAAGTTCTGAACTTAAAACATATGTTTACACTTTTTCTATTCAAAGCTTTTATAATTTAGGACAATAAAAACTGTCTGGTTGTGACCAGAGGTATACTACAAGGCAAGATGTCCCGCTTAGCCAGCTGTGTTGAGCTGAAAGTCGCAGAGAGAGTTATAGTCAGTGTGATTTAGCAACTCTTTAAAAGCAGTTTTGTCCAAGACTGGAACATTCGAGTGAGCATCAGCACAAAACCAAGGAGGAACGACATCAGTTGTCTTACATGAGCAACCGCTGCTTTTAAAATTATAAAGTAATTTCAAAACGAGTTCAAATTCATTATTCAGCAGTGTGAAAAAAATATATTCAAAAGTGGTAAACATTCAAAACAGTAGCCAGTCTTTCTAGGACTGGATATCCCAGCAAGCTCACCCCAAGGGCAGACTGTGCAATGCTTAAAGAAGTTGAAAAAAACAGAAGAAGAACTGAGATATCTATAAAATAAAATAAAGCCACCATAAATGAAAAAAGGTGCAAGACCAACAAAATCCATATTTAAAAAGAGATGGAGATGGTCTTTTAACTTTGCAGCTTGCGTTCAGTGACGGAGCTCTTATTTTGAAGGTCAACCGAAACACTCATAACCGGAAGTACGTTGTTATTGCCGCAGCGGCCGAGATCGATGTTAATAACAGTCCTCCATCATTGTTTAATTGTGTTACCTCCTCTCTCAATGAGTCTTTAGAACCTGTGTTTTATACAGAAATGGCTGCGTGGACTTTGTACCATTCACTCTTTATTAAAGTTTATTCTGATGAATATTTGACTTAAGAGCTACTGATGTTAGCTTAGCATCACGTTAGCAAGGAGCGACACTTGGAGAGCAGATTGTCTTTGTGAAAAGAGGAAAATGCTGCAGTGATCGGAGAAAAGACAAACTATAATGGAGGAACCAGACAGTCCAACTGGGGAGCGGGGTTTCTCTCAATCTGAAGGTAACCATCTTGAATTTGTTTTATTAAATCAAACATTTTATTGATAACATGCTGGATAAATGTGCTTATTTGACACCTAAACCCCCAAAGGCTCTTTTCAAGTGATTTGATAATTATGCCTTACAGTTTTATTTAATGCAACACATTCATGCACAAAAATAGCTTCAGTTAATCACTGCTTTGATTTAATCCCACAAGTAAACATGCTATTGTCATTAAAACTAACTCATGGTCTTATTTTATATAATCTTTTGGCAGAAATTGAACAAAGTCAGACCTGAAAACATACATGCTTCACTTTCAGCGCAAATTTAATTTGATAGAGAGACAAACTCAGCTAAAAGAGTTTGAGATTGTAGATACCCTTAATTTGGCTTTGTCCTTTTGCAGATATTTTATTATTTGATGCTGTGACAAAATATCTATCTATCTATACAACGTTGGATAAATCATAGGACTATTCTGTATTTCAGATGTTTCGTGGTGGCCTATAAACAGGTTTCTGCGTTTCTGTTTCCTGCAGACGTCCAGCAGCTGTTGGTGGTCAAAGAGGAGTTTCCTCCTGAGCAGCAGAACTGGAGTCCCGGACTGGACCATGAGGACCAGAAGCCCCCACAGATTAAAGAGGAAGAGGAGGAGGCTGACATCACAGAGTTTATATTCAGTCCTGTTCCCGTGAAGAGGGAAGTTGATGAAGAGACACCTCAGCCCTCAGTGCTCCATCTCAACCACACCGAGGAGAACGACGTCTCTGTAGGAAGTCCAGATCCAGGTCAATGTTTAGAGTCAGACCCTAAAGACAAAACTTCAGATTCTTCAGAGACGGATGTCAGTGATGGAAACTGGGAGGAGAGCGGTGAACCTCAGTCAGGTTTAAACTCTTCAGGGATTAATAAAGTGCCCGTTGGCGGTATAGGTGGTGACACTCGTAAAACGTTACACAGCTGCACTGAATGTGGTAAAATATTCAGCCACAGGCGATATCTGGTAAAACACAATGTAATCCACACAGGAGTGAAACCTTACAGCTGCTCTGTCTGTGAAGCAGCTTTTACATGGAAATGTACCTTAGTTCAACACATGAGGAAGCACACAGGGGAAAAACCTTTCAGCTGCAGCATCTGTCTGGCAGTTTTCAGTTTGAAACACTCCCTAATCGAACACATAAAGATTCACACTGGTGAGAAACCTTTCCGGTGTTCTGTCTGCGATCAGTGTTTCACACACAGAAAAACTCTGAATAATCACAAAAAGCTTCACACCGGAGAAAGACCGTACACGTGCTCAGTCTGTGAGGCGACTTTTAAGTGGCACAATACGTTCATGGAGCACAAACGAACCCACACGGGAGAAAGACCTTTTAGCTGCTCTGTCTGTGAGGCAGCTTTTATAAGGAAACGAGACTTAGTGAGACACACAAGACAACACAAGTAACAGTGGACACAAATGCTGCAGCGCAAGAATTACATTAGCCTATTTTATGTCTGGATTTAGATGTTTTTAAGACTCAGCTTAAATGTGTTCAAATTAGATTTATTTAATGTCAAAAGAAACCACACATCCGTTCCCTGAATGTGGCTTAATGTTTTATTTATAACAGAACAGTAACAATCAAGCTAGCTGCTGTATTAGACTGTTAGAAAACAGAAAAAACACATTTTTTCCCCCCTTAATATATAGTAAGAGAAACATTATTTTTATTTAACTTGATGACAGTGTTTTTACTCCGGAGATAATGGGAGAATGTCCTATATTATATCAACAAGCTTTGCTGTAATGTCTGTTTATGACTCTGAGTCTGTTTCTGTCATTGACACCGAAGGTTTGATTCAAAAGTCTGAATTAGAAACATAGACTCAGTAAAATGGAAGTACACACTCTTTCAAGACGTTTTTATGTTCTAGGACAAAAATATAATAATAATGAGAAGAACTTTGGTTCTTATAAGAATCTAAATTTAGGACAAGACCAATAAAAAATTGAAATTTTTCTTTTTCATTAAAAAATAGGTGAAGGAATAAGTTTTTATTTGTTTAAATTAAATGTTATTTGAATATTTCTTCAATAATTTAAACAAAAAATACTACATTTTTTGAAATTTGTTTTTTTTTTTTTTTACACCTTCATTTTTTCAGTGCGTCATCATAAGTATTTTGTTTGGGGCAGTGTTTTACTTTGTGGTGATAGAAAGAATTTCAAATTCAATCCTAGAAATTAAAACATTTTACATCTCAAACCGTTCAAAAGTAGAAAAGGAAATAATGAGCATTTAAGAATCTGAGGCAATTTAGAAGCCTGTCTTGGCATCTTTTTTCTGCACATGTTCAGAGTGGTTGGGGTTCAGAATTGGAGCTCTTATTTTGAAGGCGGATCTGACCGTCAGCGGAAGTGCCTCCTTGTGTTATTGTGTGTTTCCTCCTGTCTGTGTCTCATTAGGACCTGCGTGTTATATAGAAGTGCCAGAGGGGATTTTGTGTCCTTCACTCTTTATTAATGTTTGTTCTGGTGAATATTTGGCTGCGGAGCTGCTGATATTATCGAAACATCTTGTTAGGAAGCTGAGGAACACAGAGAGTCAGAGCGACATTTGATTAAAAATCAGCTTGTGTTTGTAAAAGTGTGCAGAAAACACTGTTGCTGTGGTTGTGTGAAGATGTTGAAAGTGTTAGAGAACAGACAACAAACTGTGGTGAAGAACCAGACTCTGTCCAGCTGTTCTTTCAACCTGCATGTTCTTGTATTTGTTTTATCAACTCATTATTATTTTAAAAGCAACATTAATATACATCAAAATTTTAAGAGAATTTGTTAGACTAACTGTTATCAGTAATTTATAAAAAGCTAATTAAAGGTATAAAGAGTCATTTGTCTTAGTTTTATTTTATGCAACACAATCATGCACCAAAGAAAAAGACCAAACCAAAAACTTTGGTCTCAGGTACCTTTTTGTGTTTTGGGTAAATTGTACAAGTAAACATGTCAGTGTCACGTTTAACACATGATGCTTTTCTGAAACATCTTATCACACCAATCTTAATTTGTCAGACCTGATTACATATTTGTATAAGTTTCAATATGTCAAGTGGTGTCAGTTATATTTACAGACATGCACACTAACATTTGGAGCCTTGCTAGTTCATAAAAGAAGCCTTGAAGAAGAAAAAGTTTCCAGCTATAATTTACAGACGTATTAAAGAGCTGATCTGAAGCTGCAGATTGTCCTGATAAATGACTTATCAAACATCTACATTAAAACTAATCAAAATTATTTAAATGAGTTTGGTTATAAAGGACAGATTCCACTGAATAATTGCAAAAGTAAAACTCTTTTTTTTTTTTTTTTTTTTTTTTAGAT
>JAOXNZ010000177.1:5390273-5401433 GCA_028566095.1 Kryptolebias brasiliensis | reverse complement strand
GTCACCATGTTTCAGACTCTATAATTCTGATTTCCGAATAACTTCATAAAAATAGCTAAACATTTCTGTCCAGTAGTTGGAGCTTTTATTTTGAAGCCCAATCGGAAGTAGTGCATATCAACGGAAGTGCCTTTACTTGTAGCGTCTCCTGCTCATACAAACAGTCCTTTAACCTTTAGACTGTTGAAATCCTCTGAGCCTTTGTATCTTGTAAAGGTTTTTTGAAAAGATTTTGTCTTGCTTAACATGTTTCTGAAAAAGTTTTTTTTTCCCGGAATAACCTCCAAGTAGCTGCAAAGCTACCGACGTTAGCTTAGCATGCTAGCTGTAGGCAGACAGGATGGAACTGAGCGACACCTGGATGGAGAGCAGGTCAAGTTTGTGACAAGTTGATGCTCGGAAACAGGAATGAAAATGTCCGAAATCCAGAAGCTGATCGCCTTAAAGACGCAGAGATTTAATGCTGCTGATGAATCAGTCAACAATAATGGTAATCAAGTTTTTCCTTATGTGCATTTTGCTGCCTTACAAAGAGCTGTCATTTCAACCTAGTTGCTATTTTTGTTTTGTTAATGACACACATGTAGAGTGCATTTTTAATAAATTAAACTATAATTTTGGATTTTATAGTCTTTACTTTATTGCCCACAGGATCAAAAACTAAAAATTATAGTCATGAGATAGAAGAGAAATTATGCAGGCCTACTGAATCCCAGATTTGGTAAATTAGTCAAAATAATATACAGGTGTATATTCCTTGTGTTTACAAAAAAAATGTAAATTGTAAATTCAAAGGTTTTGTGTCAGCTAATGACACATTTATGCTTAACGGATGCTGACTAAGGTGATGCACAGCAAAAAAAATAAACTAAATAGTTAAAGTTAAGCCCTTAAAACAACAATATCAAGAAAGATTTTAGAAATAAAATTTAACCAATGCACTAACAGGTAACTGAGATTTTGCTCTGGTCTAGAAATGCATGTTGAGCCACAATTATCATGGAGACTTAAACACAGGTAGTTTACTTTGTTTAGCACAATAAAATACACAAAGATAACCATAAAGTAAACAAAATGCAGGAAGAGATGAAAAACTTGAAGAGCTTTTATGCCTTTATCTAGGTACACCAAATACTTTGTGTTTAATGGTATTATTAACTGTACAAAGTATCGGTGTCATACAAAACTGCTTCTAATTAATGATGCAACAAAATAAATTCCTGTCAAATTTAAATCATTTACATATGATAGTATACCATATACATATATACCATACCATATACATATATGGTATACTGTAAGGGTATTTATTTTACAAACAAACAAAAAGGCAAGCAATGATGCATAAAACAATCCTAATACATATATAATATATACTTTATATTACCTGGCAGTAGAGGTTGTTCTACCTATTTATGTTGAATAAGCAGGCATGTTTAAACTTTTAACAGCTCCTATAATATTATGTGTTTTAACAAAGAACAAATAGTATGATATAGTCATAGAAATACTGTTTGACTTCTGGCTATATTACTTATTTTTAACTGTTTGTCTCTACTTTTTATGTTTATTTATACACCATTTATGGTTTTACAGTAATGTTTTTAAATAAGTATCACAGCCCATTAAAACATCATGTTTACCAACAGCCATTGATTGTGTAACTGTGGCCATTTGGATAAGACGTTGTATTATTAAGGTGCTGATGAGTAAGTTACGTTTTAAATCTGTGTTTCTGTTTCCTGTAGACGTCCAGCAGCTGTTGGTGGTCAAAGAGGAGTTTCCTCCTGAGCAGCAGAACTGGAGTCCCAGACTGGACCAGGAGGACCAGAAGCCCCCACAGATTAAAGAGGAAGAGGAGGAGGCTGACATCACAGAGTTTATATTCAGTCCTGTGAAGAGTGAAGATGATGAAGAGAAACCTCAGTCCTCAGTGCTTCATCACAGCCAAACTGAAGAGATTAATGGCTTTGTAGAAGGACCAGGTTCAGATCAACATTTACAATCGCATACCGAGACCAACATTTCAGAGACTTCAGAGACAGATGTTAGTGATGGGAACTGGGAAGAGAGCAGTGAACTTCTGTCAGGTTTAAACTCCTGTGATGTAAAATGTGACGCTAATAAGACTCTGCACACCTGTAGTGATTGTGGTAAAACATTCAATCGCAGGGGATGTCTTTTAGGACACCAGAGAATCCACACAGGAGAAAAACCTTTCAGCTGCTCAGTCTGTAATGCAGCTTTCACATGGAAAAATTCTTACTTGGAACACACACGAATCCACACAGGAGAAAGGCCTTTCAGCTGCTCTTTTTGTGATGCAACTTTCAAAAGAAAATTCACTTTGGTGCAACACTTGAGAACCCATACAGGGGAGAAACCTTTCAGTTGCTCCATCTGTGGTCAAAGCTACAGACACAGTGTAGGTCTCAGCCGTCACATGAGGAGCCACACAGGAGAAAAGCCGTACGCCTGCTCTGTCTGCGAGGCCACTTTCAAATGGAAAAACGCTCTTGTGGAACACATGAGAATCCACACAGGGGAAAAACCTTTCAGCTGTTCCGTTTGTACAGCAGCCTTTAGGAGGAAACAGGACTTTGTGAACCACACAAGGGTCCACAGTGGAGAAAAGGCTTTCAGCTGTTCAGTTTGTGGTCAAGGCTTCAGTAAAACCATATATTTAGCTTCTCACATGAAATGTCACGACGAACAGGAACAATTGAGCTGCACCGTTTGATGGGACACAGAAGAAACTCACCTGCAAAAGATGACGATTTTTTTGAGCTTTAAGAGTGAAAGGCTGCTCTATCCCTGAGTGTTTTATAACAGCACAGTGAAGCAGTTAAAGCAGTAAATGAGGCTGTTAGAAAGGTAAAATATAACTTTAGTAAGATGTTAAATGAAGCAGCTTGATGTTTGTGCACACTGTCACATTATGCTTGTATACAAAACATATTTTGTCGGGAGTCAAATTACCAAGGATCCTGCCCACCTGATTTATTTGTTTATTATAACTCTGTACCTGGTGATTCAGTTTCTGCATCATTGATAAATGTGAATTGTGAAGTAATAACTGTTAAAATAAATACAGTCTCTAAGTTATTGAACTACTCTGAGAAAAGGTTCAGGTTACTTTATTTTTACCTGTAGGTAAATTTGTTCTGCAGCAAAACACCACGTAAAGTTCAGCACTCGTTTACAATGACAACAACATAACAAACATTAATTTAAATAAACTTAAGAACATAATGAACAAGTGATAAAAATTACTCAGGACACCATCAATGAATATCAATAGAAGAAGGAAAGTGTTCTTTTGAGTTTGTCACTACTTAGTTCACTTTGAAGTTAAATAAAACTCTGGAAAAAAAAACATTTTATTTATTTATTATCTATACAAAGACTAAATGTTTACAGAGTTCAAAACTTTAAAAGGCGTAGCCATCCATCCATTTTCTTCACCCGCTTTTTCCGTTCCGGGTTGCGGGGAGCCGGTGCCTATCTCCAGCAGTCACTGTGCGAGAGGCGGGGGACACCCTGGACAGGTCGCAAGTTAAAAGGACTAGCATTTTAGTTAAATTATATGCAGTTAAGAGCAATATTACTGCAGGATAAACTCAAGATTCTACAAAACATTTTAGTGTTTTTTTATTCAATCATACACTTACAGCTCTAATATATATTTACTCTGCATACGCAGCACCAAGTATATTCTCACTCATACATCAAGAAGTTTATCTTTAGCAGCTCCTGACCAGAGTTGTGTCTCATCACAGCTTCAAGTTCTTTGAATAACAAATATTTGGAGATGTTTCATGCTCCCTACAATACTTTTCTTGTCGTTAGTGTTTTATCTGCTGTAAAGCACTTTGTGCTTCACGCTGCTGTATGGAAAGTGCTTTATAAATAAAGTTTGGTTGGATCTGATAATATAAGTTCCTGTCTCACATGAAGAGACAGGAAGATCTGAGCCAGCCTACATCCACAAAAGAACAACCTACCTGCAGCTTTTTTAACTGTGTGCTAGTGGAGCAAGAAATAGTCAAAAAAAAAAGAAAACAATGAAAAGATCAGCTAAAACGTCACAACTGACAACAAGTGTCAAACAAACCCAAAGTGCAAATTAACAATTTTGAATAACAGTTTTACTGTGAGGAAATCTTTAGACCTTCACAGCGTCAAAGACTTCCAAGAACAATTAAAGGAACATTTCTCAAAAACAGTTTGGGGTTTTCTCCACAATGGAAAATATAGCAAACCAAAAAAATTGAAAGGAAACTTACCAAATAAAACAATTTAATCAGTTCATTAATTTAATCGGTGACAGCTCTGCAGACTGAAGCTTTTTGTCCCATTCTCAGATGTTAATCTGCTCTTATTTTACTCACCAAACAACTTTAGTGACATTTCATAAGCCAAAGATGTTTGGCTATGAAAAGAAAACATTTAAACATGATATTTATTCTGCTTGTTGTGACTAATGTGAAAATTCTCTACGCTCACAGACAGAAATGCTGGTGAAGGTATGGAGCATACGGACAGTGACCTGCTGTGATTTAAGATGCTTATAGCTGAACAGATTGATGTTAAAGACTCTACAGGGTTTGTTCTAGTCGTTAGATTTTAGCTGCAAGCTCCTACGTTTGGACACGAGAGTTAAACACTAGCAGAACTTTTAAATGCATCAGGCTGATGTATCTGCGAGGACTCTCTGCTGACGCACTGATGGTATCAGTTGATGAGGCGAGCTGAACATTTTGTTACCACCTCTGCAGCTTTTCTCTCCTGTGGGGGTTCTCATGTGTCTCTACAGCTGCACTCCCCAGGAACAAGCTCTGCTGCAAACTGATTATCTCAAGTCTTGTCTCCCGTGTGAAACTGCATGTGTTCTTTAAAGTGACTCTTATGGGCAAAAGTTTCACTGCATTCATAGCATCTAAATGAATTCCTGTAGTTATTTAATACCAGGACATCAGTCTGAGATTTATTCATCTGTTCAGCTGCCTCTCTGATACACTGGTGGTTTTTGAGCTGATAAAGCCAGTTGAATCTCTGGTCACAAGTGCTGCAGCTGAACAGTTTCTCTCCTGTGTGGCGTGCCATGTGATGCCTCAGATGCACCTTCTGAACAAACCTTTTGCTGCAAAACGTGCAGCTGAAGGGCTTCTCTCCTGTGTGGATTCTCATGTGTGTCTTCAGATTGGAGTTTTGGCTGAATCTTTTCCCACACACGGAGCAGCAGAATGGTCTCTTGCTCCAACTACGGCCTCTAGTTTTAAGAAAGTCTGAATGTGACTGAGGAGCCATTGAAGACTTGAAGTCACATCTGGGGTTTTTTTCAGCTTCAGAGGGGGGTGTATTTTTGTTGTCTGCATGGGATTCTTGTCCACAGTCCTTTCTTTTCTCAGTTTGGCTGCAATAAAAGTATTGATCCTCTTCATTTTTTACAGAGACAGGATGAAACTGTGTGACTGCGGCCTCCTGCGGGGGTGGAAGCTGCTCACGTTCCTCTTTAACCTGTGAAGACTCGGTGTCCTCCTGCTCCAACCTGGAGGTCCAGTTCTGCTGATCAGGGAAAAACTCTTCTTTCCTTACATCTAATTTACAGACATCTGAAGGTAAAACACAGGCAGACAAGCAAATATTGTTGAAAAGAAGGATAATATTGACAACATTTTTTAAATTTATGCTAATGATTCTAACAAGGTTGAGTCAGATTCTCTGGACGGGTTCTTCTTTGTTGATACCTTTCATCTTTTATCCAAAGTACTTCTTCAGTCTGAGGAGCTGCAAACAAACTCAGCCTGAGATTATTTTAATTTTAAGATTAAACAATGATCTGGCCTGTTTGAAATTCAATTATAAAGTAGTTTGAAATAAAAAACAACATTAACAGCAAACTTAATTTTAAAGAAAACAAAAAAGTAAAAGCTTTTATTTTGAAGGCCAGCCGTGTGTAAACATCCGGTCTGCGGCGGAATGACCGTTAATTGCTAATTAATCGGTAAAAACAATCGACTTTTCGGGTTTCAGTTCCTATTTCTGTAAACTGAAGCCCCACACTGGACCAGTGCTGGTACCGGGGAGGTAGGAACGGAGACACCGACCCGCTCCGGTTCTTCTGGGCTCCACCCGAGCCTCCAGCAGGCTGCGCTGCCGCTCCACCTCCTCCTCCAGCTCCGTCATGGCGCCTTCGAACAGGCCGCAGATCTCCTCCGCCGCCGCGGCCAGCCGCTGCTTCACCAGCTCCGTCAGCACCCGAGCTCTGGACATCCTTCACCCGGGCCAGGTGCCTCTTCCTGCTCCGTCACACGGCCGCAGCAGCCCCCCCCCTCCCGGCTGCCTGGAGCCTCCGCCTTTTAACCAAACTCCAACTAAATATCATATTTAAACATCTGTACAAAGTTTCTCTGATAAATATTCATCCTGCAGCTCATACTTAATCATAAAAAGAAAAAAAAAGCTAAAACCAACCACTGCAGCTCATTAAAATCTCAATAAGCTGTGATGGAGATAATTAAACATAATTAATCTCAAAAAGACAGCAGTAATAATAATAAAAAAAGAGTGTAAAAGTAAAAAACTGTCATGTCTTTTATACAGTATTTATGCTGGTAAAAACACTCATAATGAAAAGAGGTCTTTAAAGTGAAACACGCAGCTGAAACGTTAATTTAATTATAATAAAAAAGTGTTTAGGAGAAAGAAGTTAAACTATTTACACTTTACTCAAATCTTTTTTACTTAATGACTTTAGAAGAAGAAACAAATGAAATGAAAGTTAAGGCCTGGGAAAGCATTACAGGACAGAATGTAAAATGAGATCTTTGCCATTATTGATGCCGTTATTACAGCTAAAAACTAGGTTTTACTCACTTTATTGTGTTTGCTCCCATAAATTTGATGATTTTGTCACTAACACGTTTATCTTCTGAGTTATGTGACAAAACTAGATGTAAATCCCTGAAACCAAAAGCTAAAAAGCAGATCTTTTTTGTTCAGAATCTTCTTTTAGTGTCAAATATTTTCAATTTAGATAAAAAAAATAAAAGAAGTGAGTTTTCAGTTTGGTTAAACCTTATATAATGTAAAAACAGGAATTATACTTCTTAACTGTACACACTTACAGTCCTTGATTCTTTGATTCTGGATCTTTTCATTGAATGTGAATAATTAGGGCTGTTTTGAAATAACTCAGAGAAGGAAACATGGAGCCATGTTTTCCTTCAGATGATTGAAGACACAACAAATCTTTCTGCTTCAAAACTCTGACTTGAATGAAGAGCCATCTTTATTCTGTCTCAGCTCAAACCTGCTTTTTATTGCAGCGGCTCGTGTGTTCAGTCCAGTAATTACTGTTTCATCTCCGAGGGCTGGAAGCTAAATGTCCTCCTGTCCCCGATCTCCTTCGATAAGCTGTCTGAACGACACATTAAAGGTTCTAGTAATCAGAACGATGATCAAACCGAGAGCAGCCGAGGAAAATGTAGAAAAACAGAAGAAGATCCCACACTTTAAATAATCTGGATTGTTTGTTGGATAATCAATCAGTTCAATAAGCAGCCGGCTGACAACCCTGATCTGCTAAAAATATAGCTAAAAGTAGCAAAAGGCTATCTTAAAGTATCAAAATACAGGCTGAAACTACCACAAATATAGCTAAAAGTAGCAAAATGCTAGCTAAAAGCTAAAAGTTGCAGCGCTGTAGCATAAGAAGTTAAAAACAGAGCAAGTATGTTGGAGTAAATGTCAAAGACAACAATGTTTTTGAAAGAACTGAAGAGATTTCAATGTATTTCCATTCTGGGCTGATCCAGGGTCTGATTTGTTTACATCTGTCTCTGTTGAAAATAAAACCTAAAACCTACACACCCTCAGTTTTCATATTTGATGCATTAAAAGTTATTTTTCTAATAAAAGAAAACAGTCATTAGTGTCTGATTGAGAAAAATTACTCCATTAAGCCTAATGACATCCTCTGTCTCTGAATGAAGTACGTATTTAAACTATGTTTTCTTCTGTTGTGTTGCATTAACAAACTCACAGACATATTTTACTGCCATTTATTTAACATCACAATAATTAATTTATTTCAGAAAACCAAATTCACCATACAGGACAGTTATCACTCATTGCTCTTGTTGCACAAATCTGCACTTTTTCTGTTCTGCAGACAAGCATTAATGGAGATTCTGACTGAGAAAAACCAAACAACAAACCAAAAAAGTCTGTATCTCTATCTTGATTATTTTTACTGGCATCAATAATAGGTATAAAACAATCACAGAATGTGCTGTAGTAATTATGATATAAACATTTGTAATTAACTTGTCATGGAAATTACTTACTAGACATTAAAATGAAACATTTTGTCTTGTTATCAGACTTGAATACAGAAAAGTTTATTGATTTAAGTGTTTTTTCACTGAGCCTGCAAAATATTTACAGACATATAATGTAAACAAAATAAAGATAACATGTAAATCATTTTTTATCTGCTTTTAAATGTTCTGACTAATGAAATCTCACAGACAAACAGCACTTCTTTTATCATTTTGTTTCAATTCAACGATCAGCACAATGGCGCAACACTGCCACCTACAGGTCAGTCTATGAATTACAACACTGCTCTACTACAGAAAAGTTACTTTTAAAAGAAACTTTATTTTTCAGATTTACTTTTTCAGTAAAAGACAAACAGTTTGAGGATTACAGGTGTGATGAAGTCCAAAGCTGTTCCTCATGTCTGAATACAACAGTCTGCAGCGGTGTGTGTAAAAATAAATTGATCTGATTAATTTAAATCAGATTTTCAACAGTCTGCGTTGAGTTTGTCTGTAAATCACAAAGTCATTGGAGTCATGCAGCTTTATGAAGAATCTTTATTAACAAAAATAAATTAATTTGAAGGACAAACACAGAACATGAAAAACAAAAACACAGAGACACAATCAGGACTACAGGACAGTGTGTACCTTTATCTTTGTGAGGACAGATGGTCTGTTTAAAGAGTTCAGACATGATTTTAGGTTAATTCTTTGCGGTTATGTCCTCGGAAGTATAAAGATAATAAGTGTGAGTGTTTAATAGCAGCGCAGGAAGAAGGTGTTGCAGGCTGTTCCTCTCAGACAGTCGCAGAGCCGACCGATCCGAGGTCCATGTTTCATTGCACAGCGCTCACCGACGTCACACTAAGAAAACAAAAATGGACTTTTATTTATTAAAGGTAAACTAAATCTCCATGGAATCTATTAAAAATCATAAAACATACATTTAAAAGAACAATAAGAAGGCATTTACAATGAAATAAAACACTTTTGTTTGGTTTTTGAGCTGCATTTTATTAAATAAATCTTTTGTTTTCAGGTAACATTAAACTGTCCTGTCAAGGTGTCCTTATGTCCAGCTGGACAGGAACAAAAAGTATAACACATTATTCAATAATAATCTAATATAAAATTTAAGTCTTCTTTTTCTTGGAGATTGTCACGACTGAGCACAATTTGTTTTAAATTGTTTTAAATTTGTTCTGATTTCCAAAATGGCGGACAAGGGATTTGATTTGACTTTACATTTATAATTTACAGACTCTGTCTTTGAATGTGAAAATTATTCTTAAGAATTTTTTTTTGCGTTTAAATTATTAATTTTAGTTAATGTCTTTTTCACAATGATATTTTTTAAGTTCTATACAGTGATAACTTTTTAAAAAGTGACACAAAAGATGAACTTTCCTCATTAAATCCAGTCAGTGTTGTTTCATTTTCTGCTCAGACACGTCTTTGTCCTCTTCATCTTTCATTAGGAGACGTTAATATTACTAATATTAGAACTGATAGGGACACCGTCAGGTTTGTCAGACGTGTTCTCACCCGCGGGATCACGCTGGCTTTCTTCTCCACAGAGAGACCGACTCTGCTGTCAGCTTCATCCAAGAAACCCTGCAGAGCTTCAGCCTGGACACGCAGAGACATAGAGACACAGAGACAAAGAGACACTGTCAGCACTACAAACCAACACGCAGAGACATAGAGACACAGAGACAAAGAGACACTGTCAGCACTACAAACCAACACGCAGAGACATAGAGACACAGAGACAAAGAGACACTGTCAGCACTACAAACCAACACGCAGACATAGAGACACAGAGACACAGTCAGACCAAGCTGTATGACAAAGTAACTTATTATCCTGTATTTACCAGGTATGTAACCGATACATACCTGGTAAATACTGGATTAATACTAATAAATTGTCATTCTTTCCCAGAACACATTTAAGACAGTAAATTCCAAATAATTTATAATATTTGATTAAATAAAGTGACATCATGATCAACTAAAACCAAAGGTTTTACTAATTTCTTCCTGTATGCAATTAATTCCATTGTGTATTATTTGTGTTGTTTTAATCTGGTTAATTTGTATAAATCTCAGCTGTCAGTGATGTTTTACTGGGAGTTTTTGTTCCGTATGTGATGTGTTGAAACCCCTCCAACAGCAGATGAGTTGATATTTTTAATCAGAAATAATAATTTTGATATTTTCTCTCACACAGTCAACCTGCAACGACATTTTCATGACATTTACTGGCCTTCAAATGATCAGAATCAACCAAAATCTAAATCTTTGATTATTAACTGATGAACATCTGAGTTTCAGCTCTGAAGCTTGTTTGGAAACATGAGTCAGAAAAATCCACTAACATGAACTTCACCTGAATTATATTTTGTTATTATGATAGATTATAAATTAAATTTAACTTCTAAAATGTTCACTGAATCCTTTCAGACTGAGCCTGATATTTTACTAAAACATTTACTTCCTATTTACAAATTCAGTTTTTTGTTTTGTCTCACTTTTTGTCCTTTATTTACTTTCTTGTATATTTTAACTTTAATCACCTTAGTTGTAGTGTGTTTTATGTTATTGTTTATTGTTTCATCACTTCATTCAGCTATTAATTGATTCATTTTTCCATCACATCACGTCAGAGTCGCCTTTTATTAGTAATAATTTGTTACAGTAATACTTCTTGTAGTGTATTTTCTTATATTATAGTTTTTTGTAACATGATTATTTGCTTTAATTGTATATTTTATAAAAATCAATTACCAGTTTTGGGGCTGATATGACATTTACAATAGAGTGTAAGC
>JAOXNZ010000177.1:5370716-5382003 GCA_028566095.1 Kryptolebias brasiliensis | reverse complement strand
TTGTTAACCTTGATTTGGCTGGGAGAGATAATCTACTGCCCCCCATCATTTTTAATCTTTATAGTTCTCAACCAGTCAAAGGCAACCAAACAGCTGGTGGGGGGGCGGTTAATAAAGAATTAAGTTCTTTCTGAAGATCTTTGTAGTTTGAGTTTGTATTAACAAATTAAGAAAATGGACAGATCTGACCTTTATTGTTACCATTTATATTGTTTTGTTAAAAATAAATAAATCTATGCTTTAGTTTGTGTAACATGTTGAATTAAATAATGAAAACGCTCTTTATAATCTTGTACATTTTATTTACACAAATATAAACAATAAAGCACAAAAACATCTAGTTTTGACTGGTTTTAAAAGACTATTTGAGATTTTTATTCTAACTTGAAAAAGAGGAAACACATCTCTACATGTTGCTCCAGAGTCTGAAGTGTTTCTGTCTTTCTACAAGAAGATTAAAATTATTTTTAATCTATCTAAACTAATCAATTTATACATCTAAAACCCATTTGGTTAATATTGGACAGGATAAAGGCGTCACTGTTTGTCGAGGCTTTTATTCTGAAAGGATAGACTTTTAAGTGCTGAAATTTCCTAAATTAAATCATTTAGGGTTGTAAAATTGATCTTATATAATGAATATTTTCACATTTTTATCCTCCACACTGTTTGCAACAATCTGTCACCAAAACAAATGAAAATAACTTAAATAAAAAAATCTAAGACATAAAGTAAAAGTGCTGCTTTGTGTCAAAGTGAAACTGCAGATTAATAATTGTTCTATAGTGTATAAAACAGAGCAGGACACTTGATCTTACATTATTTATGTTACTTTTGTTGAAGAAATATTTCTGGTTTAATTTCTGGCACTAGAGGGCGCTGTTCGGCAACACAGCTCATTCATTTGGTGCAAAACAAAATAGTTTTTGAGCAGAAATTAGAAAAGAGTAAAGAAATTCACCCCAGATAAAAACTGTAAATTTAAAGATAAAGATCAGTCCAAAACTGAAAACTTTTCAGTCTTTTTTTTCCAACAATCAGCCTCATTAAGACCAGATTCTGCTCCGTGGTTAGAAAACCCTGCCGGCCATAATTTACCATCCTTCTTTAAAACATAAACACCACAGATTCACTCACACCTTCACGTTCAGGCATTTATGAGCTGCAGGAGACTCCAGGAAATACAAAAGAACAACAAATAAACTCATTGCATAGATCTTCCTGCACAGAAACATCTGTTCATAAAAGAACGGTGGAGAGAGAACGTGTGAAGGTTGTGTAACCTGAAAACAAACGTTCTCAGAAAAGTTTAAACCTGATATGATTGAGTGGAAATAATAAAAGCAGATAAGATTTTCTTATTTATAGGATAACTGTTGAGCACACATGTAACTTTCCCAGATATATTTGCCATAAACTTACAGATTTGATCACTTTAGTTCTCTTTTTTACAACCATCGGTTTTTGTTCTGATCCTGCACACAGATCTAAATAAAACCATGAAATGAGGCCAAGTTTCTTAGTGAAGAACGACTTTAGTTTCCCATCTTCCTCATGTTTGGTACTTTTATTTTGTGTCCATTTTCTGTTGTGCAAAATGTTTGAAATGCAAACAACTAATTAGAGGAATTTCTGCACACATTTAGAGTTATAAGAAGTCAGACTTAAGTGTGATCTCAGTGACTGAGATTCAAAAGAGAGAACCGTATGAAAAGCTTTATAAATACTGCAAAAACACCAAGTTTTAAAGATAAGTTTGATGCATCTGGGTCGTAAATTGTGACTCAACAGACCAGGTTCAGTTTCAGACCCAATATAAGCTTTCTGGGCTCTGGTTTGGTTCAAAATAACACATTTTGTGTGTTTTGCAGCATTTTAGTAACCTTATTTTCCACTCGGACAAATAAAAAACTAAAGGAAATAAGTTGACAAGTTGCATTTATAAATAAGGACTTTCACAGGACATGCTGGTGCTCTTTGGGTCTTCTGTACAATAATATAACCTGATTTAAAGTTATTGAAACACTTAAAACAAATTTTGATAAATACATTTAACAACTACAAATCTCATTATTGAACATAAGTGTTCACATTTGTTCTGCGTGAAGGAAACAGAGCTAGAAATACTCAATTTCATACTTTCCTGGGACAATTTTCTAATAAAAAAAGGGTAAACATGTTTTTTTTTAGTTCTCCAGAGGCCTTGGGACAAAGTCTACACTGAATATTGACTATTTAAATGGAAAATAGAGACAATTTTATAGCTTTGGTAACTGGGAATAAGTATTTTGATAAATATGGGACTTAACATAACTTCCTAATTTTGTTACCTCAGATCATTTCTACTGTTTTGTACAAAAATGTCATTTTTCTAAGACAGGTTAAAAAAGCTCTTTAGGCTTTAATAAACTCATTCATACTTTTATGTTTTCAGCAACATAAAGTCCCAAGGAGACCTCTGAAGTCCGGTTCTGGCTCTTCTGGGCTCAGATATGTGAAAAAAAGACAATTTTCTTTAAAAATATATTCCAAACAAAATAAACTTCAGTCTTTTTTTTTTAGACGAGTTCAGAGCTCTGCTTTGAGCTGAGCTGCTGAGAAGAAGAAGGTCTGTGATTGGCTGAGGTCCACCTGGTCCCACGCCGCGCGGCCTCTGCTGAGGTCGAGGTGACCACCACCACCTCAGGTCAGCTGATCCAACAGACCCGCCAACCGCTGGAAAACACAAACAAGTCAGCGAACAAGCATTAAGTAAAAACTTCAGCTTAGTTCAGAACAGATTTTACACATTTGGAGGAAATGAAAAGCCGGTTTCTGTCACTTCTATTCAACCATGACTGGTTATTTTACTTTAAAATGTAACAAAACAACTTTTATCTGTTATATATTTCCTATTAAATAAACTCTTTTTGTAGTTTTATGATGTAGACATGGCACAGATTGTGAAAAATATAATTTAAACCAAAAAGTCCTAAATTTCAGGGACCGATGACTGAGCCTTGGGGAACTCCATATTATAGTAAATATTTAGCTAATCTAAAACTTTACATTTCACTGACATTTTCAGCCTAAACCCCTGAGAATACAAATTTATGCTCGTTCTATTTTTACTGTTTTCCCAAATGTGAAGCGGTTTTTCTACGTTGTTACTCACAGTACGATGAATTATAGCTCAGCTGTTACAAAACTCTGCTGCTCGTGTGCTAACCAAGACCAGAAGGCAGGCTCATATTACGCCTGTTTTAAAATCATTGCACTGGCTTCCTGTAGGTCTCAGGATTGATTTTAAGATTCTTTTAGTGGTTTCTAAATGTCTCAGAGGTCTTGCGCCATCTTATCTTGCAGAGTTGCTATTACCTCATGAACCCTCGCGGACCCTAAGGTCCTCTGGCTCTGGACTATAATGGTTCCAAGAGTTAGACCACAGAGTCGGTGACGCTTCTTTCCTGTATTATGGCCCTCGTCTGTGGAGTGGTCTGCCAGAGAACCAGGGGGCCGCAAAACATGTTGTTGTTTTTAAGAGCAGGCTCAAGGCCCATCTTTTTAACTGCATTTCCTGAATTGGATTATTTTTTTGCTCAGTCTATAAATTTTCATACAGTTGTGTGTTTTCCATGTGGGGAGGGAAGGGTATTGTTTGTTTTTATTCTGTGGGTTTATTGTTTATTATTTTGTACAGCACTTTGAGCTGCTTTTAGTATGAAGGGTGCTTTATAAATAAAATTGATTGATATAGCTCAGATTAATTATTTAAAAATCAAAATCAAAGGAATATTAAAACAAATCGATTATTGATGTAAAACTAGCTTAAAAGTTTCCATTTTGTTTAAAAATCTAACTTTGCTTTAAAGAAAGCTTCACAAACAACTTCAGCTGAAGAACAAAATCAATTCGGTTCCACAGATTATAGAACAAAATCTTTTGTCCTGACAGCTGATAAACTTTTGCCCCTTTAATCTGATAGTTTTTGCTCTAAATGTCACAAACAGAGGAGGACTGCGGTTATAATCCACAAAGTGAATCTGTCACAGCGTAAAACGACAAAGCTGTAAAATGTATTATTATTTTAACATTCAGCAGAACCTTTCAACCTTTCACAGATTTGTTCCAGCAGAACAAAGTAAAATGAGCCTTAATGGAGATTCGAATCTGATCACAGGATATTTTGTATATCAGGACATTTTCATGCAGATGAAACTTTATTTTTTTTATTGTTTGGAGCATTTAAAAAAAAACACCTGAGTTTTGTTCCAGATGAGGAGATTTATGAGTTGACAAAAAACTCCAGAGCAGCGGCTGAACATCCTTTAAAGACGGTCAGACCTCTGTTGCCAAGAATGTCCTTCACGTTTATGTGTTTCATGCGTTTATATGTTACAGAATGTGTTGTGCACATGGAGGATCTGCAGAGTCACACCAGCCCTTTACTAAAAAAAGGACGTTTTCTTCCACGCAGAAGATTCATAAAACGCCTGAAAATCCTCTGAGACAATGTGTAGAAGGAGAAAATGTGTTTTTACACAATCGATTTATTCTAAAGAGTCCAAAATATACATCTGTAAACTTACACATAAGTCTATCATGAGCTCTTTCAATCTTAAGTTGGATATTTCTCCAAAAATAGAAAATAAATGGGAACCACATCTGTTCGTGGCAGATGTGATTCATGTGTTTATTCTCTTGAATGCTAAAATGTTCTCTTTTTATGCACAGCAACATGGAAAACCTGAGTAAGCTTCCCTCTCGTTGTGTTTTGTGGGTTTTTGTTCCCAGAACTGAGGCTTCAACAAGGACCTTCAGGTTTTATAAAACCAGGATCAGGACTGAAGCGAGCCTGAGCTGGGTGTCCTGATGTGATGTTTCATTACGAGAACTTTAGCAGAAACAAGCGTCATGTTTATCAGCTGTGTGCGTGTGTGACTCACCTGCGAGTGTGTGAGTGTGTGTCATGGCTGCTGTTAACTCAGGACCATCAGGATCATCAAAGTCCAGACCAGCATCTTGAGTTCCTGCAGACAGTGAACGCATCGTCAGCAAAGCAATGAAGATTTAGTTTAAGACAAAAAAATTAACTCTAATGAAGACATGACAGGTTCAGAAAAAATGATTTATGTCATTTGTACCTGTTGGAAGGGCGCCCCCTGCTGGCAGACTCAAAAATCTGACATTGCTGATCCCAAAAACAAATCACTTACATTATCACCCGCCGTCGAAGGCGGAGCGATTATTTTTTAGCCGTGTGTGTCTATACAGCAAAATATCCCATGAAACATTAAGGTGTTTTTTAATGAAACTTTCAGAAAGTGATCCCTGGATGTACAGCCACAACTAATTAACTCAAAATCCCTTTAATGTTTTACTCCAGTTTCCAGTTTTATGTCCTCATCTTCTGTATTCTGGGACAAAAGCAGTCAGTTTTGTTTTTCATCCCCTTGTGGAGAATTAAACCATCATGTCTGTGGTTTTAAAACTTATTCCTTCTTCTTCTGTGGTGTGGTTTGTCTTGAAGTAGTTCTTTTTTTTTTTTAACAACTGAGACTCATTTATTTCTGAGCGATTCTTGATTACCAAACTGATTCAACCCAGAAGCACAAAAACCCCACAGATTACTGCATTTATTTGTGCTTTCAGTGGAGTTAAAATATACATTTCTCTACCGGATATGTGAAAGAAAACAGCAAACTTGTGGCTGCAACAACATCTCTTTTTATTTTTAGTTTGTTCTTTAAATCGAGACTCTCTGTTGTTTATATTCGCTGATTTGTTTTTGCTTTTTTCTTGTTTCAATCCTGATTATTTGTCCTCAGACTCATGTTAACCCACTCGAGTGTATTTGTTTTACAGAATCTGGGAGCGTTGTGTTTGTTGATGCTGGCAAAGATCAGAGCCACGCTTACAGAAAGCAGATGTGCTCACAGCTAACAGGGCCCACCTGCACACAGCTGCTGAATCGGCTCTTTTTTTTTTACAAACAACAGCCGAAAGAACGCAGCTTTGATCCGGATCATCTGTGCCGGTGGTTCGTCTCGTTTCTGCTGCCGGATTAAATAAAATTCAAAAACTACAAAGAGACGTGAAAAGCTCGGCTGGTGTTTAGGGTCTAAAACCACATCAGAGTGTCCAGCTCAGATCTGGTTTAATGTAAACCAGAACCAGATTGAAGCTGTTTACATGTGCTTTAATAAAAACTTTCACTCAGGTTCAGCCTTTTGTGTTCGTGTTTGCGGTTTAACTGAAGTCTGAGGAGTTTTCAAGTTGAAGTTTGTTTTAATGGTTGATCTAAACCTGATCTAACTGAGGTTAATGTAAAAGTTTACTCATAGTGTTAGTTGAAACAGCACTTCAGATTTTAAGGTGTGATGTTTAATCCTGATCTGGTCTGACTAGAGAATTTCTGATTAAACCTGAGTTTAAGTCTGATTTAGTTTGATTTTGTTTTTACCAGAGAAACACGAAGAGATCCAGAACCAGGACTTGTCTCAGTGCCAGGAAGATCGACGCGACCCTTTTCTGTTGTTTCTTCGAATGTTGCCGTGGTAACACTCACATCCATATCCTCTACCAAAGAGTCAAGAAACCTCTCCAGTTCCTCATTGGTGGTGTTACCTGGAACCAAACACCTGTCAGCTGAGATGTTTCTCTTTGTTGAACTGCTGTTGATGTCACCATAAAACAGTTTGAGAAGAAAAACCTTTTGTTTGCTTATTTGTTTGTTTGTTTGTTTGTTTCCGTCAGATGGCTGGACTTACTGTAGAAGGTGTAGTCGATGGTGAGGTCGCTGTCAAAGTCGTTCTCAGCGTTGTAATCTGGAGTTGGCGTGTAGTCGTAGTACTGAGCGTCACAAACTAAAACAAAACACAAAAACAGAGACGTCAACATCTGTAAGAACACAACAAACAAACTGCAAACGTGTGGATTTAATCTGGTTTCTGGAAAAATGCTTCAGAGGAAAACAGTTTAATCAAAATTATTCTTAAAAACTCTTTTCTTCAGACGTTATATGTGTTATATACTGAAATATGATAAACATCACATGGAAAAGGAATGAAACTGTTCAGAAACTGAACAGTCTTCCTGGATTATCTGGTGCTGCTTTATTATTAATGTTGAAAATTCCTGATCTGTTCTGTAAAAATATAGCATCAAGTATTTGATACATTTTCATATTTTAAAAACTGATTTGCAAACTGCGAGAAACTGGAGACATTAAACATGTCAAACACTAAACAAGCTGGAGAAACTGAACGCTGAGCCCTGAAAGACTGAAAGCTGAAACAGAGTAGTCAAAGCTAAAAGAAGCAGAACTAGAGGAACTAGCTAAGCTAGTAAGGTTAAGGGTATCTAGAAGTTAGAAGTAGCAAAAGGATGGCTTTTACCTTTTGGCTAAAAGAAGCCAAAAGGTAGCTAAAAGTAGCAGAGTGGTAGCGAAAAGGAGCCAAATGTAGCAGAAAGGTAGCTAAAAGGAGACAAAAGTAGCCAAAATGTATCTAAAAGTAGCAGAGTGGTAGCTTAAAGCTAATAGTAGTAAAAGAAGACTAAAACAGCTGAAGCAGTTTTCAAAGACAACAATATTTTCAGAGGAATTGCAAAGATCTTAATGGATTTCTGTGAGGAAATTATTTCGTAAATAAAGTTAAATATTTTGAAAATTATAAAAAATAACAAAAATCCAAAGTCAGACCCATCTCCTGAACGTTTTGACTTATTAATGGCTAAAACAGCACAAAGTATGAAGACGTAATCAGACTGTAAAAAATGTAAAATAAGAACAGGAAAACAATAGTGTGAATCTTCAGGTTATTTTTTAAAAGTAAAGAGCTCGAGTAAATGTCTGCTCTGTTCAGGAGTTTTCTCATTTTTTTTTTATTTGAATTTTTATTATTATTATTTCATGCAGGAGAACCTGCGGGGCGTCTCTCTGTGTTCTGGCTTCACATCGAACTCCTGCATGTTTTCACTTTACTGAGTTTCTGTTGGATGAAGATCGTCTGGTTTCAGTCCAAACGCTGAACTTGTTTCAGGATCATGAAGAATCAGGAATTAAAGCCTGTTTTTGTTTTTAAATCCACGTGTTGATCAGATAAACAGCAGGTGGAGCTAAATCTCCAGTCAGAGCCTCTGAAACAGGTGGCTGGACGAAACAGTTTAACCGTTAAATGAGACGCTATGAGAGCTACTGATGAGAAAACCCTTCAGTTTCAGCCTGATGGGAAGGCAGCTCCCTCAGGACCCTCCTCATCCCCCTCATCCTCCTTCACATCCATCAGCTGCACAAGAGTCTCCCTGCATGGGAAAATGTTTCTGCTCATCGTCAGAGCTTCATTACTCTAATTTATCGAACCTGAGTTAATGAGTGATAAAACCACGGAGAGACAAAGTGTTTATCCTCCCAAGGAGAGGAGATTTGTGAGGCATTTACTGCAGCTTTATAAACACATGAAGCTGTTTCTGTTTATTATAACTCTCTTCTGCAGCTGCTTTCTGCAAATTAAAACCAACTGACTGTCATAAACGCAGCAAAAACTTGTGTTGCCCTTGCAGTAAATTTCTTTTGATGATTTGGAGCTGCTGCTGCCAAAATCCACTGATTTTATGTGCATATTTCAACTGTTTCCTGTTGTTTCAAGCAGATAAACAGCCACAGTGTTTGTCTGCGTCCTCTGACCGTCCAACTACTCTGCAGAGAAACTCTGAGAAACGTTTTACAGTCTGACTCAAGTGTAAAAACAGCTGCCGGACCCTGCAGGTGAATCATGACAATACGTCCTGCTGCTTATACTTCCTGTTTCCTCCGGTACAACACACACACACGCACACACAGGACTTGAACTATGCCTGAACCTTCAACCACCTCCTTTGAAGCTCTGACCTACAGGGAAGATTGGATAAAATGTCCAGATGAGGCAGACATGTCTTCAATTTCCCCACATACTGTATGTCCTCAGAGGGTAAATCTATATGTTAATCCATCTTCTAGAACTCGTGTTGGACCGGGTCAGAGGGGGAACAGTCTGAGCAGGGATCTCCAGACCTCCCCTCTCCTCAGCTACTTCTCCCATCTCTGTAGGGGGCTGCTCTAAAGTGTTTCCAATCCCGCTGTGAGATATAATCACTTCAGCAAATCCTGGGTCAAAACGCCAGGCCTCCTCCCCAAAAAACACCTCCATTAGAGCACATCTGGAAGGCATGCTCTACAGATGCCCAAACGGCCTCAGCTGGTTCCTTTCGATGTGGCAGATCTTCTTCTTAAAAGGCTGAGCGCTTCACCTTATCTGAGTCCAGCGTTTGGAGAAAGCTTTTTTTTGGCTACTGTTCCATCAGATAGCAGAACACGTTCCTTCCCAACCTGCACACGGGACACAACTCCACCCAAACCCCACTTTTAACTGGGCTCAGAAAGTCCTAGCATTCCTTGGAGGCCGTTCATGCCAGAGTTTTAGACTAAAATCATGTCATGTTGAGAAATGACACTGCTGTAGTCATTTTGGTCGAACCTTAAAGATAACACACAACCTCATGCTGTGATTTCACACTCGGAGTATGTGTTGTCAATGACTCTCAGCTACTTCCACACCAAATTTTAGCTCAGTATCTGTAACACTGACTGAATTACAGTCATTTTTGTGTTTTCTAAGGCTAGTTGGATGCAGCAGCCATGTTGAATTAAGTAGCTTCTAACAGTTAATCAGTTGTAGATGTTTCATTAAAAATATGTCCAGTGGTTCATGAGATATTTTGTTAACAGACAAAACATCATCATCTGCCTTTTAGCAGCCGGCGAGAATGATGGATAGACTGAACATGTTCTCTTTTCTGGATGTCTCCAAAAGCTGACTCACCAAACACCAAGGTAACAATCAGGGGCTTCTGAAGCATTAACACGCCAAATCACGCTCAGGAAACGAGCACCAAATACCCAGAATTTCGTTTAATCCCGCGTGAACACCTTTAATCTCCACACCCAACCCTGAGGCAGATATCAAGATTCAAGAAAAAAAAAAAAAACTAGAGAAACTAAATAAAAATCCAAACGGATTCTGACAAAAATACAAACTGATGACAGACTGAACGAATGAGGTCAGACAAAATAATCTGACATCTTTAATCTGTCAAATCTGATCTGATTCCTGTCAGTCAACATCTGCTTTATTTATTCATTTAGAAAAGGGGCAGAGCATATTAATGATATTTTAAACAAGCTTAATGTTTGCCTACATGGAGGCACCCAGGGTGTGAAAATACGACATTAAAACACCAGATATCAACATAGATTAAAACAGAATATAAATACAGGATTAAAGTGACAGTAAACCCAAATATGAGAACATAAACGATGATCTGATATCATCTGTTGGCGTTTCTAAAGCTGAGTTTGTGGTGACAACATGTTTGAGTCTGGATGAATCAGACGGTGGTGAAGGAGTGGTTTGTTTTGAGTATTATGCTGGATTTGGGAGAAATGAAGCCTTTAGAACGTGAAAAAGGCTTCATGCAGTTTTTGTTTGATTTTTTTATACAACAGGCGGTTTAAATTTTTGAGCCCATCCCTTCATTGTTTCTCTAAGATTTTCTGTTTCCGAGGCTTGACTGAGCTCCACACACAGTCCTAAACAACTGTTTAACCCAATCTTAACCATCAAAAAGACAGAGAAAAAAGAGAAAATCAAATGTATAGAGGGGTTTGGTCATACTAAAGCTCCCACTGGGACATCAAAACACACAAACGTACACACAGGACTGACAGGAAGTCAGGGGATGAGCTGCTAATAATGATCAAACAGGAAGTGTGTCACCTCCAACTGCCTGTCAATCACAGCTTCATCCCCAGAGGAAATTAAATCCAGCTGACACACACACACACTGTCACCTGTCAATCAAATAGGCGGGGCGGGACTGGGCTGGGTTTAAATTTAAAAACTTAAACCAAAAAGGTGATGAAGGGAAAAGACAAATTGTATGGATGGGTGGGGAAGGGTGGTCAGGATGGGGATAAAAAAAAGAAAGGAAGGGAAGTGAAGAAAGCGTGGGATGAGGGAGGAAAGATGGGGAAGGAGAGGAAGAGGAGAGGAAGAGGAGAGAAAAGGAGGAAGAGCAGGGGAGGAGAGTGACAGGAAGTTAGGAAAATAAAAGCCTGAGGGGGTCTGTAACAGTGTGGGGGCGTTTGTTGGCAAGGTCAGATGATGGCCCTTAGAGGAACTTTATATAAACCAGCTGTACTACATGAACACTCTCTCTCTCTCTCTCTCTCTCTCTCTCTCTCTCTCTCTCTCTCTCTCTCTCTCTCTCT
>JAOXNZ010000177.1:5358560-5368697 GCA_028566095.1 Kryptolebias brasiliensis | reverse complement strand
ATTAGAAGTTTATAAAAGCTGTTGTGTTTTTAAAATTATTGTGCTTGTTCTTCAACCAGCTTCAACAATTTATTTTACATTTAATTAAATTAACTTTTAAAGCAAAACAAATCAAAAGTCTGAGTGTGTGGAAAACAGAAAGAAATTAAAGTGAAATATTAAGTCAACGCATGAGCTGATTCTGTTCTCCTCGCTTCGCACAAACAGAGAGGAAGACCTGCAGTGGCTTCAGCAGGATGAGGAAGAGGAGGAGGACGAGGAAAACATGTCATCTTCGCAGTTAAACTGAAAAATCAAACCAGCAGCGAAGGAAGTTGAACAGCTGCAGCAGTCAGACAGTTAAAGGACTCACCAGCAGTCAGCAGCAGCAGATGAAGTGTCAGAAACCTGAAGCTGGACATCCTTCACATGGAGAGGGTGGGGGGGGAGGATGGACGGATGGACGAATGGACTGCTGGACGGATGGAGAGACAAAGGGCGAACAGAGACAAAGGACAGAGAGGTGTGATGGTCTGAGCGGCTGAGCTCTGAATGAACACACTCAGAGAAAAGGGGAGGAGAGCGTGGGAGGGGTGGGGGGAGGGCTGCTCTGCTTTTCCTGCCAAGTTTGTTCCCCTTTCGCCCCCCCCTCAAAAAAAGACTGACAGAAACACTGAGATAAAACACTCTTCTTTCACACACAGTCTTATGGTGGAAACTGTTTCAAACAGATTATATTTCCACTCAGGAAAATCCCAGTTTGACCTCAAACTGGTGGATTTACTAACAGGGAGTCTGTTGTCTCTGAGTGAGTCATGCTGAATCTGCACTCTCCTCCTCGGAGACATGAGGAGTCATGAAAAGCTGCAGATATCTGGGGGAAAAGGGCCAAGCTACCTGGAGACATATTTATGACTGCGATGAATCCTTTCCTAGGCATCAAACTCATCTAGAGTTCATTAAAACGATCAGATAAAAGCCTTATTTGTAACTCTACACATTCGCCTCATTTAAGATGCAAAAATCTGTGATTATGCTAATTGGCTGCAGCTGTGGAGCCTTCCCTCTGCTTCTGCCTTTTCCCACCAAAATTAATGAGTGCACAGGTTTTAAAACCATGATCAGACCTCCTGAAACACGATACCTGCGGCAGAATCCTGCGGAACTAAACGCCTGTCCTGTGACTACCAGTCAGCCTATTGTTTTCCCGTTTGTAGTTTTTTTTTGTATGTTTTGTGTTTTTTAAACTATAAATCAATCAGTTCAGCTCATTCAGGAGGTGGATTCTCTGACCTTTGGTTGTTGTAACTTTTATAAATTCTCCTTAAAATACACTAAGAGCTCTTCAATTCCTTCAAAAACCTTGACTACATACATGCTCTGTTTTTGTCTTCTTATGCCACTTTTAGCTATGGTTTTTCTAGTTTTAGCTTCTGTTATCCTTGTTTTAACTAATAATTCAGTTTCAGCGTCTTTAACAAATGTGAGCAAAGTCATTCAGCACTTTACCAACGTTTTTTTAGATGTTAGCTGTGATTTTACTGCTTTAGCTTTTAGCTACTGCTCTGCTAATTTCAGATTGTAGCCACTGTTTTGCTCGCTTTCAGCTTCTTTACCAGATTTCATCAAAGTCATTCAGCACTTTACGTGTAGTTGTGATTCTTTTAGCTTTTAAGTGTCGTGCTGCTTGACTTTTAGCTACAGTTTTGCTTCTCTTCTGCTTGTTTTTAACCAACAGTTCAGTTTCAGCTTCTTTAACAAATGTCATTCAGCTCTCAACGTTCACGCCGCATTTTTGCAGAAAATGCAAATTTCTCTGGTTGGATTAACGTTTATCCTGCAGATTGTTTTTGATTACAGCTTCTGAAGATAATCAGACTAAATTATTACTTCAGAGTTTATCCTCAAACAGTGGAACCAACAGAGAGCAGACAGCTTAAACTGATTAATAAAATCTCATTTATCTGTGAATTTCAAGACCTCTGCGTCAGATTCCAGAGTCGTGTGTTGATTAAAACAAAACGTTTAAACCAGTTTTTTAACACCGGGTTTCAGCTCGTTTCCATCCGAGCGTTTTGTTTCCATCAAAGCCAATCAGGAAGGAAATTAAAACCTGCAGAGTTACGTCACACTGGAATAAATGTTGACAAAACCTTTTTCACTCTAAAAACAGATGTTTTTTTTCATGAAGAAAGGTCTGCAGCCACTTTGAGCAAGCAGCTGAAATATTCTTCACATGACTGACAGGAAATTATCAGGATTTAAAGAAATGAACCCAGACTTCAGACTCATTCTGCTCTTTAAATCAAAAAACTGACGTGGCAGAAAAACAACAAGAACCCAAAGTCCAGAGGATCACGAACACAACCTGTCTGCGTTATAAACACCTACATTAATAGACGGGAGTGACAGAATATAAAGGCTGAGGGAGAGGGGGGAGGTTAACAACAGCTGGACTGACAGGTAATGAGGAACAGGTGAGGTGGGCGTGGCAGCCTGAGGAGATGAACTGAGGGAAGGTGAGTGATGGCACAAGGAACACAGAGGGCACAGGGAGCAGGACTGTAAGAAACAAAAAAACACGGATCACAAGAATTCACATCAAACTACAGAAACATGAGTGAAAACAATAATAAAACACAAAAGATCACCCCAAAAATAACTCAAAAACCCCAAATCCTGACAGAAATAAGCTAATTTAAGCTGATTTGTCTTTGAGCGCATTATATTTATTTGAGTCGACCTGTTCTTGTCACTAATATATTCATGTATTCTAGTCTGAAATAAAGATAAAACATTATTACTTAAAGAAATAATAATGTTGCTGCAGGAGTGCGTCCCAGCCGACACGTTAGCTGATCATAATCTGAACGTTGGATTTGATCTGTTCAGAGCTGAGCTCATTTTCTGAAGGCAGCAGTGAATAAATGAAAGAGTGAATTAATGAATTAAAGCTAATTAAACTCTTTAGTTTATCTGAACGTTATATTCTGGGTGCAGAACTAGATTTACTGCAGATCTCAACAGAATGAGACCTAAGAGTAAAAGAAGAATATTTCACTGGGAAAATGGGGAAGAATTAAAGGTAAACTCTGCTAAATAAAGTGGAATATTTAGTGTTTTACAATAAAAACCAAGAATTATCCAAAGAAAATACATTACAAGCAGATCATATATTAAATACCTACTAATGAGTTCATAAATGTGAATAAAAGTCTTATAAACTTTACCTTAACTTCACACATTGAGTCACAAAGCTGAGCCATATTGTTTAAATACATGCAAGAATAAATTTATTATATAAACAATTATTTAATTATTTATATAGTTGTGTCTGAATGTGTAAGATCTAGATTTGTTTTTCTAGTTTGTTGTTGCCTCTGTCTCTTTAAGCAACAATAATTATATTTATTTATGTAACAATATAGCTCAAATATCACTGTTTTTATACACACACACATATATATATTTATATACTAACAAATGTACATAAAATTAACACAAAAAGCATTTAAACCTTGTTTTACTTTCATTGAGTTTAATATAAATGATCTCAAACACAAAAAAAAGACGAGGCCATTTATCTTCCACTGTAGTTTTCTCTGTTTTTATTTATTTATGAGTTTGTGTCTGAAAGAACCTTTTCTGTTTTTTATTTCTGAACCGTCTGTGAGCCACGCATCTGAATTTTGTTCTTTCTTGCCCCTTGCTTGGAGATTCTTTGAATTTTTTTGAAGGATATCACGTTCTGCAGGCGATGAAATCAGCAAATTCTTTGCATTTTCTGTCCGTGTTTTTCTAAGACTATAGAGCTGTTTGCTCACAGTTTTTACCCAAATATCTTCGGTCTTTTTAGTCTCTTTTAATCCAGTTAAGGTCCTCACCTGTTACTATATGATCAAATTAGGATTGTTTTAATCAGTAAAATCTTCAGGTTTTAGTTTCCTTTGTCCCAGAAGGTTTGAAAGATTTTGCTGCTATCAATTTTGAAATCACTTCATCCTTATTTAAATGTTTTGGGGTAAGGATTTCTCTTCTATAAAGTTTCCACTGCGTTTATTGAAGCTCCTGATTGTTTTCTGACTCGTTTGTGTGAAATTAAATGGATCTCTAAAAGCTGCAGAGCATCAGCTCCTGAGATCTATGGGAACAAACGTCTTCGGAGGTGTTTTTATTAGATTGTTCCTGTCTGGTCTTGCCCCCCCCCCAACCTTTTCAGCATAACACATTGTCTTTATCAGGCAGGAAAACCCAAAGCTGCAGCAGCAGAAAACAAAACAAAAAGTTATCACCAGATCATGTTTCAGACTCTCTGCAGGTTCAGTTCTGCAAAACTGACGAGAAGCGAGCATCTGAGGCAGAAAGACCTTCAACTGATTCTTTAAAATCTGCTGTAAAAACTCATCAAGACCCTTTGTTTCTCTTCGCACAGCTGGGTGTTAAACAATGGGCTCAGGTCGCTGGTTTCAGTTCTCAGGGAAATCCACTGCAGGGTGACTTCATCAGTGATGTCGGCGTTGACCACATATGGACATCTGAATGTTTGTTCAGTGAGAAAACAAGCTCAGCTTCTCAGTTTCCATCCTGTTTCAGTCCATAAACAAGAGCTCAGTTTCAAGGTGTGACCGCCTCTTAAAAAATGTTTACGAGTACGGGTCGTTACGGGTCCAAATCTGTGGGTTTTTACAAGAAAAATGGGGTGAAAGTTCTGAAAATAGGAGGGAAGTTTTGCATAGTTAAAAATAGAACTGCCATTTTGATAACTTTGACTCATATTGGATCATCTCAAACACGCAAAAGGCAAACAGGTTTTGTTTTTATAAACAGTTATTTATTCGTTTTGCAGTGAGAATTTTAAAATCATCCAGGAGATAACAATAAAAAAGGGCTTTTTGTTAATTTATCAAAAGAAACTGAACTATTCTTCATCCTGTTCCTCACTGAAGGAAATGGAGGCTAAATCTAATAAACCCAGTCTTGGACAAGGGCTTCTCTCTCTCTCGCTCTCGACGGTTAAAAAAGTTTGTAAAGTTTTTCAGACAAGGGCAGAATAGATTTTATTGTCTGGTTTTATCAGGTCAGTTTGCCGCTCCGGTATGTTTCCACACAACGTCAGTTAGGAAAGACGTCAACAACAATCTTATCTGCACATCAGTCTGGGATGGGTTACACAATCGTTTAAAAAAAAACAACAAACGAATCCAATGTTCTGCAGAGAGAAATATTAGTCATAACGGAAAATATTTAATACAGTTAAGTTTCTCATCCCAGGGAGTTGGACGGACCACGGGACGTCTGAGATAAAGTTCTTTGGACTGATGAGAGCAAAGGGAGGAAGTTAAACCATAATTGGGAAAACAGCAGAAACACCTCTTAACTGTCAAGCACGGTGGTGGAGGGCTGATGATTTGGGCTCAGGCAGCATGAGCTCCTCTGTATGTGAACCAAGGTGGAAACGAAAAAGTCTCCTTCAGTAATTTTTTTCCGACCTCTGCTCGTCTCTGTCCTTCGCTGCTCCCGTCAAACTGTGTAATCAGACTGTAATCTGTTGTGAGAGCTGGATTAAATCAGATTAAAAACAGACCAACACATTTCATATTTGTCACACACACAGCTCAGAGGTTTATCCAGACGACACACACACACACACACACACAGGGGCCTGGTGAAAAACCACCCAGTGTGGTTTTTAATTTTCAGTTTTTAGTTTCAAAAAGCAGAGCCCAGATCAGCCGTGGAGAGCTGTTCCTCTGTAATTATCCCAGATTTGAGGGTTTTATCCGCGATGATCAGATTATTAAAGTGCGGAGCAGCTTTCAGAAACACAAACTCGAGCTCAGGCTTTTCCTACAGCTGAAGTGTAAAATGTGAAGAAGCAGCTTGAAGTTAAAATAAAACAGAAGATCAAGGAGAGAACTCCTCCTCCTGCTGCTCCTCTGTTCACAATGCTAATGCAGAAGCTAACAGATGCTAATGAATGCTAATAGGTCCTGTGATGGAGAAAGTTTCCAGATGTTCAGGGTCAGAGGTCATCCTCTTGTAGTTACACAAAAGCTCTGATATAGTAATCATTATAAAAATACAAAATGTTGATTAAAAACTATTAAATACTTGAATTTGATCATTTCAACTGTATGTTCAGGTAAACATACACCTTTAATTCATCTCAGAATAAGGTAAATTTTATGTATTATTGCCTAAAAAATGAAATTCAAAACATAAAGACACGTTTCTATTATTGTATTATTGTTGGGGATCTCAGCTGGAGGAAGTTGTGGGCGATGAAGAGGACTGAGCTCCTCTGCTCCACGAGAACGTTGTGCTTTTTAGGATTTTCAAAGGGTTTTTATTTCCTTGCTGATTGTTTTACCATAAATGTTTCCCTGGGAGAATAAAAACAGTGATTATTGTTTTATGATGCAACAAATCCAGAAAACATAGTTTGTGTGAACGAGTGAAAACAAATCTGTCTTCATCTCTGTGACAAAAGTCTTCAAATCTCTTCATGTTTTGATGAATCTCATTTTCAGAAACCAGGTGAGAACATTTTGAAACTGCAAACAGGCTCTAAATTTAGCTTCTGAGGAAGCAGAACCTTTTAAAGTGATCTTGATTATTAATTTTCCAGACTTTCTGAAGGTTTTCCTGAGACAGCCTGTTTTCAGTCCGGTACCTGAACATCGTCAGAGGAACATTGTTTGTTTAAGACTCTTATTCTTGGATCTTTTGGGTTTTTTACCGGCATCCTTGCTTCCATATTCTGAGCTGAATCTACAATACTACAAATAAGAAGAGTTCAGCACATAAAACAGTGCTTTTAAGCACAAATGAGATGATTTCCAAAGAGCTGTTAGCTGTTAGATGATGTGTCTCTCAGGTCTTCCTTGTTACTTAAAGACACGACCTTCAGATACGGTTTATCTGCTGTAGTTTTTAGCCCTGACAGTTCCCCTTGAGATTATTTATCTATAATCCCCAAAGATTATACATCTTTAGGGGCTGATCTTCTCTGGGAACCCAGCGGGAGCCGGAGCGTGTCGTTGGGAAGAGAAATGTCTGGATTTTGTCCACTTGACCCGATCTGTTAAAATTGGATGGATGGAAACTTTTGCCTTCTGTCCTCCACTCCAAAACAGCACAGGCTTTACATCATGGTTAGGTGCAGGATGTGGACAAAAGATGGGTGAAAAAGTGATTAAAGTCCAAAGAAAAACTGTTGAAAGACCTTCAGAAAGCCTGAAGAAAGGCCAGTCAAACTCCGGCTGTTTGGAAGATAAATTTAAAGAAATAATTAGTGATTTTAGCATCTCTTTAAGGCGGTTGTCATGGTAACATTATGACTTTTCTGCAAGTTGGTCTCAATATCAGGATCTGTGTTGGAGTCCCGTTTTTGTCTTTAATCTAAATTTAACCAGAGGACAGTGGAGGTCCTGAGGTCCTTCACATCCTGCTCGTCTTTTCCCCCAGCTGGTCAGGCTCGTCCTGAGGGGGGAGTTTGTCTCTGCGCCGCTCCTGGACGGGCTGGGAAAGATCTTCTGTTCTCATGGTTTCTATATTTAAGTGTCAACAGGGAGACTTCACGCTGCTGCAGAGGTCAAAGTGCAACGAGTGCCTGAGGACGTAACGTTCTGCAGGCTGACTGCTGCCAGCGTGGATCCAGTTTCTGAAGGTTTAATATCAGAACAGGTTGCTTTAAAGCCAAGCCTCAGCGTCACTCCAGTCTGATTCATTTACTCTTTTCTGAATAAGAACAAAACCCCAGCTGAGTTTTTTTTGTATATTTAGCAAAAAATAATAAAGTCAGAGTGAACATTGTTTTCTTTATTTAACTGCAAAACACAAAATTCATCTTCCAGTATAAAAAGTGGCAGAAAAGTTTTTATTTACAAACTGCAGCAAAAAAAACTCTCAGCTGGACTCAGTCAAGTTTCCAACTTTAACAACAAAGATCAACATTTCTGAGTTTAAACTGTCGACGTTTAAGAAGTTTAATTTTCCTGATGATGATCAGGGTCCTGATGGTAACTAAACATGATTACTCCTTTTTTTATTTACAGATTTCCTTTTAACAGTTCGGCTGTTATTTAACAAACCAACTCGTAAACATCTAGACTGATCTTCATTTAAAAACAGATCTCAGGACGGTTCGAGTGATCCGAACTTCGAGATGTGCAAAAGTGAAAACCCGAAACCGACTCAGAACCGCCGTCACCCATCAGTTCACAAATTAATTACTAATAACTAGTTAATAAAGCACAGCTGATGATGATTTGGACAAACTAAACTGAGGTCAGCTCAGACTCCATGATGATTTTATGGCATTTTTATTAGTTTTATTGGTAAAATGCTAAAATGTAAATAAAGTAACATTTCTTGAAGGAATGCTTATCACCCGCCACACTGACTGATCTTATCTGATCTATTAGCGCTCAGATTTAGCTCATCGCCTGTAAAATGTGTTTGTTTTGTCATTTTTGTGTTTGCTAAGGTCAATTAGCTGTGGCGGCCATCTTGAATAGAGATAAAACTGGGAAATTCATCCTTGGAGTGCAGAGCTGCCAAGAGAACGGGAACAAAAATGAGCGATTTGTTAAAAACAAAAAGTGACCAAAATGACTGAAACACTTATCAGAATTTAGTTTTGTTTAACTTCATAACAAACCAAACACGACTGATTTTAAAATTAATAACAGTCAGAAATGTTTTGGTTTTGTTGTTTGATTTCATTTTAGTGAACCAGAATCATCTCAGGGGTTTCAGGACGTCTGTGTTAAAACTTCACAACTCGTCTGTTTTGGGTTTTTTAGTCATAAAAAAATAAATCATGATTTTCTTTTTGTAGTTTCATACCCAAAACACATAATCTATAATATTCAGTGTCTCTCCACATAACTCCTGTATCAGAGTCTGGTTCAGGACGACGTTGGACTGACGTCTCTGAGGTAAAGAAGAGGAAGATGATGATGATGAAGAATCAGTTGTCTGGGAAGCCGTGAAACGACTCGTCGCTCTCGCCATCAAACACCTGACGGAGAGCAGACGGACTGCTGTCAAACACGTGGTTCTCCTCCTGTTCATCTTCAATGTTCTCCTGCTCCTCCTCCTTCTTCACCTCCACCTGAGGTTCTGGTTCTGGTTCTGGTCCAGGACCGGGTGCTTCGGTCTCTGGAGGCTGAATCAGACACTCGGTCAGGGCTGTGATCATCCTCGCTACCTCTCCCTGACCGTCCACGGGCTGCAGGCTGCACGCCAAACTGAACGATCTGAAGGGTTTTAACCAGATCAGAGACAGGCGTTAAAATAAAACCAAAGAAGAAGAAACCCTGCAGTCACATGACCTCAGAATCAGTCGTTCAAACACGAGTGCTGCTGTTAAATATGTTGGTCATGTTCTATAAAAACACATAAAGGCCGTCAGTCTGAAACTGTAAAATTCATTTTTTAAACTAAACTTAAACGTCACAGATAAACATCAAGCCTGCAAATTAAAGGCGCTGCAGCTCCAGCTGCGGCTTTCTCAGCCACAGGCGGTAAAAGGTTGGTGCAAACATTCAACGTGATACAGAGTTAAACAGAACAGTACTGATTCGTTTCTTTAGACAGATTTTAGCGGAAAATTCATCTCGTTCGGTTCTCTCTTTCCCACCGTCAGTCATGTGAGACGGAGCTGAAGTTATCGTAAACACTGAGACCAAACCGTAGCGGAGCTGAAGAGGCATTTATTACACGGCGGTGGAAAATCTTTCACAGCCAGAGAGAGAACTTTGTCTGACGACGGGAGATTAAGGTTCCAGCTTAGTACAGTATTTATAAAACAACCCCATCTCAACCCTAATTAAGAGTGTTATACCAACATGGAGTTGGACTCATATCACTCAAAACTAAAGAAAACGAGAGACAATATTCAGGACTGTGGTGATCAGGAAACAAACATTACAACGATCTCTGGAAACAGTGATGACTAAAAACCTGTTAGTTGGCCAAACATCCAAACAGCACATGTTTATTTATTACTGTTCACATTCTTTATTTTTTATTAAATAACTTTAAAGAAATTTAATTTAAGCGGTTTAAATGAGTGTTTTGTTTGTTATTTAGAACTTGTATTGTTTAATTTGTCCAGTCTAGATACTGTTTTGTTACTTGAGTGCAAGGAGA
>JAOXNZ010000177.1:5330273-5345533 GCA_028566095.1 Kryptolebias brasiliensis | reverse complement strand
AATATCTTCCTAATAAATTCACCATGTGACCCGTTGCTGTTGGTCATTACTGTATAAGTGAAATATTATTGCAATTACATAATGATTCTGACATTAAAATTAGATTTAATATTTTTTTATAAAAACAAAACAATGTTGTAGATCTCAGTTTAGGATTAAGGAATGAGAAAGTTGCACAGAGGAGGCTGCGTAGCTCTGTGGTTTTGTAATCCTGAGGCTGCAGGTTTGTGCCCAGGTTGCATCAGAAAGGGAATCCGGCATAAAACATTTTCAAAATCTTTCATGCGAGTTTGCTCGCTGTGGCTACCACTGAAGAAGGGATCAGCCGAAAGAATAACAACAAAGCTGCATAGAGATGTTCACCTGCATCAATCACAGCCACTGCAGAGTGGAGGAATATGGCGAATTAACAGATTTGTTTGTGTGTAGTCCTCTAAAAAGCTAACAACATAAAGCCAATTGAGTTGACGGTGTATAAAGTTCAGATGGAAAGGTTAGCAAGAACCAGGAGAACAACAATCATTTTTAAATCTCTAAAAAGATGAAATGTAAACAATTTAAAAAATTGACATTGATAAAAATCACAACAAATGCAGTGAACAATTTCTATATGTGGAACAGTTTAATCCACTGAAAAGCAGGTCCCTGTCCACTTTTCCACAATAAAAACAAGTATTTTTGACACTTACCCAAATGGTGTCCTCGTGCTATATTAACATACAGACTTGTGTTTCTCGCCACACCACAGCAAACTGCAAAATTGTAATCCAGGCTTTAATTTTATTTTCCTTAAGTATATCACATCTGCATTTTTGATAAAAGTTGTTCATCTTTTTAAATAACTTGATTAATCATAGCTAAATTTTGACTAAAGTTATCTACAAGTTGCTTTAATTTCCCAGAGAATAAAAAGCAATGTCTAATTTAGTTTAGTCAAAATTTAAATATATTCACTTTAATGTCAATAAGAAACTGATCAAATGATTACATGATAAGCAACAAATTTAAGTACATTATTAATCATTAATGTAAAAGCTTAAGACTGCAAATGTTTACATATGTAACACACCTAATGCAATTTAAATTATAAACACACACAGCAAATATCACTCCTATTATTATTTATTTAGTTCCACTGTACATTGTAATCATGTTAGCTGTTAGCTCATAGCTATGCTAGCTGCTGAGAATCCCTTGGCTCTTCAGTTACATTTCTTTTATTTTTACCAATTTTACACAACTCGATTTAAAGAACACTCGATAACTTATACTGTTTAAAATTCTCCTGACTGATGAGTTGATCTGTTTACTGACCCAAGAGAAGCTGGTAAACTTTTAAGCACTTAGCTTGCCAGTTAGCAAGATGAGCTAGCCCACTGAAGTACTATTCAAATCTGGTACAAGTACGTTACATTAACATTACAGCAACAAAGCCTACTAAACATGACCGCCTCTACTTACTTTCTGTTTAATTATTCAAACATGTAGTTATAAAAACAAGCTGGTAGGGTTTAACAGGAGAGATATTGTGCTTTTCCTGCACGCACGCTCATGCCCGCGGTACCCCTCCCTCCCCCCTCAAACAGTTTAGCTAAAAATGCTAACCTGTTAGCAACTAGCCGAGCAGCTAACTCTTTGACTTTATTAACTCTGCAAAATATCCGTTTGAAAAGTATGTCACATGGGTGCTTACCTTATCCTGTTTTTTTATAATAATAAATAGATGTGTATTTCCTTTAAAATTCCATAAATAAAATCATTGAATTCTAGAAAATAAAGAATGTATATGCAACCTACAGTAACTGTAAGCTGGCAGCAGCTAGCACCAAGAACACGTTGAGTCTGTGTTGTGAGGTAGCGCTGCTGTATCCCTCCGCCTTCGCGCTGGCTGCTGTTTCTTTGGTCGGGACTAGATTCATACGGGGCGGAGTGATATGTAACCGGGAAGACACGGCAGCCTGCTGTTACTAAACAATAAGAACAAACGGTCAAACTATCCAACAGGAAGATTTTGCTTTTATTCCCGAACATTTTCCTAAAAACTTGAAATACACCCAGCTTTAATACGATGTTTTGTTAGTTCTGACATATCGCTTTCACTTTGTTTAATGTGGAAAAGAGCTACCTGTGTGCACGCTAACCATGCATGCTAACAGTTAGCATGCTTTTGTTTTTATATGTTACCTCACAAATAAACGAACATGCACTGTGGTTTTCCAGTCACATTATTTAGGTTTTTAAGTAATACGTCTAAACAACAGTAATACAAGCTGATAACATTTGTTTTCTCAGCTGCTTAAAACGACTTAAAGAATGTAGCTTCAAAAATGCCAAAACTTCTTTGTTTTATGATCCAAATAATGAATGTTTAATGGAAATAACAGCTTAACTTTAAAGCAATTAAACACAAATGACATATCTTACTTGCCTAATATGAAGTTAAATGACAATACACAAATTAAACTGCCATAATAGCATTAATATTTATCACCACAAAGGCATTCAAATAAAAAAAAAATGCAACTATAGTTCTAGTTTATGGTCCTTTAATAATAGGATGTATTAGCCCTGCTCTTTATTCTTAAATATTATGTCCTTAAATCTTACTCCTAGCAAAAGCTTGCAAGCTTAGACTTATTAATTTACAAAAAAACAGTTTTCTTTACTACAATTAGATATAAAGAGTTAGATTAAAATATGAGAATTATTATAATTTGTCCAACCAGATGTAGCTGAAAACATTTATTATAGATAGATATATATAAATTTTGCATCACCTCAGTAGGTGCTAACACAACCAGCTAATATTGTATTAAAAATGAAGAAAATAAGGTATTGGTAATTCAAAGCGAATATAAAATTATGAAGTAGAGGTTTCACATTTTAAAGTGTACCATTACAATTAAATTAAGGTAAGATAAAAGTGAGATAACTGGTGGAAAACCTGATGGACTTGTACCAACACAGACTATGTTAATTTGTGTTTACAAACAGATTTTTATTCTTATAGCTTTCATACAGTAGTTTTCTTCTTTTTTTAATCAAACTTTCATTCAGAATTTTGTTTATCTGTATATTGAGGGCGGAAAGGGTAGCAGTCGCAAGTGATGTACGTGCGACGTGATGACGTCACTGACCCGGAAGAGGCTTTCAGTAGTGTTGTCATAAGAGCTCAGCTGATAGATATCGGCCACAAAAAGGCAACAAACGCTAAATCTCCTCCGGCGGAGTTCAGCAGATATTTTATTACAGCTTCTTTAGCTTGTTTTGGTTTGTTTGTTTTTATCGTAGGTGTCTCTCAGCGTCGTTATCATGAACGTGACCCTCGCGGTGAAGCAGTACATCTCCAAGATGATCGAAAACAGCGGGCCTGGGATGAAGGTCCTGCTCATGGACAAAGAGACGGTGAGACACAGGCGGTACTCACACTTTTAATGTGTAACAGTGTTGTCTCCTGGGGCTGACACCTTGTTCCAGTCTTAATGACTGTGTGGTAGTTACAGTAATGCATAATAATAATGTCAGTAATGTGTGGTAGTCACTGTTCTGGTGTTTTTTTTAATGGTACTGAGTGTTAATGTTATATTATTGTTATTCTGGTAGTTACAGAGCTGTTTGTTACAGTTTGTAGAATCCTGTTGAACTTATACTGACAAAAGCATTGTTAAAATTGTCATATATTTAGAATTTAAGCCACAGAAATCTTTCAGTTTTCATGCAACAGTTGCACGATTTTCAGGACATTAAAGAAGAAAACACAGTATGAGTTGTGCCAGTCATTTGCAAATGCTGGTTTTAACAACATAAAGAATTTATGGTGCCTGTCTATCTGCTATTCCTGTTTGCTGAGCAAATGTTTCATCTTTTTATGTTTTTATTTCTGTGGGTTTAATGCATGTTTGGAATAGATTATTTCTGAGACCTTCCAGAAAACCCTCGGGTCTGGACACTGACATTGATGATGTTTGACAGTGATAGAATAAAAATCAATGTTTTTGTCTCGTTTCAGACCAGTATAGTGAGTGTAGTGTACACCCAATCTGAGATCCTGCAGAAAGAGGTTTACCTGTTCGAACGAATCGACTCTCAGAACAGAGACAGCATGAAGCATCTGAAGGCCATCTGCTTCCTTCGTCCCACCAAGGTCGTAAAATCTGTGTCCTTCTTTTTTTTGTCAAAGTGGCTTTGATAACAGTGAGGATACTAACATTTCTTTATGTATTTCTTGCAGGATAATGTGGCACACTTGATCCAGGAGCTCAGGAGGCCAAAGTACAGCGTCTACTTCATCTGTACGTCACCGTAGTATTACTGATGATACATGGTGTTACACATAGGCTGAGTATGAGTGAGGCAAAGATGCAGGCCACGGTGGAGGTTATTGTATTTATCTACACAGTCGTCTAGTTTGATGTTTGTGAAACAGAGCCACATACTTTTGTTGTTTAACAGTATTTAAAGTTAAATCCACCCCTGAGTACTGTGTCTGTTTGTTCCAGACTTCAGTAACGTGATCAGTAAAAGTGAAATCAAAGCTCTGGCTGAGGCTGATGAACAGGAGGTGGTGGCTGAAGTCCAGGTGAGTCTCAAGTTCTGAATCTTAGACATGAAGTTCTGACTTGAGTTCTGTCTTTCAGCAGACATTTGGAGACCAGTATTGTCCTTTAACAGGATAAATAGGCTCTTCTCACTGTTCAGATCCATTGTTATTTAACACAATCTACACCAAATTTATCTTAGCAGGTTTGAACTTTTTCAAAACACAGATTAAAACTTGGGCAACGCAAAATGATGATATCTCTGATCAAATGAAATATTACATTTATGAACACTAAAAGCAAAGTAAACAAAATAAGCTTTGACACAATTTCACAAACATGAAAGTTAACTGAAAAAAAAAAACAAATTGGAAAATGTTGGATCAAATGTAGACTATTAAAAAATTCATAAATCTTCAGCAAAATTCTTATCTCTGAAGTCCTAACCCCAGACCAGGAAGTAATTGTGGCTTAAATCTCATTGCAGCAATTTAATTTAGTCTGAAACAAGCTTTTAGTCTAAAGTGGAGAAATATGCAACAGCTGCTGGTCCTGGATCAGTTCTTTATAGTTGGATAAACAAGTTTCCTCTTTATTATTTCATAGTTTTTTGACAATTACCTAAACTCAAACTGGTAGAAGTGGGTCATACTTTGTGTTTGTGTTTCTGCAGGAGTTTTATGGAGACTTCATTGCTGTGAATCCTCACCTGTTCTCCCTCAACCTGCAGGGAGTCGCCAGGGTAAGAAAGATGGGAGATTCAAGGTTTCTGATGAGTCGCCCCCTTTTGCTTAACATGATAAATATTTCTTAGCAACAGTTAACGGCTGACTTTTCACCAATCAGCCGTGTAATCTGACCACGGATAGTTGAAACAAAGAAAGAAAAGCTGTCGTTACATTGGTAGTTGGCAGTGCGAGATATTTCTATGATTTTGATCAGTTTGAAGCTAAAAAATGGGCGAGCTAAGTATTTAATCAACCTTTAAGGAGCTAAATTGTGAAAGCTTGAAAACTGGGTCGTAGCATCTCCACAACCACAGCTCTTGTGGGACGTTTGGGACGTCTGCTGTGGTCAAGAACTTTGAAATTGCTGCAGGAAGGAAAGCTGATGAAAAGGCGATGGAGTCGTTGGTGACGTGTTTCTTTGTGTTCGTGTTTTAGGGTCGCAGCTGGGAGCCCTCCATGTTGTCTCGCTGCACTCAGGGCTTGACCTCCGCCCTGCTCGCTCTGAAGAAATGTCCAATGATCCGCTACCAGCTGTCCTCCGACATGTCCAAACGCCTTGCGGAGAGCGTCAAGGTTTTCATGCCACACCCCCATAACACACTTCCTGTCTGAGATTTGAATGTTTTTACTTCACAGTTTTGATGTTGTTCCTGGAGTAACCAACACTTACCTGTTCTCAGCAAATCATCACAAAGGAATACGAGCTGTTCGACTTCAGAAAGACTGAAGTTCCTCCTCTGCTGCTGATCCTCGACCGCAGCGACGACGCCATCACGCCGTTGCTCAACCAGGTGACCAATCACAGACTAACTAATCTTTTACAGTGATTCTGAAATTTTTATTTGTATTAGATTTTTGTTTTTTATTAAAATATTTTTCTTATTCTTATTCCATCGTGTTCATTTTACTCTTGTTAGCTGAAATACATCCAGTCTTCATTTACATTGTGAAAATAGGAAGATTGAGATATTGGTCTGAGGTTTCTGTGTCAGATGCTCCAGCGTTAATGAGATGTTGGTGCGTTGCAGTGGACGTACCAGGCGATGGTCCATGAACTGCTGGGTCTGAACAACAACAGGATCGACTTGTCCAGAGTCCCGGGGATCAGTAAAGACCTGAGGGAGGTGGTTCTGTCTGCGGAGAACGATGAGTTTTATGCCAACGTGAGTCTAAAACACTGGAAGTGAGGGCAGCTTTTTACCCCAACTCACTTCTTATTTGTTTCCTATAAATGATTCTTTTTGACCATTAAAATCTGATTTTCAATACACTAAACAAAAGCAACACAACAGAGAAGAGTGTGAACTTAGCTGACTAAAACCAAGCCAAACCATCACACCTCAGAGTTGTTGTTTTGACTCTTTAATCCATTCTTTTTGGTTGTTAGATTGACACTTCTGCCTCTGTTTTCCCATCTTTTGCTTGAATATTATTTTGTCAAATTTACAAATGAATCTGTGACTTCCCTGACAGATTCTTCTGTTCCTGTGGTGTTTTTAAGGTTTGACTGAATGTTTACATTGG
This sequence comes from Kryptolebias brasiliensis, assembly GCA_028566095.1. Classification (NCBI taxonomy): domain Eukaryota; kingdom Metazoa; phylum Chordata; class Actinopteri; order Cyprinodontiformes; family Rivulidae; genus Kryptolebias; species Kryptolebias brasiliensis. The sequence continues at coordinate 5,338,743 of JAOXNZ010000177.1, read as the reverse complement.
CTGCATCTTGATTAGCCTCTGCACAACATCTGTAACATCTGTCAGACTTTTATCCTGAGAACATTCCTGCTTTCTGAATGTTGTAGAAATGCTTTTTGGAATTGGCAGCAATTGATATTGATCACTGCATCTTATTCTACCTGACTTTTAAATCTATTGGTTGTTAAAGTGCTCCTTTACGTATTTATTTAACTTTTATATTAAATGTGTGAGTTTCAAAACAATGGCATACTTATAATTGTTCTTATATTAACTTTCATTGTCCATACAGGATAAAGTTACACATAAACTTTCTCAAAATATGTGAGCTTGTTTCTCAGAGTGTTGTTTTATTTCACGGGTGCTGCATTAATTTGGTCCGTTTCATTTGAAGAGATTTTAAAAACTGGTTCTTCTCTTCCTGCTTTGCTTTCTGCTGAGTTTGTCTGAAACGACCTACATATGTCTGGAAACAACTTGGACAGCTTTAATAATAAAAAGAAACTCATCTTTTTGTTTTTCTTTCTCAATATTAGAACTTGTATCTGAATTTTGGGGAGATCGGCACCAACATAAAGAACTTGATGGAGGATTTTCAAAAAAAGAAACCTAAAGAGCAACAGAAGCTGGAGTCCATCACTGACATGAAGGTCAGAGGTCATTCTCGTGTTTAGTGGGAGCAGTGACATCATCTTCAATCCTAAACAGCTTTTATCCAGCCGTGCCCGGTCCAGATGTTTGATTGTCCGGTGTCGTCCCTGCAGGCGTTTGTAGATAACTACCCTCAGTTTAAGAAGATGTCGGGCACCGTGTCCAAACACGTGACGGTGGTGGGGGAGCTGTCCCGGCTGGTGTCGGAGCGGCAGCTGATGGAGGTGTCGGAGGTGGAGCAGGAGCTGGCTTGTCAGAACGACCACTCCAACGCTCAGCAGGTAACACTCAGCTCCACAGGCTGAGTATTTTGGATTAGCACTGGAATTGATTTTACTACTTAAATTTTTGCTTAGAAGAGCAGCAGCAAACACAAAACAAAAAAGAAACACTAAACAGATTGAAAATAATAATAATAATAAACCTGTAATGAGCTACGACACGCTGGTGTGTGTTTTCCCAGAATGTTCGACGGCTGCTGCAGAATCCTCGTGTTTCAGAACTGGACACCGTCCGTCTCGTCATGCTCTATGCTTTGAGATACGAACGCCACAGCAGTAGCATCCTCCCATCTCTGATGGACGAGCTGAGCAGGAGAGGAGTGTCTGAACGATACCGTAGGGTAATTATTAGTAATTATAGTAATTATAGTACTCCTATCTTTACATTTTCGGTTTTAGAAAGTCAGACGAAGTTTAAGCAAACACGTAGTTCCTGCATTTTGCCTCTGGAGGGAAGTAAAACCCATTGGATGGCAAGAAATACTCTTGTGTGTCTCCGCAGATGGTTCAGTCTGTGGTGGAGTATGGTGGAAAGAGAATCAGAGGAAGTGACCTCATTGCACCAACAGATGCTGTCGCCATCACTAAACAGTTCTTTAAAGGACTTAAGGTATAAAACAACACACTCGCTGTTACATCTGCTATGAAAATATGTTGAATTCCTTGTGCCTTGCGTGTTTTTTATTATACAGAATATTTCCAACATATATTGGTAGATTATTTTTTCAGCTTATGTTTAGTTATTAAGATGTGACAAAAAATATGTGTGGAAAGGTTCAGGAAAATAAGGCTTTTCTTTTTGAACAGTGGTGTAGCAATCAGAGCTTGACAGCCCCTTTGAGTGTGTGTTGTGTTGTGTGTTTTGTTGTGTCTGCTCAGGGTGTGGAGAACGTGTACACTCAGCACCGGCCTTTGCTTCACGACACTCTGGATCAGCTGATTAAAGGTCGACTCAAAGACAGTCAGTTCCCGTACCTGGGAGCCAGCAGCCTCAGAGACAGGTAACCAACACACAAGAGACGAGTGACACACCTGAAAAGAACAATTACTGCAAACCTTAGAGATGTTACGCACACCTGACAGGGAGGTGAGGGACGTACGAGATCCATCTGAGACGTCTGAGAGTCTGGTTACAAGCATTAAAGAAACAGATAAGTTATCTGAGATAAAGCTAACATACAGCCATAGGCTCCTGCTCCCCAGTTTTCTAAAGCTGGGGTGCAAACTTTTTTTTTTGCTCCCTCAGTTTTTGACTTAACAATTTATCACTCCCAGCAGGAAGACAAAAGCATGATTAAATTGTATTTTTTTAGTTGCAGGCTAAAAATATAATATTAAATGTAATTGCTACATATTACAACTCCCTCAGCCTTGAGTTGGTTCAGTCCAACTCAGCTACACTGTATAGCCGCTAGCTGGCTTATCAGACAGCAAAGTGTTAAAACTGTGCTGCATCTTTTTCTGGCTATGATTCAAACAGAACAGAGTAAGAACACTGAGTGATATCATACTATTTAGGAGCACAAGATAGCCACTGGTTTAGAAAAAGTGGGATTAATATGTAATTTATGCTGATCTTATATTGACAGCTACTCATTGCTGGTGATTATTTTTGGGCTGAACAAACATCTAGGCTAAAATTGGGCTAAACATCTGGTTTCATATTTAAACAAACAGTTTTAAAAAAAAAAAGATAAGTAACCTTTTTTTGCATTGCAATACACCAACCAGGCAGACTCCTGTTAATGGGGCTATTGCTCTAATGTCTGTGATGTAGACGCCATGCTTAGATTTTACTCCCCGTTTTATCTCATGATCAGGAGCCATTCATACACCTGAACTGATTTTACACATCTGAAAGATTGGTAAACCTCACCTGAAACGCAGGAAACACCTCTCTGACATTTAGGATCCTTTCTAGTGATAGATGAGACACATCTGAGACAGATCAATCAACAAGAGACAAATAACATGCGCATAAGAGGGAGTTCCCACACGTTTAATATGAATAATATGACATTTCATACAGTCCTGAGAATGTTGTCCAAGTCACAGGATGAAAATGTTTTTCCAGGCCTCAGGACATCATGGTGTTTATTATTGGTGGAGCCACGTATGAAGAAGCTTTTAGTGTTTACAACCTAAACCGTAACACACCTGGAGTTCGTATTGTGCTGGGAGCAAGCGCCATCCACAACACTAAGAGGTATCAGATGGTTTTCATATTATTTCTTCACGTTAGATTTACTCTTCAAGGGTTTCGTTAAAATAAAAAGAAAGTGTCCTAGAACAGATCCCTGTGGGACTCCAGACATAAGTTTAGTTTTGTCAGGTTAACAGAAACATTTCATTTCCAGCTACATTTGACCTGAAACCCTTTGATTGTGCGGGTGTCTTTATTTCTCTCTCTCTGTCCTTCAGTTTCCTGGAGGAAGTGATGTCAGCGACGGGTCACAGCAGCGGCGGCGACAGGGCGCAGGGAAGTGGTCGCTATAGCAACAGGCGATGAACACAGATGCTTCCTCTTCCTCTGAGTCGTCATCTTTCATCGAATAAACTGCATCATTCCCTCCATTTTTCTGTGTCTATGTGTTTAAAGGAACCATTTCTGTGAAACTTTCTGGTTGATGTCTTTAAACACTGGAGTGTTTTGTTTATAAGCAGCAGGTGGTGAGAATATTAAGAACTAATAACCGTCTGGGATAAAAGTTTTATTGACAGTATAGTTTTTTTAGGTATCCAGGTCAGTAACAGTTCACTAAATCTCCTGGTCAAATATCCTACTCTGCGTCGGAGTCATGGTTAGTTTTATCAAAATAAATAAACATTAAAGAGTGTTTTAGAGAGCTTGAAATCATTATATGTGATCAGAAAAATGACAGCTTCTGACTGCAGGAAGGCCAATTAAAACGTGATGCTTTTTTAAAAGTAACTTCAATAAAAACAGCTTTACAGCAGGTTTAACTTTGCTGGTCTAAACCTCTGTTTCAATAAAAGAAACTTCTGTCTGGATGCAACAACACGTTCTGTAAAAAATCAATTAATAGAATATTCTCACTATGTTTCCATTTGTTTGTTTTCCCTGCAGTGAAATCCAAAAGGTTTTCAAACCATCTCTTTAGATCCTACTGTGTTTGATTTGACTCGTTATTCTTGTTTTTCTTCAGTTGAGGTTGTAACACCGTTTCTGTCACTCATTTGTGTGTTTCTTTAAAGTGTGTGACTCAATGTACATTTGAAAAGTTTAATAATAAAAGATATAAGTAATAAATATGAAATGTTGTGATTTATTGTATTTATGTATACTTAATTTATAAATGCTGGTTTGATTTTTTTATTGACGATAAATGATGTTTATTTTGCTTCAGGTTATTGTGTGATTCAACATTCACACTGTTTCTGTTTATTTTTGTTTTTTTTTCATGTTTTTTAGCAGTTAAACTTTCTGCTTTTTAACTTCATATATCATATCAGGTCATATCATGATATGATATAACCTGTTACTATGAATACTTGATTACATATCGTGTCATATCCTGTCATATAGTGTCATAACGTGTTGTGTCATATCATATTGTATCTTACTGTTTTGTAATTCATCATACTGTATCAAATAGTGTCTTATCTTATTGAAATAAGATCATTTAAATATACTTCATCAGCATGAAAAGTCCAAGAAAACAGGACGATAATAAAAATAACGTTTATAATATAATATAATATAATATAATATCAGTTTGTCATCTTGTAGTTTTTATGTTTAGTTATGTTCCCTCTGGCCGCTGGGTGTCGCTGTCGAGCTCCCTTTATTTCAATGAACCGCGCGCGTCCTCGTGTGGGGAGCGCGGGCGCGCGGTGTGAAAGAGCATCTGCTTCAAAGCGCGCGCTCGCGCACGCGCAGGGAGGATGCAGCTCAGACAACAGCCGCGGCGCTGAGGGAGGAAGGGAACCGGCGTGGACCGAGCCGAGACTCGGCGACACCGACACCAGCGTTCACCGGGACCGGAGCTTCCGGTGCTCAACTCCTGCCGGGCCGGGCCGGACCGGACCGAACCCCCCCCCTCCACCCCCCCACCGACGGTGTGATTGTTCGGTGTGAGCCCCGGAGTGAAGAGGAGGGAGGATGAAGAAAAGCAACCAGAGCAGACGGGTGAGCTTCACTCATTTTTATTGTTTTATTTGGATTTTGTTCTCTTTAAAAACTCCTCACATCTTTTAAGAACCTGACAGAACCGACAGATTCTGATCATCAGTGTTCCTGCTGCTCAGCACAGACAGCTGGCCTTTTTATACTTTAATTATTCTTTCTGTTTAATCTAATTTAATCAAACAATAACCTTTAATTAAACATTGATTAGTTGGATTTTGTGTGTAAATTCAGACTCTTGTTCTAAATCCAGAAAAAAAAAACCCAACAACATTTAGTTCATTCATGTTTTATTTATTCACCTCTTGTTTAAACAGCTGATCATTTAAAACCTGTTACTATGAATACTTGATTACATCTCATCAGTATTCAGGTAACATCCTGCTGCTTTTACACCTGTTAAAACTCAAATTTTACATCAGGAGGCAAAAATAAATAAATCTTTTGATGGGACTGATTAGAATATGGTGTCAAAAAGATGTAAAAAAAACATTAAAGTTAAAGCAGATTGGAGGAAAAACAGAAAAATTGTGTGACCATATGAGCTGTTTGACAGGAGAGCTTGAGTTTAATCAGAATGAAACATTATTATCAGGTTTATTAACGGGAAATAACGTGATTTAAACTTTAGTTTTTATGACTGCAAATACAGAAGTTTGTTGTTCCTCCAACGACATGAATGTTTTGATTTAACAGGATAAAATGACGCCCCGAACTGTAAGTCTGAGCTCAACTTTTATCTCTTTCTTTTTTGTTTTTATTCCCGAAAGCTTCCTGCTGCTTCGCGTCTTTTTGAATTTAATCTGTTTTGCTGAAAGTGCGCCCGGTTTTCTTGTTCTTCCTCCTTCTGTGCTGTTACGTAATTAAAGTAGGTCAGACTGACAGAGAGCAGCCAGATCATGACAAACACCATCATCCTCCTCTTCGTCAGTCCTCTTCCTCTGATAATAATCATCGTCTTGCTGGTTCTCCTCCTGCCTCCTCGGTTCCTCCTCTCACTCTTCTTGTCGTCTTGTTTCAGGGCCTCCAGGACTCCGGTCCGCTCGCCGTCCAGCAGCCCGAGAAGGCGGGTTGGATCCGGAAGTTCTGCGGTCGGGGGATTTTCAGAGAGCTCTGGAGGAGCCGTTACGTGGTGCTGAAGGGAGACCACCTCTACATCTCGGACAAGGAGGTGAGGACAAACCAAGCGCTGAGCCGGGGACGGAGAGGACCGGGAGTGTCCTGGTTGGTGTCACAAACGTCTCTGTGGGTTAGTGTTGGCAGAAGACAGAGGACGTATCAGAGCTGTGAAGCAGATCTCCTCTCTGCCGTCTTTTGATAACAGAGTCAAACACTCAGGAGTTTCCTGCTGCTCAACGATTCTCCTTTCTCCTCACAAAGAAATAGTTTGGATCGGTTTAAAAGCCGCGGCGTCCGAGGAGTAAAAGGCTCAAAACAACCACAGAGCAACTCGAAACCTCAGAGCAAAGACTCAAAATGATTAAAATCAACAAAGAACGATTCAAAAAACTAAAAATTGACCCAAAACGACCATAAAGATACTCAAAACAATAACAAGGAGATTAAAAATGACCACACAGCGGTTTAAGTTTAACAAAAAAACCTTTTAACAGCCACAAATTGACTCTAAGCAAAGAGAAAAACACTCATAAGGACCAGAGACTCACAGGGAGGCAAAAAGTGAACTCAAAACAAGCCCACAGAGGTTTAAAATGAAGAAAGATTAATTAAAAATTGACTCAAAATGACCACAAAGATACTCAAAACAACTGCAGAGACTGAAAATAACGAAACAGGGGTTCAGAATAACAAAAAAAGCACTTATCAGGGAGCCAAAAACAAAAAAAACCCCACTTATAACGAGCAGAGACTCACAGGGAGGCAAAACGTGAAGTCAAAACAAGCCGACAGAGGTCTGAAATAAACACAAACTGATTCAAAGCGACAACAAAAAACCACAAAGACGCTCCAAACAACCGAAAAACCTTCCACAAACGGCCACACAGAGGTCCAAAATGCATAAAAAGAGACTGAAAATAACACAAAGATTCAAATTTCCACCAATAAACATCAACAAGAAGACTTTTACAGAAAAAGGAACACAAACAGAGCTGTGACCGGATGCAAATCAAACACAAAGAGGCTCCAATAAACTAAAAAAAGAATGCAAATAAAGACGAAAAGAGCAACCAGAAACACATGAAGCGACCCCTGAGAGAAAAGGAGAAACGTCCGCATAAACTGCAGAACAAAGTTAACATTAAATAAGATAAAACACTGAGTTCTGCTACGAAACCAGGTTAATCCACCGGTAAATACAAGTTAAACCAAATAATGTCTAAAACTCAGACCTTTGGGTTAAAATCATTTGTTTTGATGGTAGTTTAAGTCTGAATGTTGGATTTTACTGTCAATAAAACAGAAAAAACTTCCGTATTTCCATGATCAAAGCTTACATTACTCCTTATGAGCGTTAAACCCTGATGAGGAAAGAGCTGACGGAGACGTCCTGTTTTCCTGGGACGTTTTCCTGCAGGTGGAAGCAGGAAGTGAGAAATCCGGCTGATGCTGCAGAGGACAGGTGTTTCCAGCAGAGACAGCTGGACCCCAAAGTGCTGAGTGTTCACACAGAATCCTCGTTATGTAACAGAAGGACGCTGACTCAGACTTTTCTCTAAACGCTTTCTTCTCGCCTTCGCGCCTCAGCCGATAGGTTTCAGCTCTGCGGCGTTCAGACGGGCCGACGTGACGAGGAGGAGGAGGAGGGTTTCTGTGAGAGGTCACAGGAAGCCCAAAGAGACGAGCGTTGGCCGCGCCGACGCCGTGAAAACGTCCCAGAGCTGCGTCGATACAACACAAGTTAGAGGGTTTTATCATCTGTTTGCATCAAACGGACACAAAAAATATGCAGAACATCCACCAGGTGAAACAAAACAACTCCAAACAGACAAAAAGAGAATTTATAGACTCAATATAGAACACAAAAACTAACACAAATAACGTAAATGTGCAAAAAAAATTGAGTTGGACACAAACATTTACTATCTGGTGTTTTATAACGAGTGTTTGGAGGTTTTCTACAGCGCCCTGACATGATTTATGTTGTGAATTAGCTCTATATTTATATAAATAAACTCAACTGGACTGAATTATTACGACAAAGAAAACAGTAGTTAGCAGCAAAACAGGTGCTGAAGCTGCAGTTAGCAAGACAGCAGCTAAAACTAGCAAAGTAGATGCAAACATTAGCAAAACAGTAACTAAAACTGGTGCTAAAGCTAAATGAGCAGATGCTAATTTAGGCAAAACAGTGGCTAAAAGCGGGGTGGCACAGTGGCGTAGTGGTTAGAGCTGTCGCCTCCCAGCAAGAAGGTTGCAGGATCTCCTCCCGGCCTGGGGCCTTTCTGGGTGG
>JAOXNZ010000177.1:5227655-5239068 GCA_028566095.1 Kryptolebias brasiliensis | reverse complement strand
AGAAGTCCAGTTGCTTTTGTTTTTAACCTTTTTTGGATTCACCATGTCCTGGATGACTGAGAATCTACACCAGCATACCTGTATAAGTTTATCGGTTTGTTCCAACGACCGCACAAGACCATAATGTTTCTGCAAACCGCTTTTGCTCAATTTTACATTTGTGTTGTTTTGTTTTGGGTTTTTTTAGGGGCAACTGGTGGACGAATTTCAAAACAAATGTTTTGTTTTGATTGTAAACCCTTAGGAAAGAGGAAAGAACTCACATCTCGCTGTTCGGTAACCTTTATCAGCAAAGGATGTGAAAAGCTGAAAAGCTTGTGCGCTTTTTACTCTGTGTGATCCAGAGACATGCTCGCTCTCTCTCTCTCTCTCTCTCTCTCAAATTGCTAAAATACCCTTAAAAAGCAAACAAACAGCAGCTGCTGCCTCCTTAATACAAACCTTCCACTTAAATAAAAAATTTTATATTTCAGTAAATTTAGTTCCTCACTTTGTTCCATATGCTGGTGAAGCTTCTCAGTCATCCAGGACATGAGAAATCCAAAAAAGGTTAAAAACAAAAACAACTGGACTTCCAGTTGGTTTTTTGTTTGGATTTCTCACTTTGTTTCCTTTTTTTTACTATTTTAAAGCTCAAGGAAATGTTTCTTTGTGTGTCTTCAAGTAGGGGCTGATTTTACTGTCCATTTTTTCCATAAACTTAGACGGATGTGTTTCAGTAAGTTCCATGATTTAAAACCAGTGATCCAGCTAAAGAAAATAAAAGAGTGTTTTTTCAATAATTTAACAACAACGTTTGCTTTACTGAGCAATGCTCTGGCTAAAAGGTACGCTCCTACACAACATACAAGTTGTGAGTCTTTGCTATATGTCTGCATACAGATGTTTAATCCTTTTATTTATGTATGTAGTTAAACTCGCATAAATCCTGTGTGGAGACAAAAAACAAAAAAAAACCTTCTTGGTTTGCATAAAATACCCGCTAGAGGGCAGTATAACACTGTTTTTGTGCCACTTCAGCAGTATGTTCTGGTTTGGTATTTGTCCTTTTTTCATTCTATTTTCGTGATACAAACAAAAAAAAACAAATAACTTCACATACACACTATGTCCACATTCTTTCTCAGTATCTCAGTGTAGTTCTTATTTGTTATGACTGCATGTATTCATGAGCTGCTCAGGTAAAACTATATTAATTGCCTGGGTGTTAAAAGGTCGTACGTAAATGGAACGAGGGGATTTTTATCCCACTCTGCGTGTTGTTGTTCTTGCAGTTTCAGGCCGTAAGTAAGTGCATTAGTGTGACACTTAAAATAGCAATAAATCTGGAGATAATGGTATCAGCAAGTCCATTTTCAAAGGTCAGCACTAATGGAAATACAGAAATGACTTGCTGCCGCTGCTGCTGCCGCTGCTGCTGAACCGATGCCAGTGTTTTTAAGCCGCTGCAGACCGACAAAACTGTCTCGTTTTGTGTTGTCATCAATAGACTGATGATTTCTCTTTAGGGCAGTTCATTAAGAAATATTTTCAATTTCAGTTTCCTTGTCTAGTTTATTCTCCTGAATAAAAAGTTCTCCTATAACCTCAATTTTTGCTCAAAACCTACTTTAATTCACTGCCAGGTCCTTAAAATAATTACCAGATATTCTATTTTTCTCAAATGTGCCATTGATCCAAACCAGCACTGACACAAATCACTGCTGAGCAAAGTCCAAAAAAAGAACCTCGTTTTCACAGCACACCTTGAACTTTGCATTTGGATCAGAGCTGTCTGTCCTTTGAGAGGGACAAGGTTGCTCCGCCTCTTCCTCTTCAGCAGCAGCAGCACACGGTGGCGGCTCCCACCTCTGTGGTCCAAAAAGCTCGAGGGACCGCCGCCAAGCGCCCCCTGGAGGGGGAGACGTCAGGTGGCGGTGCTGCTGGTGTGTCCGGTGCCTCTGCTGTCAGCACGTCTCCGGTGAAACGGAAACGAGGACGACCAAGAAAACCTCGTCCAGAGGACTCACTTCCTGCTCCTCCTGTCGCTCTTCCTCCTCAGCCTCCTCCTACTCCCACTCAGCCTCCGATCATCACCTCCATCACCGGCGGCGTCATCCAGAAGGCTTCTTCGTCCTCCTCTTCGCAGCCTGTGGTGGAGCTGGTGATCCAGGAGCCATCGGGGCTGGTCCTGAGCCAGCTGCCGGCGGTGTCGGACCCGGCTCATCGGCTGCTGGAGCATCACGGGGTGGTGGTGCAGTGTCAAACGGGCGGGACAGCTGAGCTGGACCACCACAGCAGGCCGCTCCTGGTGTTCCAGAGTCCTGGGAACCCCGGCTGGGAGCTGTCCTCGTCAGGACGGACCCCGATGGTTGAGGTGATCCAGAAAGCTCCGCGGCCGAGCAACAACAACAGCACAGCTGCGCCACAGGCAGCGCAGCTCCACTCGCCTCCTCTTCCCCTGCCCACGCTGCAGGAGGAGCAAGGCGAGGTGGAGATAATGCTGATGCCCGTAGATCTGAATGTCAGCTCGCCTCCTTCCTCCTCCTCCTCCACTGCTCCTGCCTCCTCCCGCTCTGGTCCCTCCCCAATGGTGGTGAAACTTGAGGATGAGGAAGAAGGAAACAGCATCTCCTCAAAGAGAGAAGAACTTTAGCTTTTCTCAACTTCCCTATTCACACCCTTCACTCAGCTTTTACCTCACCTGCTAAAAGCCCCGCCCCTTTACCTCTCCTCCTTATTGGTGGAAATCCCAGATTGGCTGCTGCAGAGAGCCAATCAGGCAGGATAAATGAAGCCAAAACGTCAACACGCTGTCCTTCCATCGCCTCCAGAGCACTTGTACACTGCCTGAACGCTGTTAGAAACCTGTGGTTCTATAAACGCATGTTTGTCTTCTGTGTCACAGTGGTCGGAACCAGAACCACGTTCCTCTCTTCCCTTCCTCCCTTCTTGTAAAATCACTCTGAAAAAATTTCTGTGCTGAGATTTGTTCATTAGCTGCTGTGCTTTACGTAAAAAAAGAAAAAAAGAATCATCCATAGGAGGGAGGGAAGTTGAGTGTTGAGTCAGGCCTCGCCTGGAGTTGATAAAGACAGCAGGTACGTACGGGTCAGAACCTTAAAAAGGTTCTCTGTGCTAAATAAAGAAGCCCTTAAAAAGAACCCAGCTTTGATTCAGTTCGGGAAACTGTTGGAAAAGACTGAAATAAAGTCCGAAATGTGAATCAAAGCTCGGTTCTGCTCTCCTCTTTTTAAAGAGTTCCTCTGTTCTAAACAGCTTTGTATTTTTATCTCTGTGTGTCTGAGAAACAGAAAAGAAAGAAAATCTCAAATTACAAATCTAAAATAATATATTGTGTAAAATGAGTCGTTTTATAAAATTGTGACTTTTTAAAGATATAGTTCGTAATATTTGTCTAAAATAAAAAAAAAAGAACAGAATCAGTGTCAGTATCACAATAAAAAGTTTAAAAATAAACATAAACTCTAAAACAACTCCAGTCGGGTCTGTTTCCAGTTTTACTGCCTGATTGGCAAGAATGAGAGAAAAGGAAAAACTGATCCTGAATCAGAAACAGTGGATTTATGTTTCGGTGCCACTTTTCCTGTCAGACTGTTAAACCTGAAGGTGTGGACATCAGCGCTTAGTGTAACTCAGCACAAGAACACAATATGAGAAGATTTAACAAATAATCTACCAGCAACAGAAAAACTTAAAGTTTCTCATTCAGGTTTAGAAACTGTGCTGCTTGCAACTCTTTGTTTGTTCAGTCAGTTTCTGCTTTTATACAGATTTTAAACAGCCTCTCTGAGCTTGTTGAGTCCTGCCATTAATGGGAAGCTTTTAAATTCTTGTTCCAATCAGTCAATACTCTGACCCAAACGATCCCAACCAGACCCGACTGAGTTCTCCCAAACAAACGAGAATGTGTGATGATCCCGGATCCCAGATCCCAGATCCCGGATCCGGGATCCCGGATCCCAGATCCCTGATCCCAGGAGCAGCAGGAGTGGAGGGAAGTTTGAAGAAACAAACTTCAGCTTCAGGCACTAAGAGCAAAGCACAACCATCTCTGCCACGTAGCACTAATATGTTAAAATGCAGTAGAAATAAATAATAAATAAGGATATTTGCTTGTGTAGCACTAAAGTAGTAGACTACATGAATAACCTGTTAGTTGGCTCCGCTGTTGTACGTCGCCATGCGCCCTTTGCACTACTTCCAGCCACCTCTTTGAGCTCGCCTCTGCGGCTCGGTTCCTGTCAGCAATGTGACACGACCAGGACTGTTTCTCATCTCTGTCGCTGACTTCGGCTGCTGAGCAGCAACCGTCTCGGCCTTGTTTTGAAGTCATTTTGCAGACGCTCCAGCTTCAGTTTACCCTCCGAATGACTTAGGGAGCAGGAGAACAGGAGCTTCTGTGCAGCGGAAAAGGGACTGCAAGTTAAATTTGTCTAATGGAGACTCTTAAGGCAGCATCTCACTGGGCTGGGATTGTTGCCGACGCAGAATTGTGGAAAATTGTAAATTTTCTGATGTAGTTTCACAGAATTCTGAGTGTTTGGCACCAGAGAGCCAGTTTTTGCCAAACTTAAAACATTATTTTGTTGCCTTTATGTTAAATGATTTAATTTACTGGATACAGATTAGAAATGAAGAAGAAGAAGGCAGATTTTGACCACTTTTCCATCAATTATTGTTTATCACTGGTGTGATGTTTAGACCTGGATATTCGGGGCTGTAGCCCCGAAGAATAAATAACAGCTAAAATTAAATACAGAAACACAACATAAAACCATCAACTCTATTGGCTCTCATTGCTCAGAATAAAACAGCGTAGATTTAAAAGTCTAACAGTCTCAGCCGGTCGGACGTGAAGAGGTCAAACTGTCCTGCAGATGTGGAGCAGCAACTGCAACAGCCCGACCACATTTCTAGTTTCATTTAAATCTAAGAGAAACTGGAAGAGCTGAGTGCTTTTATTGGAGTGTCGGGCTTAAGGAGATCACATGAATCTGATGGAGCGCGAGCAAGAAATCTTCAGATCAGCCTGAGAACGGACAGGAAGCCAGAACCAGAGTTATGTGTTCATGCTTTATAAGACAAGTTGCTGAGATTTGGACAGTTTGTGAAGAACTCCATCACTCTTTAGACGGGTTGGAGACGCCTGCAACAAAACTGAGATGGGTTTGAGATTATTTTGAGAGAAAATTAGTTGTGCAATTTTTCTGCGCATGTTCAAAAGTCAAGCTGCAGGACTGTGAGCGTCTGTGACTCACGGAAAGATGTGGAAAAGTCCAACAAAACGTTTCGAGACGTTTTGAGACTCCCTCATTAATGCTGCTCGCCAACAACAACCCACTGAGATACGGCCTTTAATGGTAATAAAGTTAGTACTCTACTAGACTTTTAGATTTTATGCAATTCAGTCAAAGTTTTGTCTGATTTTAGTGTTAAAGTAACTTAATCAAATCTGCAGAGTTAATTAAATGATTAAGATTTTCCATGAAAATATCTTATTTATCTCAGAAAATATCTTCAGCGTCTTCGATTGAAACTGTTTTGTCCTGTTGCACAGGATTAATGAATAATAAGAGTTTTTTTTATTTAAAAATCATTTTAGAAGTTTATTTTCTCTCAGGTAAGATTTAAACAATAAGGAGGAAGAGGAAACCTCCCCCTGTTGGTGTCTGGGGGGACAGTTTGACCCTCCTGTCCTCATGGACATGTCACATTGCTGACTCAGTTTTTCACCTCTGCTGGACGTCCTCTCGCTCCATGAGAGGACGTCCTCTTCATCCTTGGTGCTACACACCGTAGGGCTCGACATCCATGTCTGTCCTTGCTGTTGTCCATCTTGTGATCACAGAATTGTATAAAACCCTGTTTGTGGACGTGTGTCCGTGTGTCCTTGTTTCTGTCTCTTCTGTCTGAATAAGAACTTCAGACCAGTTAAAGGGATCCTGAAACCTCCAGACTGTTAAGGTTATTTCTGATGCATTGTGGGAAAGTGAGTTTTAGCACTTTTAGCTCTGGCTGTAGCAGCGCCGCCTCAGTTTCTAATTAAAAGAAGCCCAAAAAAAGACATTTAAACTAAACCAACATGTTATGTCCTTTAACGTCCCGCTGAGCTTCAGTCCTTTTTCAGACAGAACTGAAACAAACGTTGCACTGTTGAGTTTAAAAGATGGATTCTGATGTTATGAACTTCTTGTTAAGTATTTCTGAGTCTGTTAACATTCTGCTTCATGCTTGCACTCTGCTACAGGCCGACAGCTAGTTTTTATTGCAAAAAAACAAAACAAAAACAGAGTAATAATCCTCGTTTAAACTATTATACTGTGCTCAGTAAAAAGTTTAGCAGTAAGAATCAAAAAAGAAAAATACACTCTGTTTTATAAAAGTTGCAGTAACTGAAGGTGTTTCTAAGCAACATTTCACTTGTTGGGTTTCGGTGAATCAAAAGTCAAGAAACAAAAGTGCTTCATTTCAGCTACTTTGTACGACATATTTATTCCAAACATATTTTAGGGCAACATTTGAGACGTTTACTTAAGTCACTTGACCTGAACTTTAGTCCAGTTTCACATTTCAGTTTGTTGGACAACAACAGATCTGATCCAACCTTCAGGGTTCATCCTGGGTCTTGACCTGGTAATACTGTGACAGGTGTCTTCTACACGTTTTGACATGTTATGAATTGGTAACACGGGTGCAGTCGTCTGTATTTTAGCTACAAAGTACCAGAAGCCAGAGGCAGATGATGCTGAGCTCAGCGTGAAATGTTGCTTTGAGCAGCCGCTTCCCTCTGCAGGACCTGCAGGACCTGCTGGACCAAACAAGTCAAACTGGAAAACTTTTGACAAAAATCTGAAAGAAGCTCCAACAGAACCAGCTGTGATCGTTTCTTGTTCACCCTTACTGGTGAAGAGGAGTTCAGAAATGTTCAGAAATGATCCCAGATTTACTCTAATCCAGGGTTTAGCGAACATCTGATAAATGGTTCCTGGAGAGACTGGTTAGATGTGAGCAGCTGATGTGTCGACACAAGGAGCTCAGAGTCTTAAAAAGTCAGGTTCCATGGTTGGTTTAGACCAGGTCAGCCTGTTGGCCCCAGTTAGACTCAGCTAAATATCTGAAATAAACCTTTAGTTGGAACATTTAACAGACTGAGGACTGTGGAGGTCAGTAACTGGGAGACATCAGATAAAAGTTCACTCAGACAGTTGGGTCTCGCATGAAAACAAAGGTCAGAAAAGTAGAAATCCTTGAAATTGAAGCAGTGAAACTGGCTTCGTGAGGGGCTCAGGATTGGCTCAGATTATGTCTAAAGTTGAGTTCTTGGATGTAGATTTTGTTGTTCAAGATTTAAAAGAACATCAGGATGTAAAACCTGAAGGTCAGAGGTCAAATGAGCATCAGTACAGAAAATGTTCTGGACAGAATGGGGATTTTCAAACTGTTCATCAGTGAAGTTTTCCAGCCTTTTGACTGGCCCAGTTTGCTTTGGTCCAGTTTGGCCCTGCTTTGGCCTGCTTCGGCCTGGCTTTGGCCTACTTTGGCCTACTTCGGCCCTGCTTTGGGAAACGAGGCTGGAAAGCGGAGTTAGTCGTGGGAAACTTTTCACTGTGGAGCCGCGTTGCTCAAAAACAAGCAAACCAGAAACGGGTCAGATAAGCAAAGATAATAAATCGGGATTCGGGTTGTTGAGTGTCGACGCCGAAGGATCAGACTGAGTCAAACTAAACGCTCTGATGTCACTTCCTGTTCCTGTTTTTGGGAATGAGACGCATAAAATAACAATAAAAACAAATCTCTAAACAGTATTTATTGAAGTTTAGATGAGACAGAGCAGCTTTAGATATTGTTTTTTAAAGTCTAAATGTTTATTTGCGCTTGAGGAGCTGAACTGGATTAACTGTAAGATTTCTGGTTTTCTGGATCAGCAGTGATTTAGGCCGAGATTGGAGAAGCTCAAGTCAAAATGCGTGAAATTTAAAGGATTTTCTTTGAAAATCTGTTCACAACAACCTTTATTACATTTAGAAGATATTTAAATGACCAAAAAACAAGAAAAAGTTGAGTTAAAAGCCAAACTGAAAGCGTCTGACGTGGCGCCAAACTGAACGTGAAGTGATGAAGATGATGATGTTTGTTGAAGCGAGCTGATCCTGGTCGACCCCGCGGTTCATGTAAAGACGGCCAACTCTCGGTCTGATGTAAAAGTATCTGTTTGCTGTCAGAAACTCACTCCAGGTTTTCAGTAAAAGTCTGAAAACTCTTGGATTTTTGACACCAAGCAGCTTCTTGCTGCCGGTTTCTGTTCTCCAGCTACGGAGAATCAGAAATGTCCTGTTTATTGTTCGGTCGTCCGTCTTTTGTTCTGCTTCTCTCTGTGTTGTTTGCAGTTTCACACAGTTGTACAGCTCGTTAACGTGCCGTTCTCCTTCCTCTTAACTGTTGCTCTGAGTATCTTTTAAAGTATCTTTTAGTTTTTGGAAAACACTGCCAGCTTCTTGCATGGTTTTCCTGTGGCTGTTTGTCTGTTTTCTCTAAATGTTTGTTTTTATCTGTAACCTGCTGGCTTTGTGTTGTTTTGTTATTTTGCACTTTACTTCTGAAGGTGGGAGTTTAAAAGAAACACGTTTTGATTTTGGATCCGAAAGGATAATTGTGAGTGAAATGCACCTTTACTTTGCCCTGTTTTTTTTTTCCTTTGTGAAATGAAACAAGTGATGGATGAGAGAAGCCAGAACATTAATGTGAATCTATTTTCCTACATTCATGGAATAAAGAACGTGGGTTCATTTGGTCTCTGATGGTTCTTCTCTTTCCTTCTCAAATCTCTCTTTTTTTTCTGACTGTGTACTTCTGTCTTATCTCTTCTTTTATTGTTCATCCCTTTAGCTTGTGGTATTAGTAAATATTCAGTAGCAACACATAATACAGCCCAGCAAGTACCAGGTACTCAGCTGGTACTTACTGGTACCTGGTAGGTACCCAGCTGGTATGTACCGGGGATTTACCAGATACCTACCTGGTACTTACCGGGTACCTACTGGGTATCTATGGTACATACTTGATACTCATTAGGTACTTACCAGGTACCTAGCAAGTACTTACCTGGTATGTTTTGGATATGCATCGGATACAAACTTACTGGGTATGTTCCTGGTACATACCTGGTACCTATTAGGTACTTAGCAAGTACTTTCCTGGTATGTATCAGATACATATCTGGTAACTCATACAATCCTGGTACTTATCAGGTAATTACTAGATATGTTCCTGATACTTACTGGGCACCTATTACGTATTTACCTCGTAAGTACCTGGTACCTACTGGGTATTATTATTATACCTGGTACTTATTAGGTACTTACCAGGTACCTAGCAAGTGCTTACCTGTATGTATCAGATATGTATCAGGTACCCGATATTTAATATGTAGAATCCTGGTACTTATCAGGTAATTACTAGATATGTCCCTGGTATCTAGTGGGTACCTAACTGGTATATACCGGGTACTTACTAGGTACCAATTCCGTATTTACCTTTTAAGTACCTGGTACCTACTGGGTATTTACGTTGTGGGTACCTGGAACCTACAGGGTATTCACTTTGTACATACTTGGTACTGGGTATTTACTGGGTACGTACCTGATACCTACCGCGTGCGAACCTTGTACTTACCTGGTACGCAGGTATGTATTCAGTACATAGTTTGAAATGACCAGGTATGTACCTAATAAGAGCCAGATACGTACCCGGCTGTATTATGTATTGCTTCTAAATATTATTTCTATATTATTTTTTCTCTTTATAATGAAGTTTAAAAAACGTTGTTCTTGTTTAAAGTAAAAATAGACAAAGATTTTTCAGTTTTTACTTTTAAAAGTTATTCAGTTTGTGAATTTCAGAGAAAGGCCTGAGTGGGAAGGCAGGATGACTGTTTTGGTCCAGACGGAACCATGACCAAATCCAGCTGCTCCGTCAAGGCAAGATCAGCGACACCGGAACTGACGACAATTGGAATTCAAAATAAAACCTTCAATGCTGTTAACCTTACATCAAATTTATAAACATTTCAGAAGTGTACATAAAATCTTGTCCTTCACACATCATAACCACATATTATATATATAACGACACGTTAAAATTGGACGAATATAGTGGTATGTAAATTTGCAGGTGTTCAGATACGTTACGTACCACGTTTTGGAGTTATCCTTTTATTTTGTGAGCCTTGCCGGAAGCTTTTAAAGTTCCGGACTGCGTCTGTCTTTACGGATGTTGCGTCACTGCTGCTTTAAAGCGGACCGAGCAGAGAGCGGCCAGGGCCACAACACATATCCCGGACTTCATGGACCGTGACCCGAGCCTGAAAACTCGGACTGATAAAAGCCACTCGCGCTAAAACCCGGACTAAACATCCGGACCCGACTGGGACAGACCCGGGACCGAAACTGGATTCTAGCTCGAGCGTCGGAGCTTTTTTAACCGGAGTGAAGGCGCTACGTTAGCCGGGTAAGTCCCCTGGTTTTTTCCTCGCTGTTTTCGTTTTTTCCTTCTGATTGTTTTTCTTTTCGTTTCTGTTTGCGTTGGTTTCCGTTTAAAACAGCCGTTGGCGGAGGGTTATTTTCGGCCGCCGCGGTGTTAAATGTCCGGCGGTGGGCCTGTTGCTGGCCGGCTCTCGTCCTCCTTCCTCCGGTTTGTTTTCATCAGGAGGGAGCGGCTCTCCTCCTCCTCCTCCTCCTCCTCCTCCTCCTCCTCCTGCTGTGTCTCGTGCATTATTGCAGAAGTCCAACCATCACAGTCTATCTATCTATTCTAATATTGAATTTTCTGACCTTGTTCTCACTATAAAATGAGGTGTTCTGGGCGTCATTATCAAATCTGAGAAAAGTAGTGACAACTTTACATCATGAACAACATTTCCATCCATTGCTAAGTGCTTAATATGTTGCATTTAAGTTGAATAATTTATGTTTTAGCTCAGCAGGACCTGTAAGACAAACGTCTCACCGGACAGGTTTTGGGTTTTTTTCTGCTTTATTTGCAGCTGAAAGATAAAGCTGACATCTTGATTGTTGCCTCATCGTGTCTCTGCTTCGAAGTTTGCTGATAAACTTCACACTTTGCCCTGAAATGTCCACGTTTTGTCCTCCTCCATCAGGCTGTCAAGGTGCTGCATTCACTGACCGGCTGTTAAAACGAGCTACCCTGACCTTTAAGCTGATTTCTCCTTTTGCTTCTGTTTCAGCTGAGATCAGATCAGGTCACCAGATGACTCATATCTACTTTTTATTTTCGCAGATACTTAGTCTTTGTTTAAAAGCAGTAAGTTTCTTCCCTAAGAATCTGTAAAAACGAAGTTTTTTCCCAAACAGGAGCTAAAATGTGCAGCTTCATGTTGTCTGATTGCAGGTTT
>JAOXNZ010000177.1:5191178-5204621 GCA_028566095.1 Kryptolebias brasiliensis | reverse complement strand
TATATTAACCTCTTTTCTTGTTTGTGAAGTGGGAACTTTATTGAACAGATTATATATTTCTGGTAAGACTTTAAAAGAGCTGTTTGACAGTTTTAACTTTGGAGCCTGTTCAGTCAGTGATTCTCTGCAAAAAAAAAACAAAGTGAAAAAGAGTTTATGGGTGTGAGTGTGTGTGGAGGTGTGTGTGTGTGTGTGTGTGTGTGTGTGTGTGTGTGTGTGTGTGTGTGTGTACCTGCTGGAAGTTTAGCTCCATGCCGTTGGCCTTCTCTCTGGGAGTGACAGATAAAACACACTCTCCTACGCAGCAAACAAACAAACACTAATCAGAAACTTCAGAGTCTAATCTGGTTTTTTTTTTTTCACATCTAGAAACACTAATATTCTCTGAGAGCTGCAACGATTATTATGAAACTTATTCCAGTAATAAAATCCCAGCAGGATGTTAGAAAGTGAGACTTTAGTTTTGAGTGTCATTTTACCCAGATGAGCCATCAGGTCCTCAGTGGTGACCACTTCAGTTTGAGCAGGAAGTTTGGCCTAAAAACAAACAATTATTCCAAAGACATAACAATTTATTATCAGTAGTTGTTGATTTGTTTTTGTTTTTCGGCTCAGACTCCAGACAGTCAACTCTGAAAATGAACTTTATTTTTTATTAAACTTTTTTTCCTTCAGCTGCATCTCAACACCTCAAACTTTCATTCTGCTCCTCAATCAGACAAACAAACAGCCTTTTACTGCGTTTAGGAACCAGAACCAACCATTTACTCCTCATGATTCTAAAGTTGTTTGAAATGTACTTCTTGTATAACATGTTTTAGGGTTTTAGACACATTTTCTTTAAGTTTATGACAGACAGTAAGGCTTTAAGCTAAATGTTTCCTGAGGTAATAAACTGATGAAGAGTTGGAGGAATCATCTTTAAACAGAAACTTGTTTTATCAAAATACTGCTCAAGCTACAATAATCTTTTATAGTTTGTAGTCATAAAATTAATGATATATAAAATAAATCTTACCTTCCAGCGCAGGAAGAGTGTGTTCATAATGGCCAGCAGGGGGCAGGGTCCGTTCTCACTCTGAGTGATGATGGGGGTCTTCTTCTCCTTCCACGTGATCCACTTCACCAGGTAATACGCCGGCATGGAGGGTCCGGGCTCTGAGACTGCAGCAGGAGCAGCAGGAGCTCCCCCTGTGGTCAGGAGGACAATTACAGTCAGACAGCCTGAACTAAAATGGAAAAAAGTCTGAGAATTTCAGACGACATCAAGAAATTATTGGTCTGAGGTCAGTTTGTTGACATGTTTTTTACTTAATATACATTTCTGGCAGTAAAACCACCACCTGCAGCTTCCAGCGCCTCGTCCTCTTTTAGACTGGGAGCTTCAGCGGACGGAGAGGAGCCTTCAACACCCGGAGCCGAGAAGGACGAGGACAATCCGTCCTCAATGTCCAGAGAGTTTCCTGCAGTTATGACCCCATCTGAAAGCTCCAGACTGGGGATGGAGAACGACGCAGAGTCGGTGGATTCCCTCTGATCATCAGAGCCGCCTGTCGTCATCACAGAGGAGCTCTCGTCCAGGTCCTGGTCCAAACCTGCAAACACAGAGACATATCAGAGACGTTGTCCTTCAGGTCGCACAGCCTTTTCCTGTTAGAATACTAAGACAGGTAAACACATGAGGGACAAAATCTTTCTATCCTGCTGCTCTGCTGACCCAATTTTGAAATATTTCAAACTTGCAGCTACAGGAAACGTATGTTGATGAAGAAAATATGAGGAAAACAGTCATTCAGTGAAGTGCTGCTATAAAAGCAACATCCTGCACTGCAGTAACACATTTCAAATGCAATGTGGGGAGATTAGGATTATAGGAGCCAGAATCTGATGTGAAACTGAGCAAAGATTCTCAATAAACCTGAAAATGTTTGTTTTTGACATGAACAGCAGTAATTAAATTTAATGGTTTGGATTTACAGCAGTAGCAATACATAAAACCAACCCGATACCAGGTTGCAATATGAGGTGACTTGTTACTCTGTACTTACCTAATACATACACAGAAGTACCTGGTACTTAACTGGGTAGGTAACTTATATTGCAGGGTATGTATCAGGTAAGTACAGAGTAACAAGTCACCTCATATTGTAACCTGGTATCAGCAGGAACAGCTAGGTCTCTATTGAAGGTACCTGATAGGGATCCTGTAAGTATTGTGATCAGACAATAAGGAGAAAGAAGAAAAACTGCAATAAACAATATTTTGTTGGTGTTTTTGGTCCCTGTATTTTTTGCACAGATTCTGTAGGGCTGGCCTGCAGCCATTTTATTCAATAAAAACAAAGAGTCATTGAAGGCCTCTGCTGCTCCGCCTCAGCTTCCTGAATGTCAACCAGCTGAGCTTCACAAAAAAATAACAACCAAACCTAAAAAAAGAAAAACACAAACCAGTTAGCTGGTTTGTAATGTCAAACATTTGTAAAACAAACTGTGTAACAACTTCATGTTTTCCAGTCTACAAATATCACCTATTAGAACAAAAGTCATTTTAATTTGAGTAAATCCTTGACAGATGTTTACCAGGATCAACTACTTTCAATCAGATGAACAACGTTTGGGTTGACAGTTCAGTTTGCTATAATTCTAATTATAGTTAATTTTATGTTTTTTTTTAAGCTACTCTATTTATTTGACATCTTATATATATTTGCAGTTATTGTTCAGTGTCTTTATAGCTTTTTTGTCTCTTTAACATTTTATTTAAACAGGAAACTCATCCAATACTTAAGCTTCGAATTTAGATATGAATGAGTGTTAGTGTATTATATTTATAAACCAAACACTTAGATGCTGTTTATTGTTTTCATAGCATAATTTAGAAACCTGTCACTTCTGATAGGTCATCAGGGTTGTCAGTATTACGGCTCTTGGGGCTTGAATTTGGTCCAGCCAGTGAATAGATATTATTAAATCTTTTCATTGCTATAAAAACCAACTAATGGGTCCATATTAAAAGGGGAGGGGCTCAGACTGCTGATTCTGGACCTGGTCTGTCCTCTTACCTGACTGTCCTCCTCTGTCTGGACCTCCTGTCTTGTTATGTCTGAGTGGAACTGAAAGGGTCTCATCCTCTGTGGTGACGATGGTGAGCGTCTCGTTCTCAGACGGACTCGGTGACGACTCAGGCGGCGTGGGTGTGGCCTCCTCCTCGGAGACAGGAAGAGGGCTGTTAGAAGCACCGTTGCTGCTCGGGGCTTTGGCTCCATGGACTGACCCCTCCATTTTTGTGGAAGGGTCCATTTCTTTGGACAAACTTTCTGTGCTGAGACTTGGATCCTTTTTGCTGGGTTCAATCAGCAAATCTGTTGGCGCCGTTGGCTTTGAGCAGGATTCTGCCATGATCAGCTAAAACTGCTAAATGCTGACGCACCGGCTTCACAAGACAAACCAAACTTCTATCTGCACCAAAAACAGCTGACAAAAAATAAACAATTAAAAAGGAGATTAACACATATTTGGAGTCCGGTGACGTACTTCTGATGTACTTAAGATGGAGGTGATGTTTTGGAAGTGGTAGACAGCATCTGCCCTGCCAACATGGCCGCCCAAAACACTTAGGACTGAGTTATTTTATTGGTCCATGTGCCCACCATCTGCCAAGGATTTCCCAAACAAGTGTGTCTTTCTATCTTAAACCTTACATGACCACAGTTTCAGGCACACACCCTCTCAAATTAAACAATGTTTTGAATTTGTAGGCAGAACAAAAAGAGCAAGGCAAAGTTTGTCTGCTCAGTTGAAGATGTGAAATGATGCAAGAGCAGTAGAGTTTCTCAATTTTCTGTCAGCAGACGTCCTACCAGACCTGGAAAAAAAAAGAAATAAGAAGGGTAGATCAATGTTTGTGATAACTTTTATGCCATTACAATCCTTTTTTGTATTTCCTGTGGTCAATTTGTGTCTCTAGCTGAGCTGTGCAATGTTAAAACCTTCAATATAAGCAGAGGATTTTCAGTAATCTTGTGCCATCTTGATGTTGTCTACAAGAAGAGTGATAAAACTGTCAGCTGACTTTCTGCTTATCTTGTAGAAACAACTGACTAAAAATATCTGTCTAAAAGGAAAAGCAAATGTATGAAAGCCTCTGGCAAAGTTCGCCATTCTGTGTGTGGGGAATGAAAGCAGAGAACTGAGCACTGAGAACAGTCATTAGTCAGCTAAACAGCTGCTTAAGTTTCCCATAATGCTCCTCACTCAAGTAAGACAACTCAGCTAAAGCGTCACTCAGCTTCACAGCCAGAACTTCACTCCTACTGTGTGGACACACGTCTGACAACACCAGCCAAACACAAGTCCTTGAAAACAAGCTTGACCTCGGCAGAAACCTGCCTCAGCCACGAAACATCCTGCTGACGCCTCAACATTAAGCAGGTTTCTGCTGTGACACAACTCCTTTCCTTCGCTAGCAAACCAGAAGCTAAAGGCTAACTCACCTAAATTAGCTTCGTCCCGCAAAACTACAAACTAATGTTGTGGCGGGACTTAAAAGATACGGAACCGAACTGCGCATTTTAACATCTGAACCCAAACTCGGGTTTGAAACACTCACCTTTATCGACTCCGGATGCTGCTGCGTGATCCGCACCGATGCTAGCTGTTTACATTTCTCCACGAAACGCCCCGCCCTCCACCGGGTCTCCAACCGATAGGTGACACGTCACATCCGGTTTCTTCAGCGAGCTGCGGGAGTTCCGGCTCTTCTCCGAGATTCGAATCATTTCGCTTCAGTTCACCAAAAACAAACAAATCCTAATAATAAACCATGGACGTCTACAGCTGTTAGGGGATTAATTCATGACAGGAGGGTAGCTTTTACTGATTGCAGTATTTCCAGAGTAAAAGAAATTAGGAAGGAGATTAGGTCTGAAATTAAGAAAGCTAAATTAAAGTATAAAGATAAGGTAGAGGCTATTTTGGGTAGCAATAACTTAAGGGTTGCCTGGGCAGGCATGAAACACTGGATCTGGTAATAGTGATCGCAAGGATATATGTCTCCCTGGCTTTAGGTCTGATTATCAGTTAGCCAATGAGCTGAATAGATTTTACCTTAGATTTGAGGAAGATCATAACTTCAGTGACACATTCAGGGAATTGAAAAAGACTACTAGGTCTCCACAAGTGTTGTCAGTTGATGAAAAAAATGCTGGAAAACGTTTTTAAACAAACCAAGTCTAGTAAAAGTCCAGGGCCTGATAATATATGTGGTCAGGTGCTAAAAATGTGTGCCGAGCAACTATGTGGCATTTTTTCCTTTATTTTTCACTTATCACTCCAGCAACAGAAGGTACCAGAGGTTTGGAAAAAATCTATTATTGTTCCAGTTGCTAAACCTATAAACCCTAAATCATTTAATGACTTCAGGCCTGTTGCTCTAACGTCTTTAGTTATGAAATGCTTTGAAAAGCTTATCAGGCATGAGATTTTGAGGCAGGTGGAGGTGTTCATGACCACATCGAGGGGTTGAAGATGCTGTGGTCACTTTATTAAATCTTCTGTACTGTCATCTGGGTGGTGCTAAACCCCATGCTCCGCTCTTGTTTATCGATTTCTCTTCTGCTTTTAATACTATCCAGCCACATCTTTTATTTGATAAACTTTTTAACCAGTTTAAACTTGATCTTAATCTTGTGGGTTGGATTTTAGACTTTCTAACTAACAGATCTCAGTCTGTCAGAGTTAACGGCTGTTTTTCTAATCAGCTGAACTCTTCTACTGGCTCACCACAGGGTTGTTGTCTTTCCCCTCTTTTATATATCTATACTAATGACTGTCGCAGCAAACAGGCTAATAGGCGTTTTATTAAATATGCGGATGACACAGTGATTGTCAGTCTTCTTCACGGTGATGAGAATCACCATGGGCCTGTTGTGGACAAGCTTGTTTCTTGGGGTAATGTGTCATTTTTGAAGATAAATGTTTTAAAAACTAAGGAAATGTTTATTGACTTTCGGAAATCCTCACACCATCCTGCTCCAACAGTAGTTAAAGGAGGTGCCGTTGAATTGGTGGAAAATTACAAATACTTAGGGATTGTTCTTGATAATGTTTTGTCTTTTGAGCCACATTTTGTTACTACAGCAAAAAAGGTCCAACAACGGCTGTATTTTTAAAGGAAACAGAGTTTTTAATGTTTCATCTGAAATGATGACACTGTTTTATAAAAGTTTTATTGAATCTGTTTTATTGTTTTGTATTATTGCATGGTACGTGAATCTGTCTCTGGTCAACAAAACAAGCTTGGGTAATCTAGTTAAAGCGGCTGGTAAGATTTCAGGAAGTACTCAGATCCAGCGTGTGGACTTGTATAACAGGCAGGTGCTGAGAAAGGCACATTCGGTCATGTTATGTTCAGACCATCCTCTTTTTGGAGATTTTCTGCTGCTTCCCTCTGGTCGTTGGCATAAAATGACCAAGAGACAGAGTTTCCTTCATAGAATCGGCTATTGCTTTGCTTAATAACTGAAATTGTAAGTTTTTTTGTAAATACTACTGTTTAAAGCACTTTTGTGTACTATATGTGTTGTTTTGATATGTGGACATGCTGTAAACTAATTTCCCATTGGGGACAATAAAATTACCATTACCATTACACTCAGGGAAATATTCCCTTTAACGATCATTCAGATGCAGTTTAATTAAAACCTAAACTGTTTACCAGACTCATCAGTGCTTTCACACACAAACATGAAATTAAAAAGTCCAACTGCTGAGAAGTATTTTCAAAAGGACTCAAAATACGAAGCTTCAGCTGAGTACCAACCCACTGATTATAGAACAAACAGTGTCTCATTAAAATTATTCAGTAACTTATTCAAGCATCAGTCTTAAGGCTGACAGAACAATCAGAACTTTGACCCACAGAAAATGGGTCCATGACCAACTCTTGGGTTGAGAAACATTGTTTTAGAGATACCTTCATCCAGGATTAGGAGTTGGTTCACAATGATCTTTTTTAAACACGTGAAACGTTTAAATCCATATTTTATTTAAGTTTTAAACGGCCATGTTGGTGTTTTTCTATGTTTTCTTAAAGTTAAACTGTATTTCTTGTGTCTTTGTTGGTTCTCCTTTGGTTCGTCTCATTGCCACTAGATGTCCTCAGTTACTCTTATCTTCTTTGTGTTTCCATTTTCATCCCATTCTTTTGGAGTAATTTTTAGTTTAGACTTTGGGTTCTCAGCTTGTTCAGTGTTTTTCTTCTCTCAGTGTTGAGTTAAAGTTGGGTTTGCTTTTCATCAGATCTGATGAATCTGGCTAAATTTAGCATATAAATTAGGATGTAATGATTAGAAATAAAACATTGTATAATGTTATCATCACATGTTTTCATTTGTTTATGATTGAGAACAAAACAGACTGAAATAGTTCTACTAACAGTTTTATTAAAGTATTTGTCATTTCACCGTAATCTGTCTGTTTTGCAATTAAGTATTTATTTAATGTATTTGCTTCAGCTTTTAGTTTATTTGTTATTACATTTTTTCTTACATATATTAGTTCAGATTCTCAGTCATGTGGCCTTTATTCATGAAAATTACCTTTTTTAAACATTTATTTAATTTTGTAGTGATTTGTGAATCTTTGCCTGCATTACATCATTACTATTAATGACATGTGTGTAAAACTATAGGAAAGAAACAAGACAAAGACACATTTGTGAAGGGTTTAGCATTTGCTTTTATTTCTCTTCCCTTCCTGCTCCGCTCAGGGTTGTTTAAGGCTCGCCTCTGGAGCTGATTTCTTGTGACAGAAATCTGTAAAAAGAGATAAAAAGAGAAAGTTAGATGAGTTAAGCGTGCTGATCTTGGCAGTATTGTAGTTTGAAGTGACTGACCTGCTTTTCCGTTGTAGATAAATGGTTGGTTGTGGGGGAATCCCAAACACTCAGCCACTTTCATATGATCAGCATGGTGGGTTTTATGCTGCTCGACATCCTGATGTGACCCCTCCTTCTCTGAGAGACAAAACGAGACCATTCATGTTAACAAAACCGTGTTTAATGTGAGGAAAATCACTCTGTGGTAAACGTTGAACCAGTTTTAATGTGATGTTGTGTCTGTATGAGTGTTTTACTGTAGAACAGCAGGTATCGCTCCGTCAAGGTTTTGTAGGTGATCAGCAGACAGTTGGGGCAGGTCTGATAGAAGTCCAGCACTCCTGTTTCGTTGTACACCTGAACCACGCCGTCCTTCTCCTCTCCTAAAACACACACATCAGTAACAATCCCTGGTAGATAACCTGTTCTTTGTGTCTTCTTTGTTATACCTTTTAAGGTAAATAGTGGCCATACTCATCAGACTTTGTAAAAATTGTTGTTGGTACATTTTGCAGAGATCTTTTTTACACATGAGTTGATGTTTGATGCTGCGTTCCGTTTACGTCTGAACTCCAAACTCGGATCTTGGAATGATGTCAGACCCGACTTGATTGTGTTTCAGTTGTGCTCAGTTTACAAGCCGCTAACAAAACAGTCTGCGCATTTTAACTAACGGCTGCAGAAGTCACTAAACATGGCTGGAATGTACTGCATGTGTGACCAGATTACTAAGATACAAACAGACTAAAGTTTAAAAAAAAAGTTTATTACTGAAACTATCTCAACTTTTCTTGCGCTAGTCTGCCATATTGGATTTTGAGGTTGGGGTTGGTCAAGAATCTCTGAGAAAGTCAGAATTTCAACTTTTATTATTATTATTTTTTCTTTGGGGTGGGGGGTGTCACGTTTGATTTTCTGAACTGAAACACAAGAATTTCAACTTCAGATTACAAAAAAAAAATGCTGCATTTTTCTCATCAGTTTAGGCCCTCTATAATACAAATGCACCCAGAAGACGTCCACATTGTTGTTCTAATTAAATAAAAGACAACACTTTTAATAAATCCTTCTTAAACATCAGGGGATGGATATTGGAATGCCCTGCGATGGACTTGCGACCTGTCCAGGGTGTCCCCCGCCTCTCGCACAGTGACTGCGTGCCGGTGCGACCCGAAATGGAAAAGTGGGTAAAGAAAATGGATGGATGGATGAATATTGGAATTTGTTTATTCCAAGTTATATCTTAGTGAATGTAAACTAGCCTTTTTGATTTTGGTGGATTGGGCCAATCATGTTTTACGAGTCCAACCCAGCCATTCAGGTTAGTCCCTCCCACTTTTGGGATGACCCGCCTCTTTGTGTTCTGCAGGAACATCTACTTGATCCTGTTTTCCAGAGGCTGCCATGTCGTACTTTTGGAGCCAGAGTTTTTGGACGAGGAGGTTTCTTTAGTTTCTCCTACTTCCCTACTTCCTATTTTACAAGAAGCCATGTTTCACTTGATTTTCATATGTTTTTTTTTTTTTTTCTGTTTTATGTCTCTTGTCCTTCTCCATCCATGCTTATACAACAGGCACATCTTTAATCTGGTGAATTGTTATTTTCTCTGTTGTGCTGCACCATTGATTGTTATATTGTACTAAAATAGTCAAGACAAACACATCACATGTATTACGGGGTAAATTTGTGTGGCGTTTTGACTTACTGATAGAAACAGACTTCACTGAGTTTTGCTCAGCATCACCAGAGACCTCTGTCATGTTGGCATAGTAGGCAGTACAGGAGTCAAGACTTCCACTGAAAACAATGAGACAAGAAAACAACATTAGTCTGCTGAACGAACAAATATGTTTACTGTCTCTCCGTGACTCCTGTACTCTCAGATAATGTGGCTACAGCATGTCTCTGAGTCACTGTTTAAATGTGGGAACTCACATGTATATGTTCCTCTCAATGAACTCAACAACTTTGTTGCCGTGGAGAGCTTTGAACTCTACGTGGGAGCTGGAGACATTTGCCAGCAAGGCTTGACCTAATTCATGGTCAGCGACGGACCAGACCAGAACCCAGTTGCCGAAAATCTGCAGGGGGGTTTGTGAGAGGAAGACAGGTCAAAGTCTGGCTCAGTTGAGCTTCTCTAGAGTTTTTCTGGAATTTTTAAAACGCTGCTAGTATCTGTGAAAATGAGCAAAATTAGACTTTTCTGTCTCTAACAGATTAAAATAGATGCTAAATGTCAACTGATAAGTTTGTTGTCCATTACAAAATTTAGAAATTTACCACAGACAGGTCGGCCAGAGACAAAGGTGTGACCAGCGGCCGGCATTCTTCAGATATCCGAGCTGACAACTTGTGACAAAAGTCTGTAAAAAGAGATAAAAAGAGAACATTAGATAAAGTAAAGCATAACGATCGTGTCAGCATCCGTCAGTCATTTAAAGTCACTGACCTGCTTTTCCATTATAGACAAACGGTTTGTTGTGAGGGAATCCCAAACACTCAGCCAGTTTCTTGTGATCATCGTGGTGGGTTTTATGCTGCTCAGCATCCTGATGTGACCCCTCCCTCTCTGATGCACAAAACAAGATCATTCATGTTAACAAAACCGAGTTCGGTGTGGAGGACCGTCACAGTGGGGGAAATGCTGACCCAGTTTTTATTGTATTGTTGTGTACGAGTGTTTTACTGTAGAAGAGCAGGTATCGCTGCATTGAGGTTTTGTAGTCCAACAGCAGACAGTCGGCGCAGGTCTTATAGAAGTCCACGTCTCCGATGTCATTGTACTCCTGAGCCACTCCGTCCTTTTCTACTCCTTATGCACAAAAACACACAGAACAAACATGAAAATAGGAAATTACAACAGAAACACATTCATACACAATAACAGTAACAATCCTGCTTTGGATTGTGTTGCCAGGCCGACAGTATAAATAAAAAATTGTTCTTAATGTCTTGCCTGGTAAAATAAAGGTTAAATAAACCAAAAATAAATAAATAAATAAATAAAAGTGAGTATTTTGGAGAGGAGGCTGATGTTGTGATTGAATCTTAAAACAACCAAAGGCAAGTTGCCACTTCAAGACATGACAAATACAGTAAAACTAAGCAGTAAGTACCCAGTATGTACTCTATAAATACAAGGTAACAAGTCAATTTATAATACAGCCTGCTCCCTGTAGGTACAGTTACATAATAAGTAAGTAGGTAGATAGCTTTTCTGTAACCAATAAGTACCAGATAAGTACGCAGTGTGTACCTGGTCTGTACCAGGTAAATACCCAGTATCAGATTAGTACCAGGTAAGTACATACCAAATACAGCTTAGACTGTAAGATGTATCACTACCAACTATAGTTGCCACTTGTATTAGCAGCCCCTATATGTCAAATACTAATCCAAAGTTTTAGCTTCAAAATGTGGACCAAAGCATAGCTGATGTTAGTACTGAACAGGAAAGAAGTCAACTGATACTGTTTTTGACCTTAATATTGGCCGATGGCTTGTAAATAAAGATATTTTCTTTGTTTTTTGGAGGTTTAGTACTTATTTTCTTTTGCATTTTATTTCTTGTTCTTGTAGACCCCATATCATAACATAGGCATATCTTTATTCTGGTGACTACTACTACAGATCATACTGAAGCATTGATTATTTAATTTATTACAACAGTCTTGATGAACACATTTCTGTGTGATGATCTGACTTACTGATGGAATCGGATTTTATTGTGTGGTGTTCAGCATCATCTGAGGGCATCGTCATCTTGGTAAAGTAGGTAGTACAATGGCCAATATTTCCATTGTCACTAAAAACAACAACATTCAGTCAGAAACCAACAGTCTGCTTAACTTCAGACTCCCAAACAAATATATTTGCTGTGTACATATTTTGATTCCTTTCTGTGTTTAACCTAAGATAATGAAGCCATACTTCTGTCAGAGGCATTATTTCAATGTTAAAACTCACATGAATTGGTTTCTCTCAACGTAGTCAATAGTTTTGTTGTTGTTGTCGAGTTTGAATGCTACATGGGAGCTAGAAAGCTTTTCCAGCAAGCCATGGCCCAAGTCATGGTTAGAGACGGACCAGACCAGAACCCAGTCACCGAAAATCTGCAGGAGGAGGGAAGACGACAAGTCAGCATCTGATCCGACCTGGAACATGTTCTGTGTTTCTCTGGGAATGTGGGACTTTAAAAACAATGTTGTTAGTACTTTTGAAAATAAGCAAAATGAATCTTTAACACCTGAAAGTAACAGATACCAAAAATAACTGACATGCTGACAAAGAAATCTGAGGTACGATGCTGACCAGAACCAAACCCACCTCGTGCAGATCTTTTGTTGGCAGCCTTTTGGTCACATTAGCGCATTCTTCTGCAGCCGGCGCGGCGTTGGTGCCGATCACCACCAGCAGCAGCAGAAGAATTGTTCCCTTCAGGAAACTCATGGTGCTCCGAGATGAAAAACAAACACTCTGAGCTTCAACAAGACGGGAGCAAACAGGAGGACAACTGTTTGGAATATAAAGCCTCTGGGGTCAGTCCAAAGATAATGTGTATTTAGTGAGTTAACCCATAATCTTTCTTTGGCTTAGCTGATGTTTATCCTTGTCTTGGTCATGGAAAGTTTAGTGACTCCAGATTACTCTGGAATATGTTATTGACATCTAAAAGGCTGAAAGTCATGTCAGTGTTACTTTTACCCAAGTTTTCCATGGATCCTTTGAGCCTTAATTTGAGCCATGATGGGTACTGGTTAAAATATTCTACTATAAAATGGAATAAGAAGCCAAAACACCATCAGCTGATTCATTCATTTTAAGGAAACAGATGCAAGGTGGTTTTGCTGAAGTTTTAACATGTTGTGTAACTAGTTGAGTAACTAGTTATCAAACCTGTAGCAGACATCGGTGTACATCATTATATTTTTATGTTTAACAACAATGATACTAAATGTAATACATCAGAACACATCAGCCTAGATTGGTATTTTGTTGCGTTTTAAGAAAAATTAACAATAATACCAAACTTAATATATCAGAATACATCAAACTGAACATTATTATGTCAGCTTATACCCCTTTATTTAAAGGTTCTGTTTGAGAAGATGCTCAGTATTTTCCTCTCCTTCATCCACAGACTCATACCCTCTATGGATCAGTTCCTTGTCTGTCCCTTTTTCTAGCAGTCAAGTGAAGAGGCTGGACGGACACCAAATGGATGATGTTTTCACCTCGCAAAGGCCAACTATGTCAAAGTCTAAAGCACTTCTTTAACCTTTTGTTGAGTCAGGTTTTACCTAAAAAAGTCCACCATCTTCTCTCAACAATGACACACCTGTTACTGCACCTTGAAAACCCTAAAGAAACCATTACAGGCCGAGTGAGCACTTTTGACCTGTTAGGACCCAATACAGTTTGCTTATGGTTCTGCAGTAGAAGTTGTCAAGTTCATAATTCACCTCCGGCATCCATACTTTCCTTTAGACCAAGCAGCAGCAGCAGCAGCAGCAGCAGCAGCAGCAGCAGCAGCAGCAGCAGCAGCAGCAGCAGCAGCAGCAGCAGCA
>JAOXNZ010000177.1:5173213-5188993 GCA_028566095.1 Kryptolebias brasiliensis | reverse complement strand
GCAGCAGCAGCAGCAGCAGCAGCAGCAGCAGCAGCAGCAGCAGCAGCAGCAGCAGCAGCAGCAGCAGCAGCAGCAGCTCAGTGAGGGTCATGTTCATTGGTTTGCCTCATGAATGTGGTTAAATTATTCCATTACAAAATGGGACATCACTTCACTTCAAGCAGCCAACACACCATCAATTGTTGATGTCTTTTCAATATGTGGTATTTTCTGCTGCATAGTTTCAGAACGTGGTGATAAACTTACAAAATGTGGAATCTGTGGTCACTTACTGAGAGAATTTCTTCTGATTATTGTTGAGACTGAGACGAGGAACTGGTGCCTCTTTGACGAGAGCAAATTAAAATGACCTTGTAATTCACTACAGTATTCAAATTGAAACACACAAACAAGTTTGTTTAATAATCAGTTTTAGTTCTTTTAATTAGGAGTTTCAGCTCAAGTTATTTGTTCCTGGTTGGCTGTTTGGAGGTTTATTGAGGGTACGGCAACCTGATGCCTTCACCTTCTTGACAGAAACCTGCAGAGACAAAGAAAAAAAAAATCACTTTTGTTGAAAATCCAAGTTGAGCAGTTTATCTTGATTTCACTGCTGAATCACTTTTGTCAGGATTATAGTGGAAGTCCAGCTCTCCGGAGAAGCCGAGGCAGCTCGCCTGCTTCTTGAAATGCTCCAGATCAGAGTCCTTCAGGGTCGACTCCGGGCCTGGAAACAAAACAACAAAAATAACGTCGATGAGTTTTGTGTCTGATGAAACATTTTCTCTGTCTGACAGGTTGCTTCCTACCTAAAAGATAAAGAGCGCGAACATGGAACTCGTCAGCCACTGAAGCGTCGCTGACTTTCATGACTTTGAGGAGATTTTTGATGCTTTTGGCGGTGCTGTTTATGCTGAAGACCAGACAGCCCTCACAGCTCGGCAGCACGTGAAACACCGAACTTATATTGGCAACTGAGGACAGACAGAAAAAGTAAAAAACAAAAACAACAACATTAACCACATGAAACTGAAGTCATTTTAGAATAAAAACCTGAATTACAGAAACTCAAATGTTCAATTATAAAAGCAAGAGAAGCAACAGATAAAATTAGAATTAAAAAGTCTAAATAAATAAAAGTAGAGCTCAGTAAACCTACTTGATGTCGTCGCAGTGTCGCCCTCTACCGTCGCTTTCACTGATGAACTTAGGCAGGTTCCATTTCTGGGACAAACAGCAGAAGAAACGGTGAGTTTGTAACTTTAAATAGCTCTGAGGAGTTGTTCTTATTGCCTTTAATTTTTTTCAGCTGACATTTGAAAAAGTAGTTTGACTTTCTACAGTCTTTAAATACATTTGAACACTATAATCCCACTAAAAACTACAAATTTCAAGACTGATATACCAAGAGTTCAATTGTAGGTTATTATGACAACATTTGAGTTAAACTGTCTGGATGGAACTGGAGTGCACTAAACTGGAAATAAACAAACAAACCTGAGTTAGATACAAGTGTCTTGAGATGACTTTTATTGTGAATTGGTTCAATCCAAATGAAACAGAACTGAAATGGTTGCAGACCGTCGTCAGGACGGTTTGACTCCATCGTGAGGTTGATGGTTTTTACTTTTTCATTTTGACTGGATGCACTGGATCGACTCTCTTCCTCTTGGGATTTGCAAGTTTGTGTAGCGATGATGAGAATAAGTAGAACATTTCTGAAGACATTTTGAAGGGTGCCAGTGCAGCTACTGCACAAAATACTAACATAACTTTGCCTAAAATTTGATGTAAAAACTGTATAAGAAGAGTTAAAGGAACCAACGTCGAACAGAGTGTTAAAGCTGCTGCCAGGGGTTCATTATGGTCACCATGGTAACCACATACCTGTTCCCCTCGCTCTCTGACTGTCAAGTTAATGAGAAGCTAATAATAATGCAGACTGAAAAGTAAGCCTCAAACAGTCGCTCTGATGGTCACACATTTGAATTCTTATAACTCTACAGTGTTTTATGTCATAAGTTAAAAACCCTTCACTTCCAGTTTTAAAGAGAAAAGTTTGAGCTAAAATATAATTGAAGTTTAAGGAAGCTTGGGATGTTCGCTGTCTGTATTCTGAAGGGGTTTGAGAGAAAACCGTAAGTCTTATACCAGTGAGAGGTGTTTTGATGAATGGTTTGTAAATGTACCAAATGAAGATGTGAAAATTTTGTGTGACATCAGTTGAGCATTGTGTGGAAAAATCTGTAAAAATCCTAAACCTTAAACTGTAATTGTGTAAAAAGTGTAAAAGACATCGAAATGTCAGTTCAGACGAGTAGTCTGAGTAAACTTCCTGTGACCCGTTCAGACTTCAGCTGACGAAAGCCTGGGAGCTGTCAGGGTGTATGCCAGTAACACTGATACTGTAGTTTCCAGAGTAAAAACAGAATATTTCACAAATATTATGTTGTGGACTCACATTTTATTCTCCTGCAACATGACAATCTCAGTGGTGCTTGTTGGAGATGCTGAC
This sequence comes from Kryptolebias brasiliensis, assembly GCA_028566095.1. Taxonomy (NCBI): domain Eukaryota; kingdom Metazoa; phylum Chordata; class Actinopteri; order Cyprinodontiformes; family Rivulidae; genus Kryptolebias; species Kryptolebias brasiliensis. Next base: position 5,186,499 of record JAOXNZ010000177.1, on the reverse strand, counting down.
ACTTTCACCCAGACGCTGTCGGTTACCTTCAGAATGGCTTTATAAGTTTCCTGATCCACGTATCCCGCCAGGAAGTTCACTCTGCCGTACATCTGCACACAAGCAAGGTGGATATTATATCTCCTAAAGGGATAGTCTGGTCATTTTTGAAGCAATGTTTTGTATCAGTCAGAGAGCGCAGAGTATGGAGAAAAGGGCAGAAGTCTTCATCCAAGCTAAGCTAAAGGCTCTCCACACAAGGGCCCATTTTCTGTTGTTTTTCAGGCTTATGGAGCAACTCTTTCTCATAAACGACAATCCGATGTGAAAGAAAGCTACATTAAACCACTACACTTTTGCATTTGTTTAGTTTGTTGCTGTTTTCTCAATCGATCAATGTCTGCTTATTTGATTTTCTTTCAAGGTAAACGTGTGACAAACTGGGCTTTGCAGCTGAAGCCTAATGTTGAAAAATGAGCTTTGCTAAAAAGCTGTAGAAACAGTGACAAACCAGATGTTAGGAAGCTGCATCTCAACGTGCAATTTAACTCAAAACAAAAGAAAGGCTACAACTAACAAGTACAAAATACAAGAACAGAGCCAGATTTAAAAAAACAGGAAGAAATTGGAGGTTTACCACAGATGGGTCGGCCAGAGACAAAGGTTTGACCAGATTCTGGCATTCTTCAGGTGTCGGAGCTGAGCTGCTCAGAATCGGAGCTGAGCTGCTCAGAAACAACGAAGCAAACAGCAGGAGGCAACTCAGCCACAGATTCATCATGCTTCAGAGGGAATTAGCTAAAAACAAACCTAAGAAACACTGACTGATCCGACGAGCTGAATGGTTTTTAAACAATCGGACAGAGTTAAAACCTTTGGGTTTTCCGCCTGTTGCACAAGATGGGATTTGGGTGACAGTTATGTAAAAGGAAAAAAAAAAGCTTCACATCCAAGGTTATCTTTGGGTCTTTGGCGATGTTGTAATTTGAGTATTAATCATTCACTCGTTTGTTTATTCGATCAAAGAGTCAAAGTTAGAGTAAAGTTTCTGAGCCTTTTGGTCCAAATAACATCTGGTTGTTTCTAACAACACAATTTAAAAATGATGCCTGTAAAGATCAATATATTATGTTTTCTTATTAATTTCTCAATTTAGATCTGAAATTCGTGCCGCTTTTATTTCTCCTGCACAGCTGTGAAGAACACATGTTGATGACCAGCAGCTAAAAAGGTCCTGATTTCTTCTACACTCATCTGAAAACACTGATGGATTCTGGAAAGATTTTTCTCACTGAATAAAACAAAGAAAGCCACACTTCTGTTTGTAAAAAGTCTGGATCTTGGTGCAAAAGCACAAGTGTCATTGACTTCCAGTTGGAAGCAAAAAGGTGAACAAACTTTTCCAAACCAGTGATAACTGGTTCATTTACGCTCACTGGTTTTTTTCAAGGCTTTAAATGCTGCCTGCGGCCTGAAAGGCAGGATAAACTGCCGCACGCTTGCAAATAACAACAATAATAATAATAACTTTTATTCTGCGTTCAGGTTTGCTGAATTGAGAAAAGCTGCACCTACAGGAAAATAAATCATCTTCCCGACTCTCTCAATTTAGTTTTCTTATTCTAAGCCTCAATTAAAACAAATCTACAAGAATTAAACCTTTAAATCCCCGTGTGGATTATTAAAGCAGTCATGTGACAAAAGCATCACGCTGAGAAAAATGAAGTAATCTCCTTCCAGCAATTAATAAATAAAAATATTAACAGTGTGAGTCAGTAAAGTAATAATTCTTATTATTCTGGAAGCTACAGGCTGCTGTGCCGATGAGGAATTAAACAGGGTTTTAGGGAGTTCATTTAAAGGGTAATTCCGACCATTTCTCGTTTGTATGTTTAAAAGAAGGGGACAGAAGTTTAGTTCATGAACCAAAACCTCTGGATGAAACAGCTGAGTTTCTGTTAATAAATCACAGCTTTAGGTGCTGTTAACACATTTCACAAGACACAAAGGTAAATAAACAGCAACAAGCAGCTAAAATAAAACAAAAGAATTTAAAAAGCGACACAAAGCAAGTATCAAGAAAGGAAACATGAATCAAAATGCAAAAAATGAACAAGAAAATGAGTATTTTCTGCAGAAACGCAAAGTGAATGCTGAGTGCTGAAAGAAGGAAGTTAAAACAAGCAGGACAGAAACCAACATCAGCAAAACACAAGCTAAAAGCTCAAATCAGCAAAACTGCAGCTAAAATTAAAGTTAGCAAAACCTATAGCTAAAGCAAAAGTGAGCAAAACAGTTTTAAAAAAGCTTAAAGTTGCAAGACTGTCGCAGCTCACTACAAAAGAATCGGCTTTCACACAAAACAGATGATAAAATGCAAAAGTCTTTAAATGACAAGACAAAAAAAGAGACAACTGAACGTTATAAAATATCTAAAATATCCATTTTAATAATTTAAACAGTTTTTCAGCAGGACATTTACAGCAGATCATAAATCGTTAATCTAAAGTCTAAAATCTGATTGACTGTTGTTCCTTATTTCAATATGAAAAGAGAGCAGATCTGTTTGTTTTGCTTCCACTTTCAGCTCAGAGTCCTTTGCAGTCGTAGTAAATGAACAATAGAGGGCGATAGAGTTCAGGTAACTCATTAACACTGCTGCCTTTTAGAGCCACACATCCATTAAAAACCTACAGGATCCCCTGGAAGATGAGTTTTTGACAACGTTGGGCCTTGATCAGTCCGATCCGGATCAGACTGCAGGCGTAGACAGCGTGGCCAGCAGGATGCAGACATTTTGTTTATCATCTGTTTGTTATTTGAACACAAACTGGGCAAAGTCCATCAGGTAAGCACATCTCACTGACGTGTTCACAGGAATCTAGAAAATTCACAACAGAAAAAACAAATAGTCATTGGACAGATTGAGAGCAAGATTTAAACAATTTAAATTAATAACCAGCGTGTTAGTATCACTCATACATTATATTCTAAAGGAATATTAATAATAGAAAGAAGTAAAACTTGAGAAAGACGAACACATTTATACAAATCTGCAACAGTGGCACCATGAAGATGGAGGATTTTCTGCAAATGAACATGTTCTAATGTTGAGGACTCTATTTGTGCTAAGAAAGAGGGATACAACAACAACAACAACAACAAATCATCTTTAATCAGCTGGACTTGAAAACATAGTTGGGTGTTTAAACGTCTAAACTCTTTACCGTATGATACATCCTCGTCACTCTGATTTAATCCCCCCGGATTGAATAACTGTCTCTCAGTGGACGGCTCACATTAGCAGGATTCTGTTAGATTAGAAAACCATCTTAGAGTGGATTTATTCTGTTTAGCTCATCTAAATTTTCACAGATCGTTTGAATTTAATGCAGCTTTGAGGAGGAAAGTCAAACCTCTTGTCTAATAACAGCAAAATCCATCCAAAGTTATACTTTTTGAACTTCACAACCAAAATCAGCTCATAATGCTCCACTGGAACCCAGCTCCAGCTTTATTGTTGATTTTTTTTCTTATATTTTTGTTCTTCAGAGTCAAAGTTTGAACTTCTGAGTCTCTTTATTCACTGAAAGCAACAAAAGTTTTAGAATTAAAAGAACAAAAACAATAAAATGAAAAAATGTTATCGTGTGACTATTGTTTCCCTGTTTTTTATTTTTCCATACTTTAATTTAAAATAATCTAACTACTGTTGGATACTTTGTGCTTTTTAACGTTCTGCTACTTTTAGCTAGTATTTTGATACATTTAGCTGGCCTTTTTCTGGTTTTAGCTTTTAGACAGCCTTTTACTGCTTTTAATTTCTAGCTAGCCTTTCGATACTTTTAGACAGCATTTAGCTTCTTTTAGCTTTTAGCTAGTTTTCTGCTCTTTTGAGCTTTATCAGTTTGGGTTCCGCTAATATCGAGTCATTCAGCTCAGCTGCAACAGATGAGCCACCAAAAACTTTAACAAAGCACAAAGAAACTGAGCATCGAGGTTTATGGACCAACATGAGGAATTCTGTCAGATGTTGGACTTTTTTATGACCCTTCTGTGCACTGAGTTAACTCAGTGTTTTCCTAATATTAATGAGCTCAAAGCATGATGGATCAGAACGAACCGTCCAAGGCCAAACTAGAGATGGAAGAATACACATTATGTAAGACTTGTACATGTTACTGAGAGTAATTTCTATCCATATTAACTTTGAATGATGATGCAAAGCTTTTCTACCAATCCCCATAAAAGCAGCTGCTGGGAAGACGTGGCTGAAAGAACAGAAAATCATGGCAAATATTTTAATAAGATCTCAGAAAATTCAACTTAAAATGGTGACTTTTATCATTTTACTTATTGTGAGAACAGCACCATTTCCTACAACAGAAATATTAGGAAAACCTACAGCTAAAGGACAATAAATATTGTTAAGATGTGTGTTTTAAACTCTAATTTAACTAATCTTCTTTGAACAAGTTAAAGTTTTTAATCCTCATGCAAAACAAACGCTTCATACGGAAACAAAACAAGTCATTTTCCTACAGCAAGCATTAAATAAAAATATAAACAGTGTGAGCATTCTTACAGGAAGATTAGTGTCAGCTCTAATTTATTATTATTAGAATAATCAGTGAAAAAAACAAACATATTATGGACTTAATGAGAGTCTGTAGAAAGACTGATATTCTTGGATTTGTTTCCTGCTGTGCTGACAATGAATAAAACTGACTTTATTAAAGTTAAATTACCTCACTGGATTCTGCTGGATTTTTCCCCTCCCAGCTGGAAGGAGAGCCTCTGAACCACAGGCTGCAGATGAGGGGCTTTCTGCTGCTGGATTTTTATTATCATGGATCAATTTTCTATCTTTCCTACCAGATCCAAGTCAAAAATCCCTGGCTCAGCGCTCAGAGAAGCTGTTTTTTTTTTTTTTTAGAAAGGACAGTCCCTCAAATGACCACTATGAGATACATCTCTTAGAGTAAAACATGTGTTTTAAGATGACTGGAAAATCAAGTCAAGAAAACACAAAAAAGGCTTAAAATATCAAAACACCACAGAGTTGAAAAAGGTCTGGAATCGTCTCCTGAAACTTTCAGATGTTCCTGAGAGGTGGTGTAAGAAATAAAACTCTGCAGTGTTTGTTCCCGACTTGTTCTGGAGGTTTTTCCTCTCAGCGCCACACTTTGTCAGATTCAAGATGGTTGCCACAGCAAAGCAATCTCAGCAAACTCAAGAATGTCTATAACGCAGTCATTTGCACAAATAACGAGCTAAAATTCGGTGTGGTAGTAGCTGAGAGTCATTGGCAGCACAGATTGTAGATAAGATTCTTTTGACCAAAAAGACTAAACTGTAACTCTGCCAGTTCTCAACACAAGATCATTAAACCATCTGTTTGTAAACTGTTTATTGTTTCATCAGAGTGATACCTGAGGGGGTCGACTCTTCTTATTGGACACATTTGATCAGTTAATCAGCACACGCAGCGCCTCCATTAAACATTTGCTTAATTTTAATCAGCCACTTCATCGATACAAGAAAACAACTCTAATGTTCCTGGAGCTGACGCTTTCCTCCTCTGGTTCTCCAACATGATGTGATTTCATCATCTCTTCTCACTCCATTAAACCTTTGTGTCTGGATGATGAGCTGTAATCAGTAAATAATGGCTTTCATTTTGGACAAAGACATAATTAAACACAAAGTTGATTTGTTTAACTCCTATAAGTCCAGAAATGCTGCAAGTTACTCATAACTGAGTGTGTAAAAGGAAAAACCAAAACAAAATACAAAATTGAAGCCATGCCTATCACCAGCTGCCTTTCACACAGTTTTAAACTAAGATCAAATTTTTTGTCAAATCTGAAAATAATGTTTTAATGATTTAACTCCATCTGTTAGCACTCAGAGTATGTGTTGTGAACGACTCTTAACTAATTTATCATCCAATTTTAGCTCCATATCTGTAATATTTACTGAGTAACAACCATTCTTGTGTTGACTAATATCCGATAGTTGTGATTCATGAGATATTTTGCTGACAGACACACACACATTATTGTCTGCCTTCGCCTTTCGGCAGGTTGGTGATAATTAAGAGGTTTGAGGCAGATTGGAGGAGACTAAAGGTTTGAGGACAGTCTCAGACGTTATACTGCACCTTCCAATACTTCAGCAGCTTTCCTGGGTTCCTGTGGTGGAAAATGGAGGGAACTGAACTTTATATTTTGGATAGTTGGCTTCCTGCTGTCAGGGACAGTTACTGGATGGTCTCAGGAAACCAAACCTGATTGGGTTTCATCACTGTGGCAGAAGATATTCAACTTTTTTAGTAAAGCTCTGACTCCGAGGCCTCGTTCTGCATCATCTTCACGACTTCCTCCAACTCGTCAGAAACAAAGCATGAAAAATATCAAGCTTTTTTTGTCCGAGCGTGACAGGAATCATCAGCGTCACCGGAGCACGTCGAGGAGCGGTTCTAGCTTTAGAAATTAATTTCTGTCATAACCGAATCCCTGACCTGCTCTCACTGTCCTGATCAGAAACCCGCTCAGGTTTTCTCAGAGTTTCATCTATTCATTAAAATGCTTCGCCCTCAGGCAGCTGCGTCGCTTCAGAGGCCTCGTGTATTTGTACAGGTGAGAGATAAAACAAGACTGACACACACACCTACACACACACACTGTTATCAAGAGAAAGCAAGTCGAGTCAGCTCAGTGGTTTTTAGTGGAACATATTCTCTAATTTCTCCTCTCTTGTTCCCCTGACATTTTATGATTGTGTGTTTTATTAAATTAATGTTTGGCAGGTGTAAATTCGGCACAAGACACAGTTTCAGTCTCATTCCGTCAACAACCGGTTTTATTGCAGATGTTTAAATTCCTCATTTGCCTCCGAGGCTCTAAAATGCCAAAGAGCAGGAGTCAAAATATAACCTCCCCAGGAGGAGGTTAAGTTTCCAGCATATGTTGCCATGGTGATACACCCAGGAAAGATTTTAATGATACTGAAAAGAAAAGCCACATTACTGAGTCACTAATCCTTACAGACTCCAGAAGTAAGAAGTTAAAGACACCAAAAGTAGCTTTATTTTAAGCTCATGCAAACAAAACAAACAAAGAAAACAACCTGGGTACAAAAAAAGCATCAATGATGTCTAAAAACAATATTATCTGCTGCTGGGAAGGTAGAAGGCTAAAATACAAAATCAAAAGGCAAAAAACCTCAAAAATAACATTATGCAGTGTTGCAAGATGTCACGCTCAGAGTTTGTGTTGTGAATGACTCTCAGCTATGACCACAACTAATTTCAGTTCAATATCTGTAAAACTGACATTATTGCCCACCTTCCCCTGAAGGCATGAGAGCAGAAAACCAGACAAAGACTGAGGAAGTCAGCCAGACTAACAAAATAGAAATTACACAGGTAGTAAAAGTTACAGAAAAGATAAATAAAAGAACAGGTGATCAGTTCCAAACTGTATCAGATGTTTCTAAACTAATAACTGGAGCTAAAGCTGGTGCAACAACAGCGACAGGAGGACTGTCTGTACAGTGAAAAACACAACTGGTTCTATATTCTTGTCATGAGCTGGTTTGGGTCGAAGGAGTCAAATGCACAGGAAGGTGAAGGTTTAAACAAACATTATTCAAAGCAAGACGTCTGCAAAACAGGAAGTTCAGGATCATGAATAGTGAGGTAGAAGAACAAAAACCTGATTTGACCCAAGGAAACGTACAAAATGACCACGACAAGACATAAAGAAGAAGCTCTGACAGGAACAACTGAACGCTTGTGACTGTTAAGGATAGAAAAATACAAACCAGGTGTGAAGATTGATAAATTAGTTTCCACTGAAAACCTGAAACTTGGGTTAATTGGTGACTCAGCAGCTCACTTGTTTCTTTGATATCAAACAAAAACTAATCCTGGATTTTAGACATTTCATCTGAAAGGCTTCTTCACTTCCGCCTGACTGAGGAGGCGTTTCAGGTCAGTAAGGCGATGTTGGGCGTTCAGACTGAAGTCATTGAAGTCATGTGTCACTGACCCATTTTGCCAGCATGTGAAATGTTTTGGTCACATGTTTCAAGGTGTAAATGGTTATAGAAGCTCCTGGGGAGGAAAAGTCAAGGCTGCAGTCTAAGTGCTGGTTCCCTTTTATTTTCATTTAATCTTCATTTAACTAGGAAAGACCTTTCAGATTTAAAATCTCTTTATTGTGACCAGCATTATTGAGGATTTACACCAACAGACCAAATGAATGTCTTTACTTTTTACAAAACATTCTTATTTGTATAAAATGATCGCAAAGCTTTTTCAAATATGGGATGGTACACATATAAAACCCAGTTAAAACTCAATGCAAAATGGTGCTTGTTTCTGCCAAATCAATCATTCAGCTCTGTAGTTGAATAAAGACCATAGTTTCTAATTGATGCAAGCTTAAATCCCAACATACTGACACAGAAGGCAGCACCAGATAAACTAGAAAACAAAATCAGGATGTCTGACAAATGAAGATTGGTCTTCCTCAGGGGTTTGTGTGCCATCTACATCTACTCTGTAGCCTGGGGGAAATCCAGAGAAAAGTTCAAGTGTGGAGAGATCTACAAAGAATCTAATAGGTTTTTCTTCATTATAGGTTATTATAGAAGCTGGCAAAGAACAAACGGAAACCAGGAGCATAAATACACGAAGGGATAATTACAAAATGAAGAGCAGGTGTGCTGATTACTAACAGAAAAAAAGGCCTGAGGGTCAAACCAAAACCTAACACATGTTTATGGTTGCTGTTTTGAAGTCAATATAACAATTTTAGCTGTGAATCTAATTTTTGACATTTTTCTTCAGTGAAAAACAGGCGACAGGCCAGAACTCAAGATGGCTGACTCCTGCAGAGTAACTGGAGCTGCAGCTGAAACAGGCACAATCTCTTCACATGAGAGCGGATATAAAAATCCTAAAATCTGATTTCTTATCAGTACTGAGTAATTAGTAGTTTTAATGTTCTGGTGACCATTAAAATTGAGGTTATGGGTCAACATTAACCCAAAATAATTTCTTAAAGCCATTTCAAAGATGGCACCCGCCTGATGAGACTTGCACAGAACTTTTAAACAACTTTAAACATCAATAGCGACTGAAATTATTTGTAATAACCCTAAAGTTTTGAGCTCCTTCACTTTAGTAAAACAGCTTTGGGTTCAGGGATCCAATCAGATCACTTCGCTTTAATCTGGGGGCTCTGCCAAAAACTGAAATCTCCCTCTTTTTTAGCAGCAGCATGTTGTAATTTGTCATCCACCCATCGACCATCTGTCAGCCTTCATGTATGATGACTCACACATGCAGATTATGGAAATACAGATTAATATTAGCTCTCCATAGGCTCGTCCACAGAGAGATGATGAGAAGCAGCTTAATGTCAAAATTCTGTTTGATCCATTAAACGCAACTCTTCTCCCTTTTACACCATTTCCTTCCCTGCAATAGAAAATACAGAAAGGTTTGTGGTTTGGAAAATATAAAAGCCCACATAAAGGATGACTGGACAACAAATTTAACAGGATACAGCAGAAACAAAAGAAAGCAGAGGCTCGTTTAAGGTCCAACAGGAAGTTTTATTTCTTTACAAAACAAGATTGCAGCCTCATAAAGAAACTCGGACAGAAGGCAAGGAGGTAAATCTACTCTTCAGTTTCGACGTGACAACTTGCAGCCACTTAGAAAATGTTACAGAAGCTCAGTTCACACACTGATACACACAATCTGCACATCACCTACACTGTAAAAAAAAAGAGCGGGTAAAAACAACAGCTGAGATATTACTGCAGTTATGTAAGCAAATAAGTCAGAAGCACCAAAATATTTTAGACTCTTAAAATGTCTCCCTCCCCCAAAACTGGTTTGTAAATCTATAACAATAAATTTAACACTGAATTGTTTGACTGAAACATAGATAAATAATAAATCAAAACCAGAGCTGCAGAACAGTAGATATTTTTATTGATTCATATTTGTTTCTATTTGTTTTGTTTGATGTAAGATTTTGTTTAAAAATGTTGAAATAAGTTTAATTAACTCGTAGGATCATTTATTTATGACTTCATACAAAACTTTTTACAAATGCATCTTTATAGCATAACTTTTGTCTAAAATCTTTGCATTATTTGGTGCTTTAATAATTTCAGGCATATGAATAAAATTTAAAGAATGCATCAGGTCAATAAGGTTTTAGACTCAAACTTATTTTTCCCCTTTATCTTTAATTGATGTCTGACATTTATTTGCTTTTTTACCATAACTGTAATTAAACCTTTTTTGTTTGTTTTTATATGCAGAAAAGAAAATCAAACTCACGTGTCCATAAAGCAGCTACCTAAAGTCTTTACCAAAAATGAAAACCTGGAAAAAATACAACATTTCCATGGTGTTAAAACCAATAAACATCACAGATGTTGTTTCAGTTATCTGTTCTCCAATGTTTGTTTTTGTCGCATCTTGAAAAAGAACTTCACAGTTGTCACCAGATAGAGAAACACTGCAGAGAGATGGACACGAGATTCGTACAAAACCCTGAAAACATTGAGCTAAAATTCATACCAGTGTTGGTTTGTTTGTGTGACACTTTTTCATAGCCACAACACAGAAAAGACCAGCGTGAACAGTTCATCGTTTAATCACTGAAAAACGCGTTTAGGACTTCACAATTGAATTTTCAGCACAGAGTACCTGAGGGGAAAAATCCACCTTTAGGGCCTGGCAGCTTCGGTTCTGACAGGAAACGCTGCATTTTATTATCTGTCAGATTACAAAGTGTTTAATGTTGTTTTCTCTCCGTGAGCACACAATCCCTGCTCTCATATTAAAGAAATAGCTCAGATCTTCTGAAGTGGGGTTCTGTGTAACAGTTAATATCTTACCTGCTGTGGAAAGATCTCAGTTTGGAGTTTATTTCTCACCAGGTTGACTAGCTAATGGCTAGTCCAAGCGGGGCCAAAGGGGATTGTTGCTTTCTTGAAACAACTCCAGTCTGAAATATTCTATGTTGGTTTATGCAAACATTTTTCCACCATCGTCAGTTTTGAATTACATGATATTCTGGCAGAAATATTCTGATATTTTGGTTGGAAGTGCCCCAGGCTGCAGTTGCAGCGCTACAGCTAGCTGCTGCTGCTATTTACGCTGCAGATTCAATGCAAATAACTTTGTAATGCAAAATTCACAACGGTGAAAACGTTTGAAATGCTATTTTTGAGATTAGAACAGTTTTAAAATAGCAGCAACTCACTTTGGTCTTGGTTTCGATTGATCCGTTAGCTCGACTGTCAACTTCAAACTAATCTTTATTCCTCCAAACCGAGGTCGTTCAAAGAGCTATCTACAACAGGTAAGATGTTAAATGATCATAACCTTTCCACAGAACCTTGCTTTAATGCATCATCCTGTTATAATTCAGTCGGACATCCACGACACAAACAGGCTGTCAGAAACAGCAACAAGGAAAATATCATCATCTCAAGGTCAGTTCTTACAAATCCTTTAATATATATAATTACTTTGGATTTTTATAGAAGGCAGATTATAAAATAAAAAGAAGAATCTAAACATGAGATGTTTGGGTTCAGATAATACCAACCATCCTCAAAGTGCTAAATTGATGTATAGGTGCAGCAGTTGTTTTGTATTATACACCCAGTTTTCTTTGGGAAGAACTGAGAAAATGATGCTGGCACTCAGAAACAAAACTGCTATATATACATACACTTTCAGAAGACACAATTTCAGCCATTTGTTATCCTTTAAATTGTGTTTTTTAATGACTGTTTTGTACTTAGCATTCTTATATTTCCAGTACCTGTCCATGACCGCTGCAGATAGCAAAAAGCTGCTAAAGGAAGTAGAAGGATATTTGTGGTGCAAATGTAAAATAAATTCTTCTAACAGTGTTATATTTTTAGCTTAATTCTGACCTTTCTGTGGTTGTGTTGTGTCTCCTTTTCTTGTTTTCCTGTCTTTTGACTCCTTAACTTCAGACATTTCCGGCCTCTGAGCTCGTTTGTTTGTGCCTCTAAGTGGATTTTTCCTTCAGGTACAGTGTGAAAAACAGACAGTCGGAGAAAACCAACAGCCTGAGGGCAAAGTTTACCTGCAAAGCTGTGGTCATCCTCAAAGCTTACCACGAACAAACACTTCATAGAAACAAACACCCAACAGAGACAAGAATCCAGTCCCAAACTCCCTTAAAGGGTAAAAAATATCAGCAAGAGCACTGCTTGAGTTTCTAATCCTATGTAAACAGACTCAGTGTAAGGCAAGGAGGAAGAGGTGGATATGTAGTTAGAGAAAGGAGCAGGGAGGAATATGGGATGAGGAAGAACAAGGTGCAGATGGCTAAAAGGCAGAAGGCAGAATTAAAGGGCTCAGAGAAAAAGTTTTACTGAAGAACTGAAGTGCAACTGAACGTTCTGCAGCTGAAAACTTGAAAACATTGAACCATCTGTCAGTCTCTAGAAAAAGATCTTTATCAGTTTAACAGTTTTTTTAATCTTTAAGTCTAAAAAAAAGGCAAAAAATGCTCCAATTTACACACATTAATGGTGTATTTACCAATAATACTGACATGTTCTTCCAGGGTATGAATCTGCAGGTCCTGCAGTGTAACGAACACAACTGTCCTCAGCCTTAAAGCACATTACTCCAACTTCAATAAAAGTCTCCACACAGATGTTTCCTCTCTGCAGCAGCTGACAGCAGAGTAATGAGAGTTTTAGCTCTTTCAAAGAGGAGACATGCGCGAGAGGAAGAGAAAAGATAAGACAGTGAGACGTCTCAGAGACTTATTTTCTTCCTTTATCACCATTTTACTCCTTTATGAGCTTCGGCAACTCAAATGCATTTACCTGTCAAGGTGGCAAAGCCAACAGAGATTAAAAGAAGCCAATGAAGGTGGGGGGAGACGGGGTGGGACAGAAAGAGGAGAGGTATGAGGTGACAATAAGGAAGGAGAAATGGAAGGGAAAAGAAACGGGGGAAGTTTATCGTTTGGCAGTGAGTCGCTGGGAAAGTCAGCATTTGTGTGCAGGGCAGCATATCCTCTGCATGAAAATGTGTGGTTTTATTAAACGTGTGTTTATAAAAACATGCACGTGAAGTCAGTATGAACTCTATCCTACTGTATATTAATGTGAGTGTCTCATTGTATTAAACTGGAACATAAAACTTAAAGGTACTCATTGCAAACAATAAAATCAAACCAAACAAAAAGCTGAAACTTTATAAAATGGTTAGGTTTGAAAGT
>JAOXNZ010000177.1:5147241-5158446 GCA_028566095.1 Kryptolebias brasiliensis | reverse complement strand
GACATGTGGATGCAGTTAGAGAGGACATGGAGGTAGTTGGAGTGAGGACAGAGGACACAGAAGACAGAGTTAGATGGCGGAGGAAGACTCGCTGTGGCGACCCCTGAAAAGGGAACAGCTGAAAAAAGAAGAAGAAACTTCATGTAACAAAGTGAGGCTGCAGCTTTAGCATTTATGAGACATTTTTAATGTTTTTCAGATTCAAATCTTGTGAACAAACCCTGCTGTGGCCAAACGGTTTGAGTTCCCCTCAAACTGTGACACCAAAAGCAAGAAAACTGTGTTCAGTAAAATGTTTTCAAGAACACGTGATTGCTAAATTGTCAAAAAATAACTTTTTCAGCAGAGCTAAAAAAAAAGGATCTAAGTTTATGAATCCGTGACTTTATTTTTTACCTAATTTCAACTTTCTTTAAACAAAGCAGCTGTCACGATTTTTGAATGTTGCAAATTTAATGCTTCAGTTTGCAGAGGTTTAATTTTTCATTTTTAGGAAACTGAGACTAATTCACCAGGAGGAAGAACAATGAATAAAACTCTGGATTATTCATTTCATCAATTTACTGCTCTGCTGTTTTTACAGTGGGGAGGTGTGTGTGTGTGTGTGTGTGTGTTTGTCCAGCTTTCATGCACGAGAAAATTCAATTAGTGGATGATGTAGTTTCACAGAGCCTCCAGTTTGGTTTTGACGGCAGAGAGATGATGAGGTTTTATTCATGCAAACTCATTTCTTTCTCTCTTATATCACACACACATACACTCATACACACACATACACTCATACACACACACACACATATTTTGTTCCAGGACTTTTAAACCCTAAATTTCTCCTCTGTGACACTGCTTCACAAAATAAAAACAACAAGACAGAACAGAATTTGGGGTTTACACTAAATAATTTAGAGAATTTTATGAATTGTTGGCTTTTTAGACTAAAAAACATACTAAGCATAACAATTTTCTTTGCCTCATATAGGGTTACTGGAAATAACATAAAATCTTATATGTGAAAACTAACTTTTTATCACCTGCTGCCAAAGTGCATTACGTTTTTTTACAAAGTATAACATTCTGCAACTCTTTTAACATTCCCATTAGATGATTAAATACTCCTACAACATCTTTAAGAACAAATTTTAGTGATTTTTCCAAAATCTCATATTTAGCTGGTATGAAGAGTGACATTATTTTAGTGAATTGAGATGAATGCTTGAAGAAACAGCACAAACACCACATGAATCTTAATTATAAAGGTTTTGGACATTAGGATGGTTTCTGAGCAACATTTTCAGGTTATGAACAGGATTCTTTTTTAAATATTAAGTGTTTTTTCTGTCCCCAGATCTGTGGAAACAGCCTGCTTTTGTCTATTTATACTTATTTGTGTGTCCTTGAGTTTTACTTGTCCATAAGTGCACAGTATGTACTTCTATCCTCTCTGTCTGTGTGCGTTGTATGTTTTTGTGTATGTGTTGCTTCTTTTCCTCACTGTACACGTTGGGATATAAAAATATGTACGTACATACTTCTCAGGGTGTGATGGAGCAGCTCTGAATGACAACAACTCCCTGACTTTTCCTGCAGGCAGAAACAAAACCCACTGCAACATCAGAGATTGAACACACACACACGCATTGTATCGGCTTGTCTAAAAATGGCTGCGGGACTTTACGTGGACCTCCTGCTGCATCAGAGAACCTACACATGCTCTGTCTGACTGCACAGGAAACCCTGACGTGAGGAGAGGGCATCTATGACTTCTCTGTCTTCTCTCATCAGGGGCAGCTGTCAAACCTGGACAAGAAGAACATTTTAAAACTCAACACCACAGTCGCATTAATCAGGATGCAGTTGATCAGCTCGCATAAACAGCAGCAAATAATAAAGAGCCGTGGAGTTTAGGGAGAACGTTAATGTGACAGTCTGACTGTGTGGATTGATGCTCATACATACTGGATTTACTGTAAGGGGAGTTTATCTATTCCAAGGTGGTGATGGAGCGACAGAAACGGTGTAGAAGGGTGTCAGGCTGCTTTCAGCCCAACTTCAGCTCAACATGAAGCATACAACATTCATTCTTTCAGCTACACTTTAACTGAAAGCTCAAGCCTAAAGGCAGAGAAAAAAAACAACCTTTTATTTCTATGAACTGCTGAAACCTGAGCTAATTCCTCACAGATACAGGAAAAACATGAGTGTCTTTAACATCATAGAAGTTAATATGCAGTATTTTTTCTAAAGTAGAATTGCTTTTTATATCCAAAAACATGGTAACTCATTTGCTGTGTGTCTCCCATGTTCAGTTTTTATATCTGCATATATGCAGGTTCTATAAATAGAGACTGAAAATTATCTTTTTTTTCTTTTAACATTTGGCTACTTAGCTCCTAACATGCCACCTACTTGTCCCTCAAGTTAAAAAGCATAATGATGCACAGAAATGTGGTGTGTCTGCTCTCTGGATTAGTTCAGGCTCTGATTTGTCAGCAGCCTTTGTGCAAGTCACCACCAGAGCTTCATTCGTCTCCGTTGGGAAAAGTAGGATTTGTTGCCAGATGCTTCTGACAAACTGGAGTTTAAATGGAGCTAAGTGGCTTGGTGTTATTATAACCAGCGTATTTCTTTACTTTAAAACATGCATGTGATACATATTTCAATGTTAGGGCAAAGATTTCTGCCTTTTTTATTTGTCCAAGTTTCTTCTTCTTGTAATTTAAAGGTCAACAATGGTTCTTAATTCAGGTAAGAGGTGCAAGGATTTCAGCTGAGCAGTACTTCGTTTCTAAAAACAGGACTGTATAAAATCTTTAC
This sequence comes from Kryptolebias brasiliensis, assembly GCA_028566095.1. Classification (NCBI taxonomy): domain Eukaryota; kingdom Metazoa; phylum Chordata; class Actinopteri; order Cyprinodontiformes; family Rivulidae; genus Kryptolebias; species Kryptolebias brasiliensis. Next base: position 5,155,632 of record JAOXNZ010000177.1, on the reverse strand, counting down.
AATGAGGATTTCTTGTAAGGTAAAGTCAGCAAACACACAGGTTAAAAATCAAACCAGAAAGGAAGCATCATTAGAATTAGGAATTAAAGCAATTCCTAAATCAAACTTTTGTGCCGTCAGGTTTTCTCTGAAGTTGTACCTGTAGAAACATCCTTTCACTGAAGAATGAAGTTTTGAGTATAAATTAATTATTATAAGTATATATGGTACTTTGTACGCATGACTGCAGATAATTATTGCACCAGTAGCATCCACTCACTTATTAAAAAATAATTTTAAATGTGTGCACAGTACGGAGCTATATATCTGAAGTTTAGTGTGCATTCATTTTTAGTCTGTAATAAGAAAATGCATTAATATTCATCATTATTCCTTTATAGAAAAAATAATAGTTGAGAAAAATCTGGTCCAGTAGATACTGGATGGTATGAAAATTCTTTAGATTCTGAGTATAATGTTATATATTTTTAGCACTTTTTTAGGTCTGATGTAAACTATCTGACACAACAGATGGCTACAAAGATATAAAGGGTCAAAAGTGCCACAATCCATAGATACACAATGTAATGACTAAATAATTAGTTATACCTGTAATTAATCAACTAGAACTGAAAATAAGAGTATTCTGTTATGATCTAACAATGCTTACATAACTTTGTAATTTATTTGAAAGACTCAATGAATACACAAGTAGTTAAACAGAGATTTACTGTAAATAAATGTGACAATATTTCAGGGTTCCTGTGCTGAAAAGTGAATCATGGAATAATTTAAACTGTATAGATAATGGATTGATGCAGAGACAAGTCAACACACTCCAATTCATCATTTTTATGTTTGTTTGGATATGGTATGTATTTTCCATAAAAAAAATCTATACTTAGTTGTAGGACATTAAATCTATTTATCAACTGATGACAGAGCTCACATAGATTCTACATTCGGGTTAAAAAAAGATCAGTGTCAGCTACAGACATAGATTGTTGGTTTTTTTTTTAGGCCTAACACTTTTTTGTCCTTTACTATTCCACTTTCCTCTTAAGAAATTCAATGTCCATAATGCTGTCATGGTCTGCTTTGTGACTGAGAAGACAGTGGGTGAAAAAGCAGCTAAAGCCCAAAGAAAACAGTCTGAAGAAATATTGATCAAAACCACTTTAAAGATTACAAGATAGTGTGGCTCCTGGGAGCAAAGTATAAAAAATGAGGAATGATAAAAAAAATCTGCACAGTACTATGTGTAATAAAAGTAACATTCCTTGAAAGAAACCGTATCTCCCACTGTCTTGCATGCTAAAATTTTAAACAAAGATCTCAGACAATCTATTAGTAACAGGACTATGTGTTAGGAATGACTCTCAGCTACTACCACACCAAATTTCAGCTCAACATTTGCAAAATTGAACGAGTTAGAGACATTTTTGTTTGTTTACTGAGGTTGATTAGCTTGAACCTTATTGACCTTAAAAGTTATTCAGTTAAAGATGTATATTTCATTCACTGGTAATCAGTAAATTGTTTATGCAAGTAAAATAATAAATTGCAAAAGTATTTATTGGAATGGGACACTTTTTTAACACTCCATACTAAAAGTCAAGTTTGCTTTACTGACTGGGGTTGGTACTTTAACAGAATTCCTAACAGAATGGTTGCAGACCAGTCACCATCTAGAAGTCACGTTGGTCTTTTTGAAAATGGACCCCCCCAACGCACCCACACACACACACACACACACACACACAAGCAGAGTCATCTGTTAAACAGATTGTAGCTCAGCACCGCTCATCCATCTCCCTGCAGGGAGGGTGACTCTGTGTGTGTTTGGGGTGAAATGATGCTCCATCATCATCACTCTTCACATTACATAACAATTGTTATTGACCACCATTACTCTCATGATACCAACAAACATATTTGTGTGTGTATGTATGTGTGTGTGTGTGTGAAAATGACTCATGTTGTGGGGCCATTCATCAGTTTATGGTGAAACTGGGGGAATAAAAATGACAATTTCATCCTGCATGGAGGCACTATTTAAAGGCGAGGTAATGCACTGACCATTAAAATGGAAATCTGTTTATGTCTCCTCTTTATGTCAGTTAAGTGTCAAATACAGCGGCGGCACATTTTCTGAACGATTCAGTTTATTCCATATATTATCAGTGCTGTGTGCGCGGTTCTTTTCTTCACGGTTCAGCGCCGATGAAGCAGGTTTTACCTGACAGTTGTAGCTCATGACGTGGAGACAAAAAGACCAGCCTGTCAGGCTGTTTCACCTCCTCTCACTTTTTCTAACGATTTCCACAAAGATTATAACCATGGCAACAGTAAAAGCCAACAAAAGCAAAGACTGCTCTCTTAGTGTGATCCACAAAGTGATCCACAATGTTTCGCACACTTTCATAAACAGAAACATGGCTTCAGAAATTATTGTTTGTTTTCACGCATGTTTCAGGAAGAAGATCCTTAATTATTTTGTTTTCATGATAGAGGTCTAGACTGCAGACTCAGTGATCTGCAATCTGTGGTTCTGGGGCCACATGTGGCCCTTTGTAGCTTTGATAAAAAATAACATATTTATTGTATATTTAGAACCAAGAAAAGCAGTTCTCTTAACCAGTCCAAATTTACTTTGTTGTATTTTTCAAGATATTTTGTTTAGTTTGGAGTTGTGGACGCTACTCTGCTGTTTGATAATGCTGATGTGGAGCAGTGATGTCATGGTGAGATGGGTTTGATCAACAGTTTGGTAAATGTACTTGTTATAGTATCATGTACAGAAATTATATAAGGCAGTGATTCCCATCCCTGGTCCTCTAGGAACAGTATCCTGCATGTTTTCATTGTTTCCTGCTCTTCATCAGGTCTTTAAGTTCTGCAGAAGCCTGTAAATATCTCATTCATTCACATCAGGTGTGTCAAAGCAGAGAAACAATGAAAACATGCAGGAAAGTGGCCCCCCAGGACCAGGGTTGGGAACAGCTGATATAAGGCATTGCATCCAGATGAAGCACGACACCCTCTGATGGTTTTAAACTTGTGTCTAATTTGTGTATGTGTTGTTTATGCTATTTATATTCAATGCCAACTGAAAGTGAAAGAGTTTTCAGTATAACACTTAAAAAAAGAAAAGTTCTGGCACCAAATATGAATGTTTTTTTTTCCCCCAACACAGATCTGATTATATTTCTCTTATGTAAATAAATTGGATTCCATCCATGTTTTCCAAAAGCAAGCAATTTTATAATTTTCCCAGCTTCCTTAGCTCTGTGGGGGGCCGCGGCAGCTCTGTGGTCAGTCCCGTGGTCCTGTAAGTTTGAGCCCAGGTTGTGTCAGGAAGGGCATCTGGCATAAAACAATTGCCAAATCTCTAATGTGATTTCGCTCACTGAGGCGAACCTCGTTGAGTGGAGCAGCCAAAAGAAAAACAACAACTTACATAGCTCTGTGGGACTAAAGCAAATAGGAAGCTACAAAATCTTAAATGGTTTATTGTTCCAGTTCCTTGGCTATGTTGTTACTGTGGACTGGTGCAAGAAAACAAACCTCATAATAGACTTCAGGAGGGAACAGCACATGCATAACCCAACATGCATCAATAGTACAGACTGTACATATCAAAGTTCCTAGGAGTTCCTGTGGCTAATGACCTGTCCTGGTCACTGCACACCTCTCTGGTAATAAAGGCTCACCAGCGCCTACATTTCTTGCTAAAAAGGGTTCACTTGAATCAGCCTGTCCTCACCACCTTTGACAGGAGCACCATAGAGGAGGTTCTGACCAGCAGCGTCTCTCTGTGGTACGAGACCTTTAACACCTCTTACACAAAGGCCCTGAGGAGACAGGTAAGGACACAGAGATGATTATCAAGTCGCACTGGCTCTTCATACAGAACTTGGCCCAGAAAGGCAGACTGACCCAAGCGACCAGCAAACTCTTCTCACTCCTGCTGTCGTGAAAAAGGTACAGAAGCCTGCAGAGCAGCACAGTCAGGTTCAGTAACCTGTGGCAGTTTTAGGAGGTTGCATGGAGTCGCAGCTGCCACTAGAAAAAAAATATCTTGCCACCCCAGTTGACACGACTATTTGTAGGCTAGTTAATATATTTTTGTACATTTTGCACAATATCAGTCAAGGACATCTGCATAAAACTTCAACCTCTATCTTTCCACTGATTTAGAATTCACACACACCCCTCTTGAATTTCAAAATGGTTTTACCTGCCAACCAGTCCTGGTAATTTAACCAGCAGAGACGGTTTCAAAACCCCTCAGCCATCAAAGCGAGTGTAAATCTCAGCCATCAACGTTTGGAATCAACTCTGTTTATTTGTTAGAAAAATATCTCATGAAACAGTGGATGGATTTTAATGAAACTTTCAGAAAGTAATCATTAGGTTGGCAATTTTACACACATTGAGCTAAAATTTGGCCTGGTGATGGCTGACAGTCATTCACAGCACATACTCTAACTGCTAACAGATCAGGTGAGGTATTGCAATATTGCTTCAGACTGAACATAATCTTATTTTCAAGGTTTGACCAAAACAGTCATTTCTCAATGTAAAATGATGGGGAAGACTTGGCCTGGCAGTGTGGAGGTTGTCTTCCAATCAGAGGATCGAGGCTTTGATCTGCAGTGTGCTGAAGTGTCCTTGGGCAAGACATAGAAACCCCACCTGCCTGTGATATGCTTATTGGTGGATGAGTGTGATATAAAAGTGCTCTCTTACGAGTGAAATATGTGCGAATGAGGGAATGAGAAACTCTGTAAAGCACTTTGCAGGACCTGGACAGGTAAAAAAGGTGCTACAATATAAAAGTATAAACCATTTACCATTTAATGATGATGAAGTCTGGATCTTTGGTGGTGAAGGAAAAGCTGCGACTCGTCAGGGGCTAAACTAAAGCTTGTTGGTGTGACAAGAACAAACCTCCTGGATAGAAACATCCTGCAGGATGTTGTGTTCAGGATGTGGCTCTTGTGTTTCTCTTTGAGCTTGGTGTGTCGATGACTTTTTCTGCCAGTTAGAAATTAGGCAACGCAGATAAACTCTTCAGTTGGCTTTACTAAAGAGGGTCAGACTGAAAGCTGTTATTTTAGGAAGGGGGGGGGGGTATTCTGACAAACACTCCAGGTTAAAAGTGCAACAGAAACAGAGCTGTGTGTGAGTTTGGTGCACTTTATCATGTTAATAAAGTGTGAACAAACACTGCATTAATCTGTGTTCTGACAGCGAATTTATCGATTTCCGCTGCGGCTTAATGTCAGAAGAACAGCAGCCCAACCGATGCATGTGCTTCCTAACTAGGAAAAGTGATTGTTGCCACGGTGATGCCTGACAGCTCGTCAATAAGTCATCCCAGCAGGTAGACCGGACGACGATGAGCAAGAGACGATCGCTGCCCACAGGAAACAGGAAATCCGGCAGAGCTGGACTCCAGGCTGAACATGAAGACGTTTTTCTGCTTTTGGCTTTTCAATTCGAAAGTCATTTTAGCAGCCAGTGAAGAAGAAATGGCAGCTGCTGGGAGGTCCAGCTGTGTTTCAGACACGGGAAGCTGATTGTTGTGCAAATAGTGACCAAAGCATGAAAAAAATCCAGAAAAAAAGTCAGGACAGACATGACTGCAGTCTGGACTTCATTTTCAAAATCAGGTTTGGAAAATGAATGAATAAATAAATGTGAAACAAACCTGATCTTTTAATCCACTGCATCAGAGTGGATTTGTGTGTTTTGTCGTCCTTTTTTCACAGTCATAAATATGTTTATTTAAATTTTGTAGACAGCTGCGTTGGAGCACGATGCATAAAGGTGGTTCCTAACACTAACTGAGACTTGACGCTTCTGATCTTAATCTTTTTGTTTCGCCGTATTTTTTGTTGTTGCCATGAAGATATTTGGAGTGTGAAAGTGACAGCGGGGAGTTTAATGTCTCTGCTCTCAGTTTCTAATGACTGTGTCTGATTTTAGCTGATGCTTTTCAACTTGTTTTCTGTCTCTCCACACTCCACCTCGCTTTATTTCACTGCTGTAATTACTTTCTCTGTGTCTCATCTCACTGTTGATAAAATCTATTTATCTGATGACAGGAAGTGTTTTACTGTCACAGCCTCATCTCAACCCTTCGTCTGACCATTTCTTTTTTCATCTTATTCTTGCTTTTGCACTTTTTCTTCTATATCAGGTTCTGATTCTCTGACGTCAACAACGAGCCGCGACAGAAGGCTCCCACTGCTGCGTCTGCTCATATCATTAGCCTCTGGGAGAAAACTAAAATTTCCCCAAGTGCCAGTTTCTAAACAAAATTTACATGAGAGCAAAAGGACTTGACAGTTCTTTGAACGACCTCAGTTTGGAGAAATAAAGTTAATTTCTGGTTTATACTTTATACCAAAGTATAAATCTGCTAACTTCAGTCTCTTCAGTTTCATAGTGGTTCATAAAAACACACTTTTTACTTTTATTGTTGTCAGTTTTGCATTGCATGTTTTTTTTAATGATTGTTTTGATTATTTGCAAGTGCAAATAGTGGCAGCTAGCTGTAGCTGTAGCACTGAGGCATTTGTAGTAATAGTTCTGCCAGAATAAGTCTGCATTTCAAAATTGAAGGTTTTGTAAATGTTTATGAAATAAAATTAGCATAAACAGCTGGGATTTTTTTAAGATCTGAGCTGTTTTAAGATGGCAGCAGTCACCTTTGGTCTAATTCAATTTAAGCAGCACAGCCTTTCTAGCATTTACAGAAATCCACAAATCTGACCTGCACTTTCTGTCTGCTTCTCTTTAGAGAAGTGCAGGCCTGAACAAACAATATGATGAGTGAAGAAAACCAGCATGGCTGCCGCTAAATAAGTAATTTAAACATAGGCGCCATCTCCCCCGACCACTTAATTAATGATCACTGGCCTACATGTACAGTATGACTTCATTAAGCATTACTTCAATGAATAACATCATTAAAGTACTTCAAGATTACTTCACTAAGCCAGTCGAGGTGATCTTTGACAGTGATCATTGATTCAACTCGTTGAATTGGCTGAAACGTATAACGTGTCAGCAGGATCTGACAGAACTAACGATGCATTACACACCCAAAAGACAGGAGAGACAGACGTTATTCGACACTCCTCACGTTCCAGACGGTCGATTTTCAGCTAGATGTTCTAAGATATAAAACATCTTGTCACCTCCTGTGGCTCTGTTCCCTTATATTCTCATTTCTGTCCCTTTCTCATTATATTTTTGGGTTGGTTTTATCTCTAAGAGAAAGTCCAAAGCCTTTTTGTTGCTATTAGTAGATAGTAGAAGGCTATAATTGTTTGAGGCTCTGATCTATTCCTGTCTCTGAGTGGTCAGGTGGCACGTCTTTATAGTTTCAGATGATTTTGTACGTCTTTGTAATCATTGCTGTAATTTTTGCATCTTCATGGATGCTCAGAGTCAATATGGGGCTGGTTCTGTCCTTTGAATTTTGTCTCTTTTAATTATTTGTTGTCTGTCTGTTATTTGAAACATTTTCCACGTGATTCCGGAGATTTTGTGCATCTTGGTTAATTTTTCATTTTTTATTTATTATTTTGTGATAATTATCTGTTTTTGAGGACATTCTGCTCCTCTGACTTCATGCCTCTGCATCCATTTTGTTTCTCTTTAGCTGAACGTTTTAAGAGAGGCTGTCAAGTTAATGCGATAATGTGTTAACGCAATCCCCCTTAAACACATTTAAAAATTTTGTGTCATTATTGCAGGCGAATGCATAATTAGTCTCCAGCAGACTTTGTTCATGAAACAGAGTGCTGTTTGACAAAATGCAGAAGGGAGAAACAACTATATTCTTCGAATCAGTGAGTTCAGTCTTGATTAAATCCAACTGAAGACTTCACATAAAAGCTAATCAGAAAAACAAGCAGCATCAGCATTAGTATTTGTATTAAACAGATTACTGCAGTCATTATCCCCTTTATGTAAGCTTTATTTTTTACCTTATGACAGGGGACACCAACACAATCTGGTGAATTCTTCTGAAAACACTCTGCAGGGGCCGGTTTCTGATGTAGAAAATAAATACTAGAAAATTACTAATATTAATAATGTTTGTGAATCCTGACAACTATCCAGCTTGATGTTAAAAGGTTAGTATTTGATGGAAACATTAATTTCTCCTGTTAATCAAACGTTTGTATTTTAGCGTTGGGATTTATACACAGCATTTGCTGTTAATCAGAACAAGTGAGTTATTTTATTTGATGCACAGAAGCTGAATACAAGTGAGCCATTTTTTATAGACTTTTGAAAGCTGCATTTCATTAAAATTGACCGAACTAGAGGTTTGGTCAATTAGAGGATCCTTTTATTTTTGTGTTAACCTAAATAATTTTCCTTGTTTTT
>JAOXNZ010000177.1:5073538-5091286 GCA_028566095.1 Kryptolebias brasiliensis | reverse complement strand
AAAAAATAAATAGAAATTCTGAAATAGAAGATTTCATTTTCTCCTGTAACCTTCTCACTGCTCCCCCTCCTTATGATGGTGGTCCAGCAAAAGAATATAACTTTTTGTGTGAAGAAAGTTACATGATATATTCAAATTTTTTATCCAAAAGTATGTTCAGATTTAGGAAGCGAGCAGATTAAGTATTTTTTTTACTTTTTATCATACTTTCTTGATTTTCTCAGTTGCCTTGTCCTCACATCATCACCTGCCTGGAATCCTCAGTCAACTCACCTGTTTGCACTCACAATCACAATCGTTCCTGAATTTAAAATCTTCTTGTTTAGTCTGTAATAATTAGTAAACATACAACTGGACTCTGTGATCATTGTAATAAAAAAACCTTCCTTTGTGATATATTTCTATTTGGATAGAAAACATTCCTCTCTAATTCTGCATTTGGATCTTTTCATCCCCACTTATGACAATTATGAAATATAGACATTAATTTCTTTTTAACAAAATGTTATTTTGTTTTCGACACTTCTTGTATACAAACGACCAAATATAAGGTTCACATAATCAACTTTGTGGTATGATTAAAAATACAAAAACTGTGGTCTGTCCTTATCATAACACAGTCTTTGCCAGCAGAAACAGATTTGTGTGCATGTGTGTTTGAACATCTTGCCAATGGCTGCATGAAGCATCAGTTTGTGTTTGATGCTGATGCTGCGACTATAAACTTGCTTCTTTGCCTGTTTTTAGGATCAAAAAGAAAAAGCTGTTTGAAAACTGTCTCAAAATGATCAGAGGCTGCTGCTCTTCAGACAAACTGGGAGAAAAGAGGTAGATCTAGGTACTGAGATGAAACACTCCACTGAAACTTTTATTTTTTAAGACAACAAAAGCTGTTCAGACAACCCTGTTTGGTGGTCGTTTTGGTTTAAAGCCGATCATTGTCAGCACACTGCAGAGAAGCTTCAAGTCGCTTCCAATAAGTTTGACATGCAAATCTCCAGACCTGAAGGTTGGAATGGAACTCAGACTGTTGTAATCACAGGTCTGTGTGCTAGTTTTTCAGGCTAATTAATAATGACAATTTACAACCCCAATTCCAAAAACGTTGGGACATTGCAATTTAAAACTGAGTGATTAATAGATTAACAGATTAATATCCAATGGGAAACCAAAGAATTATAAATTGCAGATGGTTAAACCAGTTTTGTCTTTTTTGCTGTTTATAGTACAGGCTTAAACCATACAAGTATCAGGGGTTTGTTTCTGTCAAGTGGACTCTCAAATTTGTGGGAATAGTTTTTTTTCCATAAGAGCAGAAAACTTGTCACCGAAAGGACAAATAGTTAGGATGCATATATAACCCACATACATATAAATATGTGCACTCCTCGCTGTGAGTGATAGCTACTTCTTTCTGTGTGTGTATATACAATAGAAAAGTTATTAAAATCAGTCAACCAAATGATCTTCCACCTACATTCTCCACTGCAGGCAACAACAACAACACGCAGGGAGAATGAATGTGTCTCACTGGTTTTGTCACGCAGCCTCTGGATGGAAAAGGGAAATGTAGATTAGGACAGAAAATCACAGAGTGGATTGATGAACAGATAAGGGCGGGGGTGTTTCAGATGCAAAGGAAAATAAATTATAAAATCAGAATAATAGAAACATTTTTGTGTTCTCTGCATTATAAGTTCATTATGTTGTTTTCCAACCACTGCAGAAAAATTATGATAAGTAAGTCAATTTAATATATTTCATATAGAACAGGTAGACTTCCAATACGCTTGGGTTTGACAATAAGAGGTTGGATATTACATGTCTATGTGGAACCGACTTGGTAAATATTGGATGGATGGATGATTGTGGAGCCTTTAAATTGCATAATTTTCTCATTTCTGAGTCTTTATTAGGAACCTGATAGTTTGGGCTGTGGATTTATGTAGCCAAAACATATACTGCTTTAAAACGGAACTGATTTTAAAAATCTACTTGGATCTTTTAGAATCTCTTTGACCATAAAAACCTTCTTCAACCTTCACAGTCTGCCCGTATGAGCTACATGTCTCCAGCAGCCTAAAGGCCATGCTGCATCCTCATCCATACTAATGCAGGCCTTTCTTACATGACTCGAGGTACAGAACTGTAGATTTTTGGTTCTTCCTCTGAAGACAGATTGCTTCCTGCGCATCATGCTGCTGACCTTTCTGTGATGTATGGGGTCATTGAATTTGCTGCTCTGTTGTCTCCCAGATTTATGAGGCCATAAGCTCTAAACCATCCACAACCTATTCAAGAAACTGAAATCCGCCGCTTTTTGGGAGTTGAACAACAAGTTAATTTTGATGCCTAATGAGAGCAAAAGTAGAACAAAGTCATAAGGATTTAAATTTGAATGAAACTCACAGAAAGTAAATATTGAATATACATTTAACATGAATTAACATTTGGAGTCAACCTGATTCAAGATGGCTGCCACAGCCAAATGGCCTTAGAAAACACAAAAACTGGCTATAATTCAGTCTATTTAAAAGTACTGTGCTAAAATGTGGTGTAGTTGTTGCTGAGAATCATTTTCAACACATACTCCATTTGGGCAAGATCTTTGCTTAAACTTCAGCATTAACTGTTGGTATCAACACTGTTTGTCTGTTAGCAAAATATATCCCGAACCACTGGATGGATTTATTGAAACTTTCAAAACCTAACCATTCAATGTACATTTACAACTGATTAGAGTCAATTCGATTTAAGATGGCCACCACAACTAATCAATATTAACCAACACAAAAATGGCTATAACTCAGTCAGTTTTACAGTTATATAACTAAATTTGGAGTTGCAGTAGCTGAGAGTCATTCGATGATCTTAGGCTACAACTCTGGTATGAAAGGTGGCAGGCTCTATGCAAAGGAATGCTAGGCCTTTAATTTAAACAAGTCACATGTTGAAACATCAATAATTTTTTCATTATTATGTATAATGCTGTGATCCATCAGCGTCCTCAATCCAGATTCCTGCAGCTTCATCAGAGGTGAAGATTAACGGCTTTTGGTTCCTCTCTGCACACCTGAGCCTCATTCTTCAGATTTAGCGAGCAGCAGCAGCTAATCACCAATCCTTTATGAAAGCCAGGATGGAAGCGTGGAGGTGTGCTCAGGAATTTGAATGGTGCTGATTATTTCTTGAAGAAAATGATTTTTGAGAATCCTCTTGCTGCATGTCCTCACCTGAACAAGAAGGAAGGAGACACTTTCTTCTGTTCTTTAAAAAGACAAGACTGTCAAAAGATGAGGTCTGACTTTGAAGGCAAGCAGCAGATTTCACACAATCAGGTGGAATAATACTTCATCCTGAATGGAATCATTTTCCTTTCTTTTTTTGGTTAATGTGAGCCATTTTCAGATATTTTTAGAGTGTTTTGTGTGCTCAAATATTTTTTTTGCACAGTAAATGGAAAATTGTTGAAAGTGTGTGACAGCAGTCGACACAGCAACACCTTATTCGGTTTTTAGGGTCCTGAAAACAGGGAGTCTGAGCCTTCTGCTGCTGAATAATCCAATAAAACCCAGCAGGCAGCGGCACAAAGAGGCTAAGCGGAGAAAAGAAGGATCAGTGAGAAAGGTGGAGAGCAGGAAGTCCTCAGGAAAAGCAAACAGACCTTTTTATTGATCCCATGCAGGCGATCACTGAACCATGAGGCTCAAAGACTCGTTAAACTCTCACTAAATTAACAGAAATATAAAATGAAATGGACACTACTGTTTAAACTTACAAGTAGAACAAGGACAGAGTCACTTCATGTTAGTTTTGTAAAGAAAATATTTAGTTCACAAAAGAAGACATAAAAATAGTACATGACAAAAAAACACAAGCAGATTTATTAGATGTAGTTTAAAGTGCAATCATTTCTCCTGTTTTCTGCAACAACATGTACAAAACATTTTTTGTAGCTGAAACTTTTCATAGCTGGTTTAAAATAAACCAAAATAATTTGCAACAAATCCCAAGAGACCAGTCTGTGTATGGAACTGTGAATGTTAAGGTGCATGGGAAAGAGATGTAAAGACCCACAAGGGTTGTTGAATTTTATTACCTGGAGCTTAACTCATTATTAAGAGGTTGGGTGACCACCGGAAAATCTCCTCTGCCTTGTATAAGACTGAGCAGACAATGTGGACTTTTACCTGGAATCCTGTCTTTAAGCTGTTCAGTGAGACTCTGGGGTTCTTGGTTCCACATAGACATGTAACAGAACATTTAATCAGGCTCCATTTCTAAAACAGAGCATGTTTTGTTCAGAACAACAGGTAAAGCAGGTAAACACAGCTTTCTGATGAAACAAGCTCCAATCTTCAACAGCATCTTGTGTTTACAGGCGTCCACTTTAAACTACAGGAAACAGACACAATAAATGACTTCCCAAATGTCAGCATCTTTTCTGTGTATTTGCTTCCCACTGCGTGGCTGCCTTTTTTCTCTTCCTCCTCCTCCTCCTCATCCTCTCTCTGGGAGGTTCAAACCCTCCCGAAGCTTCTCTGCTCATCTCGTCCTCCCCGTCGCTTCCTGTCCTTGACTTTGAACTTGAAATTGCTGGCTGTCTGCAGAGAAGAAAAGGGGCGGGGGTCATGATGTGAAGGATGAAGGCGAGTGGAGAGGAATTTAAAAGACAAAAGAATAATACAACAAGAGGAAGAAAGTTATAAGGAGTTTTAAGAAAAAGATTTTTGAAAGCATGAAAGCCAAAAGTGCTTGCATAAAAACAGTTCTGAAAAGATACAATTAAGATGTGTGAAGCCCAAATTAAAACTCAAATCTTTCAACATGTAGTCCTGAGAAGAGAAGACTTTTTTTTTATATAACTGTAATTATTCTAACAGGTCATTAAAATGTCTTCATAGCAATAGAGGGCAGCATTAAGTTAGTGGAAGAACAGTAAAATGTAAACATGTTCATCATCTAAAAAAATAATAAGCTCTTCATTATCAGGGCAGCTGTTAGAAACTGACAAAAAGACCAAGAATGGATGAAAAATGGAGCTTTACGAAATAACGGGGAAATGGCTAGAATATGAAAAAATAAAAACAGATAATTACAGATTTATTTTCCAGAATTGATACCTGAACAAAAAATATCTGTAAAAAGAAAGTGCGGAGGAGAGAAGAATATAAAAATGTACGTAGTACTGTACAAAAAAACCTTCTGTTTATAAACTGTTTTATATTCAGTCAAATACCAAAATCAGAACAAAACAATAAAAATGCTCATCAGACAAAACATATCTAACTGGCTTCAAATCACAAGACCAGTGATCAACTCTGCTGCTATAAACACTCAAAGTATCATCTAAACAAACAAAATCAACTTGTGATTTTTTTCATTTGAAAAATAGTTTGTACTGTTTGTTACTTTTTTTGCCTCCAGGTACGCTCCACTCTCAGCAGCTTTTGGGAATATTCCAGGAAAAAAGATGTCAAACAGAAGAACAAAAACACACATATTCTTATAACTTATTTAATAAGTGCACATGGACTCTATTGGCAACAGTTTCTTTGATTATGAGCTGTACAAGTTTTTCTAAGCAAACACTGATCTTGTTTCGGCAGCACAGTTAATCAGTAACAGTGAGGAGAAAAAAATAACAAACTCAGATTCAGTTTTATAACATCTTTTATTTCTCTGGATGCCCTCCAGTTTTTTGATGTCGGAGCTGAACTTGGATCAGCTGGAAGTCTCTTGAGGTCAACACGCTGTCGTTTTCAGAACACAGTAATTGGCTGAAACTCTGCAGATCATTAATTAGTGCTGGAGTCCTTCATGGAGCCACACTGGGCCCTCGACGCTTTGAGGAGCTGCTTTCACTCTTTTCTTTCATCTCAGTCGACCCTCTTCTGTTTCTGACTGTTTATTGGTCAAATGCTACAGACTGAAGTGGCTGCTTCTCTTGTTTTCTCCATCTTTTGTTTTGTTTCTTTTAAGCTCAATCTGTGATCTTCTTTATTTTGTGATCTGTGTTTGATCATCACCTCCAAGTGTGAATTTTCTTTTCCTCAGCTAACCAGGTTAAAACTGTGAAGAAAACAGAGTGAACAACATAAAAAAAACAAAACAAAACAAAAAAAAACCCCACACAAGAACCAGTTGAAATGAATGTTGCTTTAAATAAGAAATTGAACAGTAGATTCAACAACACATTATTCAAGTGTTACTCATTGCATAAGATCTTTGTTTAAAACGTAAGCATTAACTGTTAGAGTCAACTGCATTTGTCTGTTAGCAAAATATCTCATGAACCACTGAATCGATAAATAAAACTTCAGATAAACCTCTACAACTGAATCAGTTTTGGAGTGAATCCAATTTAGGATGGTCACCACAGCTAATCAACATTAGCCAACACACACACAAAAAGTATAACAGATATTGGGCTAAAATTGGATGTAGTAGCTGAGAGTTACACACAACTCCTACTCTGAGCACAACATCTTCTGATATTACATGAGATTGTGCATAATATTGTTTTCAAGGTAATTTCTTACCATAAGATGATGTCAGTATAAAACTCAGGCATAAATGTTTGTGAGCGATATGCATTCATTCAAGGAATGCTATTCCTTTAATTAGGGAATATCTTTTTCTTTTCTTTTTTTTCAAAATTGCTCCAAAGCAGAAAAAATGCATCGAGTCTGTCTGTAGGCAGTACCTTTATAAACCATCAGGAGTTTGTTCAGTCTTGTAGTCCTGCAGCACTACTGTCTTGTCTTTTATTTCCCAAACTGTCCATAAAAGTTAGCCTAGTTGTCAAAATATTTATCATAAAGTAGGCTGTTATAGATTTTCAACGTCCATAAATAAGGCAAAGATATATACATTATACATTCATAATGATACAAAATGTGTAAATTGAACTAAAAGTTGTCTTAAAATAAAACTAGGAGGTTTAAGAGATGTCAATCTGCAGCAGCAGGTCTGTTGAAAAGAAAAGACAAAAATAAGTGGTTGTAAAACAAAAAAAAAAAAACGTCTTTCTGGGTCTCAGTTAAACTGTGAACACTGCTAAGAGTTCCCAGATAGAAGTCCTTCAGCTTGTTAGTTTGCTGCCTCGATTGTCTCTCTAGGCTTTTCCTCAAACTGCCTGGAAGCAGATTATAGCTACTGTAAAGAGTGTGTGTGTGGGTGTGTGTGTGTTTGAATTAACTTATTGTGTTGAATAAAGTCTAATAATACAGCGTGTTCCTCTGCTGATCCCTGCAGGATGTTTAATTCTCCTCTCATAGCAGACTTTCCCCACAGAGTACGCCATGAGCTAATCTACAGGAAAAGAAGGAAAGTGTTGACAGAAATGCAGCTCTGAACTCTACCAGGGATGAAGTTTAAAAGTGGGATTTTGTTCTGCCTGTCCAAGTGATGGTTAAAGGCTGTAAGGGAGCACCAGGTTGACTTTAAGGGTATAAACCATAAAATATTTCAATGTTTTTTTTAGTTTTTGCTGATGTTAACAAGCAGGGACTGACACAGGAAGAAAATGGCAGTAGCTCCAAAGGAATAAAAAGAGGTCTTGGTCTTCCTTTAGCTCTTCTGTCCCATGGTCAGGGCCCCTCAGGCAGCCCCTTGTTGACATAAGAACTTCAGGTCTGTTAGTTCCCAGGAAATAAACGTACACACGCACAGATTTACAGCAGCTGTTGATGCATTCTTGTTCCTCTGAGGGTCACCTTTAAGTAAGAACATTAAAAAATACTTTCTTTGTAAAAGGAAATACAACATTTGGCATGAGTGGGGTCAGTTTTGACATTTTGGCTCCAGCTACCAGTTGCCTCAAATAAGAAACAATTCGAATAGCATTTTGTAATAAATTAGGTTAATTGGCAACAGGTCTGTAGAAGGATTGGAAATAAACAGAGCCTCTCAGAAGTAAAGACGGGAAGAGGTTCACCAGCTCATTTAAAATAGACTGAGGCAAAAAGGAAAACTGTTATGTGGTCAGAAAAATCAAAATTTGAAATTCTTTTTGTATATTACAAACACCACAACCTCCAAAGCCTGCCTCTCTGATGGTTATAGAAGTGAATTAGTGCCCATGGAAAGACACTATCAATGCAGAAAAGTATGTACAAGTTTAAGAACCAATATAAGCTCCCATCTAGCAAAAAATCCAGCAAAGAAGACCCAGGACTGTTGAACGGCTAGAATCCAATATCGGACAAGAATGGGGGAACATTCCCCTTCAAAAACCCAAGCAGCTGGTCTCCTCAGTGGTCCTCCTCATTGCACTCTGTTTACATTTAGTAAACTCATTTTACACAGTTGCCACAACTTCTAAAATATAGGTTATAAAGTTGAAGGAATATATTTAGGAAATGAAAACATTTTGTGCTCAGCTACAGCCACATTTTACTATCTCCTGGTTTAGATGTCTTCATGAGGGTCCATGATCTCTGTGTTATCGGCTTAAAGAAACATCAGGTCTAAATTTGTCTTTTTTTTTCCAACTTGTCAAACTCTCCAACAGTTAAATTTCTCCTCTGAGAGAAAAACATACAAAGACAAAAGAGGTCATGGCCAGCTGCCAGTGCTTACAGCGACTTTCCTAAGAAGCACAAACATAAAGATTTCCAGCAGCTGGGATCAGTAGGATTTGTCAGAAACAGAGGTCAGAAGTGAGGACCCAAAGAATGACAAATGCTGACTGAAACTTAAGCAACAAAAGAAGTCATTTGAAGCACAGATATAACAATTATTGTGACTAAATTAATACAAGAAGAGAAAATGCTAATGGATAAATACTTGTAATTTGTTTTATTTGATAAACATAATGTTTAAACAGTTTCTTTTGTATTAATAGGTTCTGTCAAGTGGTTTGGCCTGCTGATAAAGATCTGCAGAATTACTACCATCAAAACCTAATTTTTTTAAAGATATAAAGGTCTCACTGGTTGAACTGGATGAAGTTTTCCAGATTGTAAGATGGAAAGGTCATTTGTAAACTAAAGGTCTAATGGTGACTGTTGAACAGAGGGAGAGTCGGAGAGCAGGTGAGCTCTGCAGGTTGGAGGTGGGTAGAACAGGTTGAGATCAGTGGACAGAGAGAAACCCAGAGGCTCAGCAGATTGGATTGTAACTGTGGTGGAAAATTAGCAGGCAGGTGGGAGCCTGCTGAGCGTTGAGCATATTGGCTGGTGATGAGGTGGAGGGTGAGGTTGGAGACTTCCATGTAGACAACTGAGACCCGAGCACATGGGGGGAGGGATCTGTTGTACAGAAAATGTTAGTGTTTCGAGAACAGCATAAACATTCCTTCATGGATGATGGAGCAACGTGAAATAAAATGGTTGGATATCTGAGATCCACATTCTGCAGGAGCTGATGAGGTAAAGAACAGGTGTTCAGCCTCCAGCTGTACAGGAGCAGGAGGGGGCAGCCATGTTGGTGGACACACACGAACACACAAATGCAGGAATGTAAGAGGAGGAGAAACAGAATCAGAGCCAATTTAGCAACATGAATGAGAATGCCTTCCTGATATGACTTAGAAGAGGTTCTCAGTTTTTGATTGTTTTCCACTTTTTGTTCTTCATTCTGGTAAAATTTGATTTACAAATGACTGCACTTTGATTTCATTTCCCCAGTGCTTTTATTTTTACATCAGACATATAATGTTTTATGTAAAATTTAGTTTCCTGACAAAATTGAATGTAATGTGTTTGTCATTTGCCACAGGACATTTTTATTTAACAAAACAGTTTAAGAATATGATGTCTTTCATGTGGAATCTTGCAGACGCAACATTTATATGTAGCATACATTACTGTGTACAATTATCTAAATGTATAAATATGTTTTTTCAGAGTCGGTAAGGTGAAAAACATGATAACCCTGATTTTTCCATCTACATAAGGAGCGTATCCTTTGCCACTAACTCAGCCATGTCAGGAGCCTGAATGAATGAATCAAACATTGGTTCTAAAGCGGCACTTTTGTGTTTCTTTTTTCACATTTGGAAGAGACCATGAGGAGATGTAATTCAACTGAATCTGCAACTCTGAAAAAATGCTATTGTCCTACACGCCACTTCTTTTATTAAATATTTTGACATGAAGTGTATATAAATAAAATACAGTTCAATATGATTTGTAAAAAAAAAAAACTGATGAAAACATGATGCACATAGTTGGGATACAAACAAAAGGAGGTTAGAAAATGAAAAAACAAATGAATGTAGTCACAGAAAGGTGGTAACAACTTTATTTTATAGTCTAGTTTAAGATATGGATTAGTGCAGTGGAGTTTTAGTGACTTTACTTGCTGAAATTTTTGTTTTTTAATTTTGTTTTTAACAAAATGATCAGCAGAAACAAATAAACTCTGACTAAAACTAAACTCCTGCAGCTAGAATTTCTGAAGGAAAACATTGTTGTTTATTTCCCATAAAGGGTCAGTGTTGGTATGCTTATGTCCCAGTACACAATAGAGATGGACAAAAGTTTCTACAGGCCAAAAAAAAAGTGTTTTTCCACCACAGCCAGAAAACATCCTGTGTCTAATAACCTTTTATTTTCAGTTTGACAATGAAAGATTTCAAGACCATGTGACTGAGCAGCTTAAATCTGTCAGGGTTTGTTTTGTTGAACACAAATATCTTTACTCTATAAACTCTCATGGTATTTCAGGTCTGGACTCCCTCTAACTTCCCAAAAGTAAACTGACTTAGAATAAATTACCTGAACTAAAGGGCAGGAAATAGGCGAAGCTGATTTCTTATGTTTATCTGCCAGAAAGAATTTAAAGTCTGTGATAAAGGAGAATAAGAATCATTTCTATTAGTGAAACGACACAAAAAACACAATCAGACTTGAATGTCTGGATCAAAATGATCTTCAAAAGCCTGATTGAAAACATGATGTTTTCACAAACCTGTTGCCCTTTTTAGTACTATTTTCAGTGATCAGTGATTCACCTATATTTCTAACGGAACAGGAAACATGACCTCTGTCACCCACTGCTTGAACTCTCTGCTGGCTGACATCAAGGCCCAGGATGTTGACCCTTCTGGGGTTGGGACTGGTGGTCCTGGCTCACCTCTGAAGGTTAAAAACGCCCCTTTTAGTCTTTCTTGTCATCCTGTTTTCCTGCACCTGCTGTGTCATTACAGTCATCAAAAGGTGTGTTTCCTCCACGGTAAACACCACATTTCTCCAATACCACCTTCTGCTTGTGTCTGACCTTAGGTCCTTTAAAACCACAATTCTTCTTCCCTCTTATTACTCTGACAGTGATAAATCTGCAGACGTCATACTGACATAAATAGATTCTATATATATTATATATGCTGTATCTTTAGCCTAATGTTTTCTCCTTTCCTCCAGCTGCCTCCCCATTTCATTAGAGTGATGTATGATTTTCAATACACTTTATTTACAAATGCTCCCTGATGAAGATTACGACTCTCTTTTTCTTTAATACAACTTAGCATTTCAGTCTGTGTGTTTAATCTACATGTTTGTGATCATGTATGATCAGAAGAGAGGAATGTGGATACAAAATTATATCAGGTTATGACTGAATGCAAAAGAACATTTTGTATTGTGAATTAATAGGGAATTTTGACTACCTGTGAAATGAAAGGAGATTTCATTTTAACTACCATATCATACATTCTTTATATTTTGACTGAACTAGGGAACTGCGCAAGCATGGGTCATAAAACCCCTCTTCAGCTGATTGGTTCTGAGGTTCATGCACGCTCAGATCGCTAAGTCTGAATACGGATGAATCACGAGCGCCCATGTAGATACTGTATAAAACCCTGTTTTTTAATTTCACTTGCATCAGAACTTCTCCAGACTTTTTGTTAAACTGTGACCTGCTATAACATTAAATAGACCACCAGAAAAGACAACGCTCTTTGATTAAGTTGTTGAGTCAACAATTAAAAAAAAAAAAAAAAATCCATCACAACACCCAGAGAACAGATCTACATTTAATATCTTGTCCTTTAATGCTGGCAACTGACAGACTGGCTGCACCTCCTGAATCCTGACACCAAAAGTCTGCAGAGGAACAACTTCTTCCAACATGAGCCTCACAGTGGGATCTGAGAAAGGTGCAGAAGAATTACAGGACTTATAAACATGTACACAACTTTTCCACATTCTTTTATTAACATACATCTTCATATTTATTTCAGTTTTCTGTTTTGTTTATAAATGTAACCATTACAAGTACTTTGATAATCTTTGGAAACTAAACTAATGTGATAGAAAACCATCCTAACTAAACAAATAGCATTTCTGTGAAAGTACAGTGTGAATGCTGACTGTTGAATGACTGCTAAAATTAGCTGAAGAAAGAATTTCCTGAATTGATAAAGTTAAAAAAAGCAGAACATAGGCTAAAATCAGCAAACAATAGCTAAAGCTAAAATTAGCAAGACAGTAGCTAAAAGGGACATAAGAAGACAAAAATACAGCAAGTAAACTGAAGTAGATTTCAGAAATTAATGTTTTTGAAAGAATTAAAGAGCTCTTTATGTATTTCAACGGGGAAAATGTTTCTAAATTAAGTTAAATAATTCAAAAAGAATAAAAGTTACAAATACTAAAAGTTATAGCACAGTATTCTCATTCAAGTTAAACATTTTGGTGTATGAATGGTTAAAATAGCACAAAGTCTGCAGAAGTAGTCTGACTGCAAAAAACATACAGAAGAAACTATGAACAGGAAATCAATAGTGTGAATTCTGAATCTGCATTCATACAATTATGGATTGCCAAAGCAGGAGAACCAAAAACTAAATGCCAGAAGAAAAAAACTCAGACAGAAAAGGAAACTAAAACTATCTGACAAACACACACAAATCAACAGGATGGCAGAGGATTTGGCAACAAAGAACAAAAAAATCTGAGGAGCAAATTTACTGGGAGCAGTGATTGGATGGAGGTGAGTTAATGAGAAAGGGAGAACAGGAGGTGACAAGACAATCTGGAGGCAAGATAAATATAATGTAAGACAACCAGAGTAACTCATGGACAACAGCCGAGCAAATCAGAAAGTCAAAGAAAAGTCTCAAACTAAAGACTGAACGCAATGCACAAAAAAGGTAAAACATGAAATGTTGCAAACATAAATTCAACATTACAGTAAAGCCAACAGCAATAAGCATCCTTATTAGGAGAACTTTAACAGAACATGACATTGCTTCAGAGAACCCAAGCAGAACCCAAACCCTCGGGCCTCTGCCAGCAGGTAGTATTTATTATTTGCCTGACTTTTGCCTCTAGCATCAAAATATCTTTTTAAAATTTAGGATATAAATGTTGCAAGCATTTTTTTTTTTTAGATGAAACATTTAAACAAATGTTTTCTATAAGAGTTCTTGGCTTTCTTTCATTTTCATGGTGGATTTATGCTCAGTGAGTGGTCCTACTTAAAACATAAATATGACACCGGTGAGTTTCCTTGTCAAAAATCCTTTACTGACTAAGGTTTGTAGACCTGAGGAGAAAAAAAAAAACATAAGACTTTCTGGAATGCAAATGAACTTTATGCATGATTTCAGAGATCAAAACGAGCCAGGGGAGAAAAAGGTAGAAAAAAACAGTAAAAACAAAGTTTCTGATTTAATTAAAATCATCATGTGGGCTTTAATTTGTGTTCTGTTTCAGCAGAGCAAGTTGAAGGTAATTTAATTCCCACTTGTTTGCTTTAATTCTGTTTTCAGCAAAACAAAGTGAAACATCTCCATATCAAAGATAAAAGTCCTGACCTGATTTTGAGATGAGGGGAAGTCTGATGCTTTAGTTTGTTCAACCATCTTTCAACCAAATCATCAAAGGTCTGACCTCCACTCTCTGCTTTTCTGTTCTTCTGGTTTTGAATACGATCGTAAAAATCTGCTGGTAATTTTGTTACACCATAATGTGTTTTGATGGACATCAGTGTTCATGATCTCCCTTTTCCCCTTTCTTCTTTCTTAAATGTCTGTTAATGCAGAGTAAAATTTAGGCACCACCTTGTATAAAGAGGTCTGGTCGAATGGAGGGGCTGGAGGATGTTAGATACCAGAGGAGTCCAGGTTTAAATGCAGAGTCCCAGTTGTGGTTTAGGTAGTAAAATTGTTTATTTAAGGTCCTAAAATGTAGTGGTTTTGGATCAGTTTAAATTTAAATGAAATATCTAACATTCCTTAAAGGAATGCATGTGACTTTAACACCAGCGTTTTAGACTAAGCTCATCTTATGTTGTGGTCAAACTTTAAAACTAATGTTTGGCAGTGAACGATAACAAAAATTGCATCCTTAGTAAAACAAACAAAACAAAGTAGAAAAAAACTGAATAAGTACTTATCTAGTAAAGCATTTACACTTTTGCTTTATTACTTTCTAAGATAATGTCATTTTCCCTTTTATCAGTCAGAATTCCTCAAAATCCCTTAAAGTTTTCTCGCAAATCATTATTTTAAGTTAAAAACCAATGTTGATTAATTGAACTACAGTGAGTTTGCAAAGTAAAAGTTTTGCTGTGTTTCCATTTTTCTGTGAGTTAAGGTCCAATTCCCTGAGTTACGCTTCCGACATTTGACCTTGCAGAAGCCGCTGCAGTTGTCCTCTGAGCAGTAAACAGTTGAATTCACACAACTCATAAAACCTCTGCCTGTAAAACTCGAGAGCCCGATTCTGTCGGCGTCTTCTTTTCTTTCTCTTGTTTATGTTCTGTTTGCCTGCAGAGCGGCTCGGGGCGCTCTCCTCAGGGAAACTGCTCCTTAGAGGAGGTGAAAACTCCTCAGTTCAACCCTTAGAAGATGAGTTTGGGGGTAAAATAGATTATCTTTGATATTCTAATAAGGGGTTTTTACTGGGATCTAAAGCAGGTCAGGGCACCAGAGGATCAAAGACAAGACGTGCTATATGCAAAATAGGGTTTTAGATTCAGGCGGGGGACGTTATAATTCTTTAGAGTCGAGTTGTTTGTGTTGAATATCTGTTGTCAGGCAGATTTTTCATCACAGAATATATTAAGAAGAGGACTTTTGAGTAATTCTTCCCAAAGTGTTTCACTAGGAACCTGTTAATATGCTTCTGTAAGAGCTACCACAGCCAATTCATTAGTTGTTTCTAGTAAGTTGCCTCCAGTCTGGTTGAAGATGAATTACAAATATATTGCCTGATTTTGGTTGCCAGGCAGGAAAATGGAGGTTTTATATTTCTAGTCTCTGACCCAGATTCTTCTGCCTTCTGTCTCAGTGAATTTTTTTTTTTACTCTCAAAGGTTTTTGACTTTTTGACAGGGGTCTGATTTTTATTAAAATTTGGCCAATTTGATAGCTTGCTGCAAGCTTGGAAGAAGTCCCTCAGTTGGGGGTTACCAAAGACAGTTAACCACTCTGATATCATTAGGGCATTTTAAATGAGTATTTAATATTTATATTTTCCTGGCAGGCAGACCTGAGGTGGTTTTTGATTGACTTTACTGCCAACCAGAGGACTTAAAGAATTAAACTGTTTTTGAGCATTTGCAAAAAGATTTTTTAGGGCCCACTTACCAAAACAATCTTTTTCCACTTAAACATGACACATTTGTAGAAATATTTTCAATCACACAGACAAAAGAAAACAACTCAAACGCTGCAGTAACTATGCCAGGCCCACATGTGGCGCTGTGACGCTGCCACAGAAATACACCAAAAACAGGAAACAATGCACGGAGCAGACGCTTCCAACTGTAAACACAAATACAAGTTCAACAACCAAGGCCTGTTTGTGGACTGACGATGAAGTGGAACTTCTCCTTTTGTCACATTAAGCTACTTTGACCGTGAGTCATGTCAGTCCAAATCTGTGGACATAATGGACACTTTTCAGCCATAATATCCAGTGAGACACTAAGTTTTCTTCAGAATGTCTTTTAAGACTATTTTCATTTCCCATGTATTTTAAATGTATACTTGATGTATATTGTAGATATTTTTTGCAGTGTTTGCTTTAGTATTGTTGACAGTTCATCCGTCCATTTAGGGGCTCCTAACATGCAGTTTCTGTGTGGATGCAAGGCTGAAACAGAATAAAACCTTTGTGTATCCACAGAACGCTGTTCCTGTGTGGACAGGGCCTGAATGTGGAAAAACAAAGTCCAACAACCATCTATTGTGTCTAGGTTTAACGTTGTAAAATGACAAAAGCCAGAACAGCATTGATTGTTTAAACAGATTTTAAATAGACCGATCTTTGTCTCAGTAGGACTTCAAATGTCTTACGGGCGTGCAGAAAAAAATCTAAAACCCAATAAGAATATAAAAAAAAAATCACAAAGCATTCCCATATCCAGTATGCTGAGGTGTGATCAGTTTTAGTTCTCATTTCACATAATGAATAAAATATAAAGCTGAAGTCCAATTTAAAACCGCCTGGTCTGCCTTCTGTTAACTTTCTCTTCATTATTTTTCTAACCTGCATGACTTTCAGGCCAAAGCTTATTGTGGAAACTGATTACAGAGCTTATAGAAAAATTAAGTTTTAAAGTAACTCAAGTTAAACTTTATAAAATTCAACACAAACATAAATAAGTTAACTATAAAAAAAAAGTTGTACACACAACACCACAAATAAACTGTAAGACTGACAAATAAAATGTCCAGGACAGGAGATGATTGGAGGACAAACACCTCTGTCTTGGTTATTGTCTCTTAGGTGACCGCTTCACTCCTCTTCTTCTCATTTTAATTTTATTTTGTAAAATTAAGCATCCATTAATTGTGTTTTTTACCACCTTTTCCCTTTTCATTCGGAATCCTTTTTTAAATCTTCCTTGTTGTATAAATATATATAATTTTGTTTTCATTTTACCATTTTTCTTATCCTGTTTTACTTTTATTGTACTGTCTTGCAATTTTCTTTTCTGACAATTTATCTTTTTTCTACCTCCTTTACTTTCATCTTTTTGCTTTTTAAATCACCGCACACCTCACATTTTCTTTAATTTCTTTAATTTGTGTGTCTTCATTTCCTCTTAGAAACATCTTTCTTTGCCTTCTCTTCTTTACTTTCTGTTTTTACTCCCCTTCGTTCTCATTACTGATTCACCTTCTTTTCACCTCGTCTTTTTTTTGCTTGTCTTTTCTCTTTTGCCATTTGTTCCATCTTTTCTTCTCATTTCTTTGTTTTCTGTTTATTCCCTTTCCTTTTCTCCTCTGCTTCCTTGTTCCTCCCTTCATTTCTTCATTATGTGTTGTTGTCTCCTATATTTGTCCCCTACTTTCTCTTCCTCTCCCCCTTTTCTTCATTTTTCTCTCTTTTTCTGTTGTTATTTTATAGCTTAATATGTCCCCTGTCTCTTAGCTGTTTCCAGTTTTTCCAGTTTTTCCACATTTTTTACTTCTTAACCTCTTTTTTTTTAAACTTCCTCTCCTGTTTTTGCTTCCTCCTCTCTTACAACAGCATCTTGATGACTAAAGGAGTTGGAGGAATCTGACTAAATCAGTTAATTAGCAAAGATAGCAACCACAGAGTGGAGATTAATTCATTATCTGAGCTGATCTACACACTGATACAAGGGTGAATAATTTCAGATGGATTATTATCACTGCAAAGTGCAAAACATGTCTGCTGTTTTAGGCATAATGGTCCTGTTTACTTTAAACCCTAAAAACTTCAAACAAATGCAAAGTATTGTTTTTGTCTTGCTATTTTACTCAAAAATATACACAAAATAATCTTGTCACTTTCAAGTTATACTCGTAATAACAAAAAT